>JACCIC010000180.1:892500-957500 GCA_018907035.1 Sycobia sp. Sy_11 | reverse complement strand
AATAAAAGGTTTTTATTATTTTTATTAATTTAATTCTTTTGGACCTTCGGGAACTTCCAAATTATCCACAAACTTACCTTTATCCCTGTAATCCTTTTTCTTATATTAATTATTGTATTAAGGAAAATTCTTAAAAAGAAAAGGAGGGAAACCAAAAATTATAATAAATTTTATTATCTATCCCGACACCTATATTGCACTCGCGTTTATCTCACGCTACATACACACACAGGAATATGAGGGATAAATAATAATAGGCTGGTATTGAGACTTAACCGTCTGAGCGTCACCTAACGGTCGGATAACGAAGCGTTCCTTCCACAGTATGTATTGGCGTACCGCGACCTATCTATTAGTGCGTCCGCGGAGTCAAATTTCTCTCCTATGCATAATCAATAGAGACATACCACCCTAACCCTCGTATATATACACGAAAACTAAATTTTCCTGAACCAACGCGTTTACGAAATATTAATTAGTACGAATAAAGTATATTGAACAAAAAGAAGAAAAGAACTAACCTTCGACGCAACGACGCTGAAAATATACAAACCAATGACGATTGAATCTGAAAATCCTTTTTCCTCCTCTCACTAGTTGAGCTCTTATAGATACAATACTTAATCGAGTATTTCGATTAAGACATTGAAAATTTATTCTCACTACTAATGTGATCGCCGAACTAAATTCAATTATTTGTGCACAATACTCGCGCGCATATGTATAAATTTGTAATTTCGTCAACCGAAAAATAACAGAAGCAAGTAAAAGTAAAGAAAAATGAATTTTTTTAACACTTCTTACCCAGGTGAGGGAAAATCGTTAATAATATTTAATATATTATACCTAAAATTTTCAGATAATATATTATATTTAATCCTCCTTCTCTCTCTCTCCCTCTCTTTCCCTTGTTCCCTCCTTTTTTCCTATTGGTAATAATTATTAACATGTATAGGATAAGATAACGTATACATGTTACAATATGTATAATTTGATTTACACGATATCGTACTTTTATTAATATGGTCTACCACTTTGGCAATTAGACAGGAGTCACCGCTGTTGCTATCAGATTATTTCTTTTTTAGATCCAGAAACTGTAAATCAATGCTTCATTTACAATTTCTCATAATCAATAAATTATACACAGGTTGTATAATATACACGCGCTATTTTAACTTGGCGATAAATCACTGGAGAGACAATGGGCTTTCTGTGTTTTGTAAAGGCGACAATAAAGTCAGCTGAAAAAGGATCTCCTCCTTATCTCGTTTATGATCCGGGCATACGCGTACACGACGGGGGTGGATGGGGTAGAGAATCCGGTTTTTTTTTTTTTTAAATCTGCGTTATAGGTTGCGGAGAGAAGCGATTATATTATATTTTATGCGGATCGGGAGTGTCTCCCGAGTAAATTTAACGGTAGATTTTTTTTTCTAAAAGAATAGTAAATCATCCCTCTTATGGCTAATTCAATCTTACATTTTGCAGATTTAAAAGTGCCTTTATAGAAATGTAAAATCATTTGACGTTTGGTCGCACTGATGTCATATGTCAAAGTTCCACTGTTATATATACATATTTATCTATCCAATTCCAAGTATCTACATAAGTGAGTCAATGACGTTCCCAATTTTCACTTTTTAAAGGCATCTAGTTATCATTTTATTAACATACGATTATCCATTAATACAATACTTTCGAAAGTCAGACTATATGCGCTGAAGAAATGTTCTACTCGTAGAATGAATGGTACATACATACACATGCATACACGCACGCCCAAATTTGTAATAAAAATTTCTTCGAGTAATTTCGTGTGGACTGTAATATTTGAACACGAGCGGTTTTTGTTTTCATTATTATTATTTTTTTCTCATTATGTCGAGGGTCTATATCACATATAATATTAATTACGAGATATTGATGCATAATGCTTCGATGTAGAGAAAGAGATTTTGATCGTAGAATGAATTTTCTGCGAATTTAAAGCGAGTATATGTAAAAATATATATATATATCAAGAATCATAAAATTTGTCGACAAGGTGCGTCCACGGTTTACTTGCTCGATTTTTATAACTCGTGCTGGTCCACCGTGGAATTTACTTAACTCATTTCGAGGGGGGGGGGGTCAACATCAAACCTCACGTACGTATGAGAGCATCTTGTACACCGTTCTACTGAACTGTATAATATTAGATATCCTTATTCTTAAAAGAAAAAAAAAAGAATTGCAATGGTTAATACATGTATTTCATCGCATTGATAATAACTAATAACAATTGAAGCGGAATAGTTTTTACACAAAGTATAATTTATTGCCCGTAGCAATATTATACATATGTTAATTGATTTACTGACGGATCATGATATGCTCAATCCTGTTACGGCTAATATGACTGCGCATATACAGCGTTAAGTCACCTTCCGCCTCCACGTATATCCCAAATTTACATTTTTCTATAAAAAAAAAAAAAAAAAGAAAAGCACAATATTTCTATCTAAGTGAGATTTATAATTAAAAAAAAAAAGGATTAAAGAATTATTCGTGTATGTGAGTGTATCCGAGCGCGTGAGTATATACATAAAACATGTCTTCACAGTAACAGAGACGGCTGTCCGAGCTCTGCTTATAGTCTTCCTATCCAAAAAAAATTACACCCACCAGCTGTAATATATATATATATATATATAAAAAAAAATTATTATTTGAAAGATTCCATTGTATGCATATCCTAAACGCGTACAGCTTTCCATCTCTCTTCATCCGCGCCTTGTTAATTAACGATTAAGACAATTTGTTTCTTGATATTCTGTACATTTGTTTTTCCTTTTATGGATCTCATCTCAAGTTTAATTATCCATAGATATATTATATATATTATATATATATATATATATATATATATATATATATATATATATATATATATAGTTTAAATTGAATTAAAAAATTTATTAATAGATTACACAGGTGCACGTACCGAAAAATTCGTTCAAAGTGTTTAACCATATAGCCATCAAATTAGCATCACGAATTGGCCCCGCACAAAGAGAACGCCGCGGCCGCAGCTGTTTGACTTTGCTATATTCCTATACTATATATAGATGTGGTTGTTAAATCGGTTCTACAGACTTTACTTGGCTTTGAGTGCTCACAGCCCTCTCCTCTCCCTCTCTCTCTCTCTCTCTATCTTTCTCTCTCTCTCCCACCGCCTGATATTTTCATTCCAAGGTATAAAAGCGTACGCGGTTATATTATATAGCAAAATGCCTCTCTATACTTTGCATATGTGATAGACAAAAAAGAAGAAAGTAGAGAGAGAGAGAGAGAGAGGGAGAAAGAGAGAACTGGCAGTAAGGGAATTCCAGGACAAAGTGCAGATAGGGAAAATCAAATGGGAAAGAAGATGGGAGAAAGGAGGGGATTCGGCACGATAGCATCGCTGCTTCTTTTAATCTAAATTTCAATGGCGTACAGGCTGATGCCGAGGTTTCACCACGCGGATCGTACATACGATAATAGCGTGTGCAGTGCATATGTATGCGTAGGTGTGATGTGTGCCTGTGTGCGCGCGTGCTGTATGTATCATGGCCGGTGGAAAAGGGAAAGAGGTGTGGCGGTAGACCGCAGTCGTGATGAAGAAGCCCCTCTAGGTACGGAGGGAGAGAGAGAGAGAGAGAGAGAGAGAGAGAGAGAGAGAGGGAGGGAGCTAGAGAGAGAAAGAGACGGATACAAAGAATGGCGCGTGAACCTCGGCATGCATATAAGTAGGCACATACGCGAGGCGGGTGCACACACACACACACACACACACACACACACACACACACACACACACACACACACACACACACACACACACACACACACATGGCTGTGTGTGTATATATATATATACGTATAGCATATAGAGGAAAAAGGTAAAAGGTGTGTTGGTTCGTATACACTTGGGCGACGTGGAGGAGAAGCTGCTAACGGCTCATTGACGAGAAACAGCACCGGGAGAAGAAGGGACGGCGGGAAGACAGCGACAAAATCCTCGCGAAATACTATTTACTATATATATATATATATATATATATATATATATATATATATATATATATATATATATATATTGCATAGACGCCTCTCGGAAACGAGAAGAGTGTATGAGAAAACGACGAAGCGCTAAACAGAAGCGTAGGCGAATCGTCAAAGGGGCGGGGGCGACAGGGGGAGGTACGCAGTCACTGCGTCCGACAGCAGTACTGTAGATACTTTATATATATATATATATATATATATATATATATATATATATATATATATATATATATATATAGGAGAAAAATGTGCGTGTTGTGCATAAAGTATAAAAATAAAAATGTAATGTACGAGCGATATGGTCCCACGTGAAATTCTCGGAGAGCTCCGACATATAAATATACCGCGTCTCCCCATACAATAATGAATTTTACGCGTACGGGCCGCGCGCACGCGCGCTCTCGCGCCGGAGATAATTAGAATTATTAATCGCGCCGCCTGCGCATTATTATCGAACCGGGCCGAATTTCGTTCTGATTAAAGGGCTTTCTTCTTCTGTTTCTGTTACAACCATCGACGGCAAGAATACCGTTAATGTCGAGACGGCCGTTCGAACGAAAAAGCCATAAAGGTTCGTTAATCAATAAGCGGTCAGCTGATCGTCCATGATAAACGATGCTTTACATCTGCGCAGCGAGAAAAAAAATTCGACGTTTAGTGAGCAGCGATCTTTACAGTAAAACAAGAGTTCGCGTGACTGCAATATTATATCATATGATCGAATGCTTTCTTTCATACTGTATATATATATATTTTTCTTTTTCTCGACTTTTGTTCTTACTTCAAATCTCAGGTGAAGAATTCGATTTTTCCATGAAATTTTTCCTTGAAAATTAGAAAAAAAGGAGTCGGGCTATATTAAACTGGAATATACCGATGGGTCTCGGTCGCAGCGTAGTTTCGTGTATGGATGACAATCGCGTCGCGTTCGCGGCTATAGCGATCGAACGAGCGGCAAAATCGCGCCCTCTAGGCGGGCCTCTAGCTTTTTTTTGGGGGAGGGGGCGAGGTAGTGAGATTTTAAACTCTGGCTCGATTGCGAACGAATTCGCAGAGCGAATTAAAATCTCCGCTGAACCAAATGCCAAACGTAGTCCTTAATTTCTATAAAGATGCTTTGGTATCCGAATAAATCCATCCGTTTCGGTTATTCGGTTCATTGTTGTTATTTTTCTATGGGGGGGAAAAAAAACCAAGAAAATTCCATGCATGAAAGTACTGTATGCCGATCAGTACAGCATAGTTGTCTAAGCTTTACAGATGTCACAATGCTTGGTATATGTAATTTTAAAAACATTCATACGCTTTGGGACAATCTCTCCTAATGTATGCTCGAAATTTTCGTATCTAACTGGATCTATATCCTCGGGCATCGTGTATCTACTCTTTGCCCTACTATGGAGATCAAAACCTATCGGTTTCACAAAAATTTTTACACAGTCCAGAAAACAAAATTGGTGCACAACGTTTTGATGAAATGTGTAATATGCATTTAGTACTAATGAATTAGATAGAAAATCTTATACATAGAACTGGATGCGCGTTTCAAAGGATTTTACCAGCGGGCAAATTATACATGTCGAATCAATGCTATATATTAAACTAAATGTAAAAAATACGCGGAATTGTATGCAAAGCAAAATACTTTGCACACTTATTCCTGCGACAGTGCCCGAAATAACGTTCTCGCTTGCAGAAAACTAATGTGAAAATTACATTATTGCATTTAATTGAAAAATAAAAAGTTGACCTATAGTATACATTGAATTGATCTAATAATATTTACGTTCATTACAAGCAATCTTTTTAATGTCGATAAGCGATTAAAAAAAAATTTAGCTCCAAAATGTTCTGCTCTAATCCCCAAACTATTATTTTGTCATCTGTTAAAAAATCCGCCATTTAAATTCACAATATTTTTTTATAAAGTATTAAATTCATTGTCATATTATGTATTTAAACAATAATACATATATATATATATATATATATATATATATATATATATATTTATTTCTATATATTATTAGTACGAAACGAATGTCCCGAAGCTTAAGGAATTCATCTGAAAACTCCAAATATCCATTACATTTTTCTAAATCGGAATACTCCCTAAAAAGATCCTGCGGGAGCTTACAACAAAAAAAAACACAACGATAACGTAGAGATAAGAAACAACACGCGCGTGTGTCTAAACGCAAGCATTTAATTTTCCCCCTTCTTCGCAGGAAGGACAGCACCCGCTCGGCGACGAGTAGGAGGAAAAGGAGACGGAGGAAATGAACGGGGCGACCGCGCATCAGGATCACGGCATCGCGACCTTGGAGAGGAGCATGGGACCGGAGATGGACCTGGTGAACAGACCGAATCCCTGGCTTCCGGCCTACGGCTTCCAGATCCAGTCACACCACGCCAACTTTCAGACGCCCACGCACGAGGATTTACGCGCTAACGGTTCGTTGACTTTGCTGCCCCCCCCCCCACACCACACACACACACACACACACACACACAGAGACACACCGCTCACCTTTCTTTTTTGCTTCGATGCATATATATATATAGTACATGCGAACTCGCCGAGACTTTCCCCGCACATCTCTCGCTCAGCCGCCTCCTCTTTCCGCGTACCTATGGGCTATATATCGCGATTTTACAATTCCTCCCGCGTATATAACAGTGCGCGCATGTGTATATATATATATATATATATATATATATATATATATGCAAATGTAATATATTCATGGATATATCCGACGCTTAAAAGCTGGCTCCTCCGTTGGAGAGAGTCCGTTGTTGGAGGGTGGGGGGGGTGGGGTAAGGGGTACCGTATACAACTCCTTTCACGAATATATTCGTTCCGGGCGACGGAGCGCCGCCGGGCTCCGTTAATTTTTACAGTTTCTTTGGAATAATACCCGTCCTCGGCGCGGTAAGGCAATCAAGTCCCGTCAGTGAATACGGCCTGTAATAGCTTCGGCTTATTTTTTTTTCAATAGTTTAAAGGCGATCAATTTGTATATTATACACGCAACGCTCGCAATATCGGCATTGTCATTTATCCGTTCGTAACTGTGCCATTTACGGCCGCGCTGTAAAAAGATTGTCAAATGGATAGGCCTCAAGTACACAAATACAGAAGTTATACAGCGGTAGCTTGCATCTGACGCGAGTCACAAAAGTACTTCCTGTAATTTTTTCAAGATGCCCAGCTGTGAATTACAGTTGTGAAATTATGATTCACGATTCATGGCAATTTTTCTAGAGGAATGCATAAATGTAAAAATCACTCTCGTAAAATGATACATTGAGTGGATTTTTTGCATCAACGCTAATTCAAATTTTTACATAAGGGAATGTAGAATTTTGTTTCGCTAATAATCGGAAGCTACTGCGGCGTTTGGGCTAAGGATTTGGTCGGGGCCGAGGGAGGAAACCCCAACTATGCCGAAAACGAGCCCTGCTAAGTTTCAGAACCAAGCGCTCTTCCATTGTCAAGACATACGATACTTTCTTATTTATAAATTAGTATAATTTATACTGTCTTGTATTTTTAATCGGATGTCTTTTAAAGCACAGTGATCCAAGATAGGAAGTTCTAATCAACCTGTTTTCAAAAATGTATATAGGTTTCTTTTTTATTGTCGATTAAAACTCGGTCGGATTTTTTTGTATGATAAATGTTGCAAAATTACGATTGACAGTAACATGGACAATTTCTTTTTTTAGATTTTCGTTATAAAAAAAATTCTTCAACCATACCGGTATATCCTAGGCATACCCAACTTGTATAAAAAGAGTATACGGATTTGTATAAAGAATAAATTACAGTATCTTGATAAAGGAGAGTGTTAGATCTGAAAGATCCGATGGCGCAATGTCTCTTTATAAGTAAAGTATTCGAAATAGAAAATAATTTATAAAAAGGAGTTTATGACCGATACACCTAACATTTGTTCGGAGACACTGAACCATTAAAATTAATCGAGCCATCCAATGTATCAAACTAACTCATATTTTAATCGGAAAAGAGAATGTAGCTATTTCACTGAACTTATATATTACTCGAGACTTTCCAATCAATTTTTAAACGGCCAATTTTAATAAACGAAAAAGTTGACGTAGCATCAGATTGGATATAAAATTAAGTATCGATTCTTATTTTTATTCAATCGCAGGATTAGGAGATAAAAATTTCTAGAATCGGACATATGAATCATCGTTATGAAATAAAAAACATTATTCGAACATTAATATATAGTTTCATAAAATTTTTAAGTACGGTCATCCGAAATACCCACAATCGGGGACAATAATTTTTTTTAAACTAACATATTCTAAGACAATCGATTACCGTTAGCGAACGAAAATATGGACTCATCGGTAAGTGTATATACGCCGTGCGTCGCTTCCGGATTATAAATCACTTCCGGAACGTGATTTTATGCGCATTGACTTAAAAGGATTTGTATGGCTCGAGCACTCATTCATTCGTAGTCGGTATGTCTGTTTGTTCTATAATTATATAGATGTAAACGTAACGCGTCACGGAAGAACTATACAAATTAAACATCTTCAGTTTGCTTTTTTTTATTTTTATTAAATTAAATATTAAAAGATTAATTAATAGTAAGTGAAATTGGTAAATGAGATTGCTTTAATAATATAGGATTGCACCAGCTGTCCAAAATTTGGGATGAGCTTTTTCGGCGACTGTTCAATCGTCGCCTCTTCCTAACTATTCACGTTGCACCTTGAACAAATCAAGTTTAATTTTATATTTACGTTTAGAAAAATTTTGATCGGAACATTACGACCGGAGAGATTGTTGCTACCTTATTTTTATAACGGCATTGTAGTATGTTATATGTACTTTATAATTGATAGTGGAGAACTAAACTCAGTCGGCCAAAAATTATTCAACATTATTTCTCAATAGTTTAGAAAATCTGCTTTTCTTTTTAATTAATTTTTAAAATAAGTATCAATTATTGAAATTGATTCATAATTTCTGTTAAAACCGCCATGATAACATTATTGGACCATCCAGATCCCAGTTGAGTGTATTTCATTGCATGTATTATGATCATTGTGACAGTATGAAATCGTCGAGCGACAAAGCACGTGCTAATATAAATCGATAAGCCTCGATTTATTAATATCGAGCGCTGAATCGAAAGCACGTGTAGCCAAGGTGTATGAACGTAGTGAAGGTGCCGAGTTAAACAATGGTTTTAGATTGTCATAATGGTCATAATACCTATACTGAAATGCGCCGAACTAGCGGTGTATTTAAATAAATAAAAACTTTCTCATTTATATATATAACAAGATTTTCACAAAGCTATAAAGATACATCTATATACATATTTATTGCGTTTATATATATATATATATAGCGTGTGTATACGATGAAAAGCCTCCCACTCTTGCATCCACTTTATCTAAGACCGGATGTATAGTCTCCCCCTCGCAGGCCTTTAAAATCTTAATATATAGTCTTCCACGCCACGTGACATATATACGTACGCGCGGATTTACAGCGAGTTCTCTCTCTCCCTCTCTCTCTCTCTCTCCCTCTCTCTCTCTCTCTCTCTCTCTCTCTCTCTCTCTATATATATATATATATATATATATATATATATATATATATATATATATCTGCTTCAGCGCTTTCACAATCCCGCGCGGTAACGAATCCTGGAGCGATGCATCATTATGCATAGTGAGCCTCCGTTGTCAATCTGTGATGCGCGCGCATTCGCGTTGCGTAACTCTCGTCAATTTTATATGCACGTGCGAAAGTACATCGTTACTCTTTTGCTCGTCCCCCCCCCCCACACACACACATGTGCTCAAGTGAGTTACGTTATCAATACTAGATTTGATGAGGAAAATACAGTGCTTCTTTTTTATTAAGCAAATATATATTTGCAATCGTCAGTTAATTGTGAATTGTATATGTAAATCCTTTATATACGTATAAATCCAAACTGCGCTTAACTGATTCGTTGAAAGAAGCAAGGGTTGATAAACTGTACTGAGCTGACGCGTTGAATGAAGCAAGGATTGATTTATCATAAGTCGTTGACAGCGTAGTCTGATATAGCATTAATAGTATTGATACATATAGTATTGATAGCGCTTCTGTAACGTGCGTTCGATGGCCAAATCACTAGAATGAACAATCGAGCATAGGAAGAAAGGTGCCGACTGGTCTTGGCAATTGGATAACTTAGCCTGATATGATCGTCCAATTGCTCAAATCACCGCTGTTTTTAATATTAAATGTGTCCTCCCATTTGTTTAATTGTTAGTTTAGACTAAAACAGTAGTCTGCTTTTTTCCAACTCTTTTAATTAGTAAAACATTAGTGAACAGTATGTAAAGGTCAACGAGCAAAAAGATTCCATCTAAAGATTCCGAGTACATCTCTTTTATTTCTCTTTTAATATGTTTTTTTTTGTTCTTTGATTATTGGTCAGTCGTCACTTTTGAATTGCATTATTTACTGGTTTGCATTATTAATTGGTTATCACAGACGAAGTATCAGTTATAATTATGAGTCTGAATTTCGCATTGTCGGAGTTTAACAAAATAATTATTTGCAGAATTACATAAAGTTGGAAAAAAATCAAATATATTATAATTAAATCTTTAGCTTATAGTATTATATTTAGTTCTGAAATAAAAAATATCTTAATACAATCCAAAGTGATTTTCTTGGTATAAATGTTTTTTTTTTATATATCATTGCACTCGAACAATGCAAACTTCAGGATCGCTTTTCATGTTCTATATACTTACGAGTGTTCTAATTGTTTTTCTTTCTTCAAATCTTATTGCACAAGGAATAATCCTATTAATTCGAATATCTCACCTCTTAGTGGTTTTATCTCTTTATGATAAATAGGTCGTGTAGTTATACGAATTTCGTTTCAGCTATCATTGCGCGTATATAAGGCATATAATAGATATTAGTCTGACTAGTTTTGAGATTCATTCTGCTATACATGAGCGAGATTTTCAAGAAGCCGATATAAGTCCAATGGCATAAGCAGGCACTGACTAGACAGATTAAAAATATGCAATTTTGTATTTCCGATAAATTTGACCAGAGAAAAGCCGTTAATTTTTTGTCTTATCGAGAAAAAAATTTCTAACCAAATGAGTGTTTGAAATTGTAGTTTACAGTCGGTTGAAATAAATGTCCAATGGAAAACTTGTAAATATGTAAAGTACGGATCAGCATGTGCTCTTTTACATTCGGGATAATGCGATGAATCATAAATTTTTTGCATATAATAAGGAGGCAGTCTATCTAGTACTCCTCTAGTCGCATATCGACGATCCACTAGCAAATCGCGGCCGAGCGCAGTGGCTCCGACGCCCATCGCTACATGTTCTTCTTTTTGCCGATCTCATTACTCCCGTGGAATTTTCAATTATTAAACTACTGATCTTATTAAGAGCCCGCGATGATCCTCGCGTTACGCGTACACAAACAAGGACGCTGTACGTCTGAGCACGTAAACAAATTAACGACCGTCTATTCGCATTGCTCGAAATCTGATGGGGCGGCTTGGCTTTCTATTCATCGAACGAGTATATAATTACGGAGCGTGTGTGTGTGTGTGTGTGTGTGTGTGTGTGTGTGTGTGTGTAGCGCGCGCGCGTGTGTGTGTGAATTAGACATCGGATTTAAAATGTGATTGGCAATATTGTTACTCTGTCGAAGATTCGTTTTAAGCTATATTAGGTCGATTGTTTATTTTTAAATTCTTAAATGATTTTTCATTGCCTTGACATTTAAAGAGTGAATTATTATGATTTATAACTTTGTAAAGTCTCGAAGAGATTTACTGATTATTGTATGAGGAATTTTTTCAGTCTGAATAACACGGAAAAAAGTATTATTGTCTCTAACTCGCGATATTGTTATGATATAATTATAATTATATGCAGAAGCTCTCACCAGTGAATATGATTCATGAGGATATTTATAGCAAGCGTAAAATATCATTTTCATTTACGTTTATTGTATATGCGTGTTATTTGCCATTGGCATATAATTTGCCTAGAGTGTAAAAAGATGGAAAACAGTAGAAAACAAACAGCGTAGCAATTATCGATATCATCATTCCAATAGGTTATATTTGGTACACAAGAATAATGGATATTTGTTTAATGTATATGTATGTATTGGCCTCAGTTTTAATTTCGTCGACATATCATAAGGACGAACGAAAAATCGCACAGGTATAATCGAGATATATGTAGGTCACACAACCGAAATTACATGGCTGCGACCGTGAGGAAAGTTTCTATAGCCACTCCGTATTATATAAAGTAAAATAATGGCACGGACAGAGCAATACGCGCCTATTACTGTATAAAAAAAAGTGTAGAGAAAACTACGTAGTATACGCGTTTTCTGCATACTCTCCAGATATGTATAGTTTTCAGATAATTGCGGTAAAATTATGTCCTGCCGCGCGCGCATATTTCTCTTATATCCGTCTAACATATCGAAGCACACCGACTGCTCGTGTTCGATTTAAAGGCATTTGTTGCGAATTCGTTGATCATTCGAGGGCGAAAAATGTTCTCTTTTTTTAGAAAATATATGAAAAATATATATATGTATAAAATTATCTTCTAATTTGTATACAAATTTTCACGATAGTATATCTAATTCTTTCATAAACACTGTTCTTATCGTTGTTAAAAGGTTTTAAATTATTTTTGAAATGTTCATTTGAATGTTAATAATCATAAGCTTATTTTGCAGGATGAAAAAATTATTTTTTTTATCTTCCAAAATAATTCTCTTCTCACGGATGAATGTAATTTTATAATCTTTGTTTTCAAATTATTTACAGGAAGAAGCGCAAGAATTTTTAATTTCGCCAAGTAGATAATAAGGTTCAGCTTATGATTATAGTTACAGTTTTACTAGAAAATGATCAAGAAAAAAAGGGAGAGAAAGAGGGAGAGCGAGAGACAGAGAGAGAGAGAGAGAGAGAGAGAGAGAGAGAGAGAGAGAGAGAGAGAGAGAGAGAGAGAGAGAGAGAGAGAGAGAGAGAGAGAGAGAGAGAGAGCAGAGAGAGAGAGAGAGCGTGTGTGTGTTAGATTTTATTCTTTTTAGATTTATTTTTATTAAGCAACGGGTTCGAAGACCTGTGGTACCAAACATAGATGATATTACAGATATTCCGAATGCAAATAAATGTATCATATCTTTGTTGGTGATTAACGTCTTTGTTATTACAATAAGGTTTTTAATAACAGAATAAATACATAGTATATAAATGTAAAGAATGTAAAAAATTAAAATTAAAAAGAGTAGTACAAACACATCACAACAATCCTGCCACAAATGTATAATATTTACAGAAATGAGAATCGTAGATATGTTGGTATTAAAAGTTTCTTTTACAACATTGATGGATGAATATTTCCGAAATTCTACTTTCGATTTATCAACTTTTGTTCCCACAGCAAATTACACAGCCGTCTTCCTAGATCTTCATAGTTTAACTATGTGTTCTTCTGAAGATCCCTATGAACATTGCGCTTTACTAATAATTGTAATTGTAATTCATGCTTGCAATATAAGTCTGGAATGACAGCAAACTAGTGGTCTGGCGTTAGATATCGGGAATCTCCATATTGCCCACCCCCAGCTCTAAGGAGACAAGATCTTTCAATGAGTTAATAGTGTCAGGAAAAAGATACTTCTACTATTATTCCAGAACTTGACAGGGGAACTACGACGAGTGTTCGAATGGACGTTTGAATTTTTCATTTGATTTCACTGATGGTCGTTTGAATCGTTTCATTCTTCTGTTCCTGGATAGAGGGCTGGAAATATTGTGTGTGTGGATAAATCAAGCTAAATTCACCTGGTAAAATTAAACAACTTCTACTAGAACATCAATGTCAGTGTTACAATTCTCATGAGTAATAAGAGGTCAGTCGGGCATTCATAAGTAGATCTAGTGTTATGGATAAAATAGCGCTTGGAAACATCGAGGTTTGGTTTTGAAATTTCAGCATTTCCTTTTCAGCATTTTATTTAGACGAAATAAATGAACTAACTGCAACACCATAATACATCATTTTTTATTTTTCCTGTAATTTTGATAACGTTGTTCTCAATACATAGAGGATTTCCACACTCTCGTATCACAATTCTATACAAAATATCCTCTGCGTTTTCTTTATTGCTGCTATTATATATTTCCACGCGCACCAGGGATCTCTCTGCAGCAGAACGGGCGTTCCGCACGGCGAAGTTATTGGCATAATATACAACTACTATATAGAGGCCGCGGAGCATTGGAGCGAGCCCCTGGGAATCGCTGCAGTAGCTCGCCGTTGATTACCCCTTCTTTCTCTCCTCCTCGTCCACTCCCTCCCCCTCTCGTTTTTTGCTAAAAGCACGATTCGCAGCTGCAGACCTGCTACTCACACTACTATGAGTGCACACGCGGTGGCAGCAGCGCCGCGTGCCTTTGCTAGTCAGCGCACTGTGTATATCGGATTCAAAGTTTACGGCTAGCGCGCACAGGCAGGTGTATATATATCTGCGCTGGGGTAAGGATTGAGAGAGAGAGAGAGAGAGGAGAGGGGGGGCGAAGCACCTGTTGCACATAACAAACCCGCCCCCCAGTTTTCTTGGGCGGTCTGTGCACGTGCGTTATAAACCGTTCGCCACGGGATTTTACTGAATAATAATAATGTTTAATTAGATTTTATTATTATTAGATTTAAAGAGTATAACATTTTGCAATTCGTTCGTAGAACTTTCTAAGAGATTACACACGAAGCATACTATTTAGCTGTTATCTATACAGTAACTTATGCATTAGCCATCATAGGATGTTAGTTCTTGTACACAGTTGTAACCTTTATTCAAATTATAAATACCAACAATTTATAATTTAATGAATATGTTAAAACTTCTGTCGAATAAAGCGTTCTGTGGGAAGTTTTGCTTCATTATTTTAATATGAATGAAAGTACGGTTAAAGCTCATCGTTTATTAGTATTATGTATAAGTATATACTGAACAATGCCTTATAGTTCAGTATATGTGTAGGAAGTGAGTTGCGCGTTTTAAAGCTACTGCTTTCGATTTTGATACAAGAGAGCAACCTGATCAGCCGAAAAAAGTAATAATTTTCAGTGATTGCGCAATGAATGAGTCATGACCAATGACTCATGCCAAACGCCGAACAGACTATTATCTAAGTGTTTCACGCACAAACTGCTGCTTCAACGGCAGGAAGAAAACGCGGTTTTGCATCGAATTGCTATACGATCGGTAATGGGCGAAGCTCGTCAAATCATCGGCAAGAATGGGAAATCACAAAATCCGAATGGGTTAAGGGCGATGTTCATTGTTTGGCGAGATCGGAGGAGAGCCATCAGTTCGATTTTATATCTTCGACAGTTTCCCAAACGTATGTGTATTGGTATAAATTAAAATGTAACGTCTTTCCACCTCCTCGTTCTACGGTAAAATTCATCTCTACGTATAAAATCAATTGTAGCAACCAAAATCTATATGTGAAAAAAGAGCGCCCCACTACCGATGAAAGTTGACAGCAAACGATCAGGGATAAAAGAATGGCTGATGTGTTGAGCTAACAACACATTTGTGAACTTGCGCGTACCGACTATATTCAAATATATATATATATAAATGTGTGTATATATATATATATATATATATATATATATATATATATATATATATATATATCGAGAACTGGTGTGCACGAAAGCGTGCGACCGAGTTTCTCACTGATTGGACAATGACCACGCGGGAGCATTCTACGCATGTTTGTCTATGATTATGGGCCCGTTATATGATTATGTGTGCGTTTCGAGACTGTACGCAAACTGTACACATAAAGACGGACACTTACACCAGGTCAAAGATGAAATAACGCTATTAATCATAATTTCGAAGGCTGTACCTACGTAAATGATAGTAGCCGTGTGACGCAAGCGTGTGACTTGTGAACGCAAGCGCAATTCGTTCGAACTCTAATAATCCGATTCTCCCCTCTCTCTCTCCCTCTCTTTCTCTCTCTTTTACAGTCTCTCTCGCCTTCTTGTTCAAAAGATTTGCTTAATATGTTTAAATCTGGTTTCAGGAATCGGTCATTGCACTCCTGCTGCTTTCATTCAAGTTATCGATGACATTCGGGAAATCGCGAATAAAACGAAAACTAGCTTACTTGTATCCTTGTTATCTTATACCTGCATTTGATTATATAAATCTTTTATTTTCACTTAAGAGCTTATGCTAATACTGTAAATTAGTTATGGGAGTTTTAGCCTAATTTTTTTTAATATCCCGTTAATCTGAATTTTGGATATCGACTAAAAAAATCCAAGTATTCAACTATCCGTATAAGTCAAATGTTGGGATATCTGAAGATGAATTGGAAATATCGAAAGTTATTTACCAAGGAGCGGATTCGCGGTCAAAAGTCAGGCACATGCGTATTCGTAATTGTATCCGCGGTCGTATTTTCAGATTATGATTTAATGACTGCGTTAGTACTTCCTTCATCTTTCGCGATCTGATAAATGTTTATTTAATTATTTTTCGAGATGTTCATATTTAGACTAACTTAACAAATGATTTGTAGTCGCTCGTAATTATTGATATATTACACTATTCATTCTAAAACCCAATAAATAAGTATGTTTGAGTATAATTTTCTCTCATGAATCGGTTCTTTTTGCATTATTTAAGCTTCGTCTAAGTAATGCCTTAAAAACGACTTGTGAACGCAACAGCTATAAACACTAATAAGACTGTAAACTGAGCCCGGGAGGTCTGATTACGGACTTGCGTCGCCACCATGCACGGCTTGGACAAATGTGCATCGCAGGTGTTTTCTTATTTGCCTGCATCTCGGCATCTTTTGCACAATTCTTGAGTGGCCAAGCTTTATGCGTTCAATTATGTAGAAGACTGAACATTTTGGATTTGTTTTCTATGTAGCAATACAAAGGTTCGAGGTCTTGTTTTTGATACATATTGGTTAGTTTTTGTCTAGCGAACTACCTTAATTGGATATATCTCCGTATTTTATCCTTAAACCCGGTTCATCTAAATGGATATCCGAGTAATACGGATTGGCCGCCACAGCATTAGTATAGCTTTGTTTTTTCGTACATATCTTCTTACATTCCTTCTGGCAAGATATATTTGCATTACTATACTAATAATTCAGACGTGTCTTGAGGTATAGTTTCACGCGAATGATGTTTCTACAAGGTTTAAACATTTTCAATATCATTTATACGCATACTATCTTAATATTTTTCTGATTTTCACGGCGTTACTGTGCTGGATAGATGTGTTACTCCTAATTGTCTAACAATAAGTACAAGTAATTACCCCAGAGTATTCGGACGACCAGTCGTGTGTTTATAATGTGTTATCATCTTTGCACCTTCCGCCCATTTTTTATTGGGTTTAATATCTAATTAACTATGAAAAGTCTATGTCTTATTTTCTTGACAGAAAATTATATCGTAGACAGACAATTGGAAAGAATTTTCGCATAAATATAATAGAGTGGCTGTTACATTAACGATCAGAGCCAATAATTTAGAGAGAGAGAGAGAGAGAGAGAGAGAGAGAGAGAGAGGGAAAAAATGACGAAGACTGATATTAGGCCTTCCTCTCTCTAGCCCGCATTTCACGCATAGGCTATTTGTTTATACAATGAGTAATGTGCGAGTTTTTGTATTTCCATGCGTTGTTTAGAAATTTTAGGAATAAATGTTCTCTTCCCCTACGGTATCAATCCTTTAAGGTGCAAACCCAACAATCATCTTACTGTTATTTTTTTCTACCCAATAATTTTTTGCTGCGCTTTGGAATCACTGAATCCAATACCTCCCCCCCCCCTGTGTCTTCAGATAATTCGCGCACATTTAATTGTCCATTGCTTGACACCATATCGTGGATTTAATTGATGATTTATTATAGTTTGTTTACCGATTGTGTTTATCGAACTGTAAACAGTTGTTACCACAGCAGCTGATGCGTCACATGAAAATCACCTTTGATTTCTTGCAGCGTATAAGGTCTTTCTAATAAAAATGTTTTTGAATGCTCAAAATTCACATTTTTGCATTTTTGTTTTCCAATCGGCAGAATTTGTTTATTTCAGCAGACGATAAAAATAAAAGTCATCTATATAAATATCATTGGGACTATCCATGACATTTAGTTAATACTACCCGGTACTACTGTTTACTGAAAGGACATCAGTATTAGCACTACGAGCGCCATCTCTTGGAATTTTTACAGACTTTTTGAACTACGTTGCCTTATAAATTAATAAGTTACTTTAATAATTTAATTAACGATACATTCTACCTTCCTTTACTTTTCGTAAATACTTTTCTATAGAAAATAAGTTAAATTTTCTAGTATTTATTTATCCTTTTTTTTTCGTTTCACCTTTCCACTATTGTCATATATTTTCAAATTTATGTATTGTCCTACGTATTAATTTTAATTACACTATAAGCATACTAGGTTATAAAATTCTAATAATTATTCTGAACTTTAGGTCCTTAATCTCTCATAAATAAGGATCAATCCATTTCTCTCTCTATCTTTATGTTAGATAGCAGTGACCAGTCATTTATTATTTGGCAGATAATGATCGCCCAGACTTTATAATTCTACATTTAAATAATCCCAATGGAAATAATTAAAAAAAAAAACATAGTAAAAAAAATAATAAATCTAAGTTAAGCGATTTGATTACGATGATTCTTATAGATTCTGTAATCAGCGAGAAGGGTGGCTAGAAATGCACTGCCCCGGGCCATTATTAAATTAGCGAATTAACCAAAAGTACCTTTTCATAAACGAAATTAAGGGGTGCGACTAACGCAAGCGAGCATAACAGGAAATCGTGCATCCTGGGGACATTTCTTGAAATCTAATACTCGGAATTTTGACGAAACTGTCATCGTCCCCTTCTCCCCCAACCTCTCTCTCTCTCTCTCTCTCTCATCCATCCCTTATATAGACGGAGTTAAGCTCAGTGCCAGAGGAAGCAGGGCGGATGGGAGGTGAGAGCAACAAAAGCACAAAGCGCGCGCGCGCGCGTTACGGTGCAAGCTCGTTTATAGAACCCGACAGGACAAACACGAGCGCGGCGGCGGCGGCGGCGGCGGATGTTTCTGGCGACGCGACGCCTTAATGCATCGGGGAGTGGGGCGGCGGGCGGAGGCGACTGCCCGCGATGAAGCGCGGCGCCCGCGCCGCGCCATAATCATCAGAGAGGAGGCGCGAAAGGATCTTATTTATGGAATATGCGTACTATAAGCGAAACGGCCACGCGCGCGTTAGTTAATTTCTCTCCCTCTTTTGAGCATATCATAGGGTCTTTTGAGTGTATATATATATATATATATATATATATATATATATATATATATATATATAAGTTTGCATGGTGTATACTTTGCCCGTACTCTGTTCGTTCTTTGTTCGAACACCCCCCCTCCCGCCCCCCTAAAGCCCGCATGGCATCGTTGATTCGCAATCGTATTGGGAACTCAAATGTAAGAGAGAGAGAGAGAGAGAGAGAGAGAGAGAGAGCGTAGCTTTGCATTATTATAACAATATATCTTCGTACGTGAGCAATTTCTATAATCTTTTTACAAGGTCTCTCGAATATAAATTTTCAACGTTAGCGGATCGATGATATTAGGGGAAAAGTCGTGTAAAATGTTTCGAAACATTTTGGAAAGTTGCAAGGAGTTCTTGCCCTACGCGTTCAATGTTCGGACGGCCAATTGAAAAAACGATCTTTCGGATTCTCGATCGAACGAGCGTATGGATATCGAAAGAGACGGGCGATGTAGCTTCGAGTGTAATCGAAAGGATCATGGGAATCTTTTATCTCAGATCGAAATTTCTAAGGCCTAAAAGCCTGCGCGCGTCTTCGTCTGTGCATTAGTCACGCGCATTTACGTGCGCTCTCTCAGAAATAAACCCGAATAAACGACTAAACCGCTTCCTGCCGCAGTCCGACCGATCCTTTTCCCATTATTATTCAGATTGCAGAGTCCCTCGTTCGTCTTCTAAATTTCCACCGTCCTCGATCGAGCGTCGAATTACAGCTGTCTTATTTTCGTTACGGCAGTGTTAACAATTGTATTTGGAACGCCCTGTATAAAGCGTCGCTCATTCATGTCGATGGAATGGTTAAGTTAAAAAAAAAATACATATGGACAGATCGATAACAATGCAATTAGCGTAAATTCATAGAATTTTGAAGGCTCTGCAAAGGCGATTTTTTATTATTAAAAAATAATAATAAAAACATAAAACATCACTTAACCCTGGGAAACGGGGAAAAGTTATAGTAGAATTCTTGAATGTTTTGCCATCCAACGAATTAATGCAGGATAGTTCTTATAACATTTTTTACAACATGTCTACCTCTAAATCTCCGACTTTCACAGAAATTATTTTATTACAATGCAGAATTCGCGGATACATGATATTGCGTACGAATAAATGATATTACGTACTATTCCAGTCCGCGTGAAATTCAGGGAGCGAAAAATTCACCGGTTAAAAGAAATCTTCTCAAAGACTGGCCAAGTCGCTGCGTGTAAAGAGTCGCCTCGGCTTTTAAACAGCGGTCCTTCTGAGATTCGAAATTGCCACTCAATACGGCAAAGGCTGGTTTCAATTGCTCGCGAGTAACAAAAGAGCGCATAAATAGCAAATAAACAATTAAAATGTATTTTATTAAAAAAGAAGTATTAAAATTTAAATAAAATTGTTATAAAAATTTTTTTATTACTGGAAGCCCCAATCTACCTTGCTGTAGATTCAGTGAATTGGCTTGCGCGGCTGAAGTGCAAAAAAACCCGAATCCCAACTCTATTTCGTCGAGGTTAATGACAGATTAAATATTTTACAGATAAAAACCCAAATGTTTGACTTGGGATTGCGAAAGGGTCGGGAATATTAGATGTAAAATTAATGAAATAATATAGAAATTCTAAAAATATATCATATCCTTTGGGACGATGATCGATTAAGATAGTATCTATATAGGTTGCACTAGACGGTTGCATTGACAGAAATTTCGAACCGAAATTTTTTATATAAATGCAAATTTCCCTTGTTCTTTTGTAACGAATCTAAGGCCAAGATTATACAGACACGCCATTTGAAAAATACAGATGGAGCTTGAGGCGACCGTATATAAAAATCACGAGTATATGCAGGCTCAAAGTCAGTCATCCGCCCCTCGCCTTATATTTGCCAAATCATTTAAAATATCTACGGCTTGATAAATTTGAATGGGCGCAATCCGTGCGCGAGTCTCATTTAAATTGCATAGTGCGAATGATTGACGAAGTGTAATTTTTTCGCGATCGTCTCTGCTTCGCGCGCAATGGTTCTGAGAAAAAATTATTAAGGAAACTCCCGACGTACAAAGGTGCGCGAAAGATGGCTTTGAAAAGTCATATATATATATATATATAAATAAATATAAGCAACAATTTTGCCGTCTTTGCCGTGAAGAAAAGATAGATATAACGTATAATACTTAGCAGTAGTGATTCACGTGACAGGCGCATACTCTTCCGAGAAGCCTTATTAACAATGATTGGCACGTTCTATCCTCGTCTTGATATACTCCCGACTCTTTTTGTCGTCTCTTTCGTCGCATTCCAAGATCGGCCATGCACGCATATATATATATATATATATATATATATATATATATATATATATATATATATATATATGAACATCACGCTTTCGCATAATCATTCACGGTTTAGCAGTAAGTTTCTGTTTCTACGCGGGTAGAGAAAAAATTTATGCCGATGATTGGGAAATTCTTTTTCAAGAGCATATTCGTGGATTTTTCGCTTTTATTCTCCTATCCTCGCATACACAGCTCGACAATCGAAATGCCAGAGGAAAAGGAATTTTACAGGATGAGAGGAACACGCGATGCTGGGACAATGTATGCGAAGCGCTTCAAATTCAAGCCGCAGATATACTTCGACACCAATTTCATTTTTACGCCCCTTTTATACGCTTTTACTAGCTCATATTTTTCGGGACCAAAAAACAAAATGAAAATTTTTTCATGACGATCATTTTTCACACGATCACATTTCCCGTTCCTCCATTATTCCAGCGTCATAATTATAATTCAACCGTTGCTTTACGTATGCGCAGATACGATGCTGGTGCAGCAGGTCGATTTTCTGGAGACGATACTGGAGGAGACCTCGGACGACCTGCAGAGCGACTCCGATCGCAGCGGCACGACCTACTGGCTCGGCTCCGACTCCGAAACCGAGAGCGTCATTCACATCAAGGCTGCCCAGCGCAACGCAGGTAAACAGGCCGAAATCAGCGGAGCTCCCGACGAGATCACGAGTATTTTTTAACCTATTACATTTATTAATGCCCTCTATGTACGAGCAAAGCCAGAATAAACTTTTATCCTTTGAGGGGTAGAAGAATTAATTTTTTTTTCTTTTTTTTTTTTTTTAGAGCTCATATTCGTAACTAAATTCGTTTCTTGGGAGTATTATATTATTATATAGCTTATTATACTATTTATTATATTATATTATTTATTATATAGCTTTAAGTAAGAAGAAAACAGCGAAGCTCCCGATTTATTTACAAGCATATTTTTTGTACTTTTGAAAGAAAGACCTTGTTTTTCGCATTCAGTCGATAAAATTAAGCAGTAAAAAAGTTTTATTCGTAAAATAATTAAATATTACATTAGAAAGCAATAATTTGTTACGTGCTTATATTTAAAATGAGAATTATAATTGTTGAATGGAAGATCGTCCTTTTTAATTCAATATACGAATAAGATTCAATATAAGACTTTTTTCCTTGATATTAATGTTTGATTTATTCCCGTTTTGATCTATATACCTAACTACCAAGTTATAATAACCTCTTGAGTTATGCTTTTTGATATATCATCCCTTTTATATCACAATTGTAGTGAACAATTCGCATTTTAAAGTTTGCGCCGATTTTTAACGAACAATGGCAAATCCGTAAAAATTGAAGGGCGTTCTTAGAGTTCTATTATAAAACCCAACGTAGGAGTAAGTTAAAATTTTGTTAAACTCATTAACAAATGAAAAATTAATATAGAATATCAAAATTTGGGCACTGATAAATTCAATTGAATTTTTCAAAATTGTTTTTAGAAACGGTCGATACTTGAAACGAGAAATAAATTAACAGAAACAAAAAATAAGTGTATAATAATCCGATAGCGTGAAATTTTGATATTTTATTTGATGACATGAAATTTTATGATTTTTAGACAGAGAAATGACAATGTATACATTATGAGATCGCGCAGAATAGTATTCTGGTACATACTAGTAAATACTATTTAATTAATGATTCATGCTCGAATTCCTACTCGCGAAGAAAGTATTGCAAAGAATTTAATCGGGAAAAGGATTAAATTTGCATCAGGTGTAGAGCGCTAATAATATATACATGATTGATCAACGAGTTATGCCGGTAACTCGCTCGCGCTATAAACATCTCAATGTAATTTATGAATAGGCCTTATACCAATGTCTTTATATCTGTTAAATTATAAGAAGAAAGAAAGCCTTATACTTCAATGACGCACGTTTTTTTTATCCTACTTTTTTTGTTTTTTTTTTTAATACAAATTATGAAAATTCACGTCGTCTGAATATTTGCGGCAAATCCGTGGAGTAAGTAGTGGTGTGTAACCGTTCTTTTTGCGTCATTGACTGAATTTGGAAAGGATTGCGTCTGTAGATTAATAAGTAACTTGGCATATGTGCGCGCGCGTGTTTTCCCCATTTTTCTGTATTCGTATATCGTTTTGACACTCGAGAAATAATCTCTTTAATTTTAGGAGGCTCGTTCTATAAATTATCTCGGCAATTAAGTTGAAAGGAGAGTATCAATCTCTTTAAAAAGTATTGTGAGTCATTGCGCCGCTAACGGGAAAGAGAATGTCGATCGTTTAATTACTAGGTTCTACAATTTTCCAGTTTTTTTTTTCACACAGTGGGAAACTTCGTCGTATTTTAGAATATTTAGGTTATTTAATTAACCGCAACACTTTTTTTGTCTTGTTTTGAAAGAAAAAATCGTTTATAATGATAAAACAAAAAATCGTTTTACTGTAAGAGTACAAGAAACGAGTAATTATCATTCGCTTCGTTATTATACACTTGTTTAGTGACAGCCAGTTAAATATTTAACTCGCTCTCTGTTTGTCTCTCTCTCTCTCTCTCTCTCTCTCTCTCTCTCTCTCTCTCTCTCTATATATATATATCTATATATATATATATATCTATATATATATATATATATATATATATATATATCTAGTACGTTCTCGAAAGCTCATAGTATTTTCGTTACAATATTCATTTTTTTTGAGTCATGCGTTTTTTACATTACTAGTCTACTTATTTAAAGTAGATTTTATAATCACTGATTGTTAACTCTCTATCGAGATTCCGAAGACAAATTTTCTATTTACTTTGAAGATAAGACAACGGCATTCCATATGATTTGCTATCGAACAAGTAAAATTTTTAACGAAAGATTCGATCGAATGTCACCTTTGCAATATCACATCGTAAATAAAGGTTATTTTATATCGATCATTGACTACACGTTTACATTTAAAATGTTATATTAATATTTACAAGATTAAAGCAAACATTAAGTTCGTTCATTTGTATAATTTATCAGTAGAGATTTCTGGAAGACATATATTTGGAAAATAGGATTATTATTTGACCCTATAGAAACGATAAAACGGGAATCATTGTTGTATTATATATTGTATATCTCTTAAAAAAATTATAATATCAGAGCGTATATAATAAACGCCCATCGAACGAAAAGATTCAGTAGGCGTACATATTATGCACGAGATAATACTTGAGTATACGTATATATGCGTTCGCGAGCTATATATATATATATATATATATTCATTGTTAACCCTCGACATCTATAAAGCTGTCGGCGATTATGGCAAATGTTTACTTTCGCTTTTGTACTACAAACGAGCGCCTGTCAGGCCGCAGCGGCGTCTACAAGACTGCGCGTCGAGTTGCTGCTCGTCAGGCGCTGTGCCGATGGAGTTGCACGTTTATATATAGATGGCAGGCAGGCGGCGATTATCGTTCAATCGGACAGAATAATACATAATTTTATTATTATCATCAAAACTAATGTAGTTTAAATTTGAGCCTGTGGAAGCTTTTATACAAGCCTTTTATTAAATGTACTAGATTTTTTATATAAAATTATGATAATATGTTCGAGATAAAGTTTCATAAGCTGCAGGAATGATTGCTTGACATATGCATAATACGAGATTGGAACTCCTGTAGCTTATGCTTTACTTGTGCTTATGAACATGAAGTTGAACAATGTCGAATCAAAATCAAAAGTGAAAAATTAGATTTTTTAATATTAGTGTTATAGGGAGCAAGGTAAGATTGTTTGAATCACTGATCCGATAGCTTATAGTATGTAAATCCAAAATATTTCAGTTGAAAAGTAATTTAACTTAAAAACTAAATTAATACTTTATCATATAAGTTTATATGGCAAATAATGCTTAAAAAGAAAAAGAAAAGAATCAAAAAAAGTAGTTATGAATATATGCGTTTACAAATTGAAAGTACTTTCCACGGCACTTTCTGCGTTATAAAATCAAATAATTATCGTTACGCATATAATAATGAGAATATTTTCATAGTTTATCACAATCTAGTTATTAAGGGTTCGTACTCGAGAGAATTAACAAACTTTTTGCTTTTGTCGTGTTAAAATTCTGGAAGTATTTGATATAAAATACTATTAACGTTATTTATAGCCTTTTAAAATAATTTAATATTATTTTATGAAGATGTAAAAATAACAGAGATAAATTAAAAATTTTTTTTAGAAAACCAGCATTTATTATTATTATGATTCTTAGTCATCTTCAAAAAAAATTTGTCAATATAAAACGTTTTATTATATATATATTATTATATAAATGATTTTTCTGTTTCTTGTTGTGAAAATTCTATAGATCAATGTTTGCTCAATAAATAAATCAAACATAATAATACTAAGTACAGTATAAAAAAACAACCAGAAATGAACAAAGAAGGCGCCTGAAGGATTAGTCAGTTCCGTTATTGGAAAGAAAATATTCAGCAAAAATTATTAGAATGATATTACAGATTTATAAGAATAAAAATAATTACAGTAATGTACTCTTGTCTCTAGAGTTCTTTGAACTTGTTAAAATTTGATTTCACCTTCATTCATCGGTGAAAAATAAACATTTATACAGAACAAACATGCGATACTGGTACACGTTTTATTTTCTGAACTCGACTAAATTAAGTTCTTAAAGCGCCTAAATTATCGAAACGTGCGATAGCCATCATTTCGTTCTTTGATAATTTATTTAAACGATTCAATTTGTCACACTTTAACAGAAAATGTCGATAATTACATGGGCAATATATAAGAACACAAGTACGAAATAGCGAATTTTTTTTTTGCCATTTATTTTAAAAAATCATTATTAATAATTATCGAAAACTAGGTTCTTATCAACAACTAGTTTGTATTCATTAAGTTTACAGATGTCAATAACGTACAAAAGTTTTGTTTTTAATTAAAAAATCGACCATTTCATAAATGTTCTACCGCATCGATTTCGTATCAGGGTGCACGTTTTCTTAAAATTCTTAATTACGTCAACGATAATATGAAAATTATGAATACGCTTCTATTTGAAATCGCCACTATTTTCACTGCTAAATATCACAAATTAATATCAATTAAATAATAGGACGTTGATATATCTAGTTTTCATAATAGAACAAAATTGAACAATGCGCTACAATTGTATGATTTGTCCCTCGTTTATTACGGAGGCAGTTCTTTTCACCGATTGACAACCTTTTGCTTATTTATTTTCAATAAAATACAGTAATAGATCAGCTTGACTAGATATTCGCCAGAATATTGTAACAAGTATCTTTTGGTAAATCAAATTTTTCCCATCACTATTACATTTTTTTATCCGATAGTTATTAACATAAATATTATTATCGCTCGAGAAATATTGAAGATAAAAATATTAATTTAGATTCAAGAATTATGGATCGTACTTATAGGAGGTCTTGTAAAAATTTCCTCGCAATGATACATTTATCAATATATACGAAGGTAAAAAGCAAATTAACGAAGCATTGTTTGTCTGTGGATCATCTATAGTGAATGATAAATAAAAAATTTTGCGTAATTGTTCTTTTTTCTCTCTCCATCTATCTATATATCTATAGATCTATCTCTCTGTCTCTCTGTCTCTATGTTTCTCGACTCCGCGTGTATTGAATTCTTTATGATACATAATTGACATTCCACTAGAAATAGGAGGGAAAAGTTTACAAGTACAGGAAATGAAACTCAGATCGATAAGATACACATAGCTTTATAAAATTTAATTGCATCCTCAAGTCTTTAGAACTGTATTAATTTATCTATTTTAAAAAAATAAGATAATTTTATCCATCTCATTGGATTTGATGTAATTGCTTATTTACCAACACAGTCACAAAAAAATTAAATTAATATTATAAGCGAAATTCGTATATTTACCATATAACAATTTTTTGTTACGAGACATGTGATAATATACGAAAGATAACGAGGACCTGTATAAGAGTGGCTATTTCTTCGCCGTAATATAATTTTTATATCATTGAAGCAATCTATCTTTATAATTGCATATACAACTTGCAGCTTCATGCACAGCACTTAGCCGTCTTTCATTGGCATGTATAATGAAACGTTTCTTTGATTTAATTGCTTACACCCTTCAGACCGACTTATCGTCCGGTAAAGGATTTATTGATGGGAGCATATTTGGATCGTTCTGTTGGTATTTATATAAGTAAATTATAATATATATATACAATGATCAGATTGCTAAAAAGGTTAGTGAAAACATTATGAAAACGTTGATGTGAACAAATATCACTTGGTCAGTCGATGTCGCATTCATCTTGTTTTTCTCTTCTGTAAAAGAAAATACATTTATATAATATGTGGCTATATTGTATTCACAGGTTTTTCTTATGAATATACTGAATCATATCAAAGGATTCGTTTCAAAATGAAGTTTGATATAAATGGAATTAAATTTTGAGAAGAAATGGACATTTTACACAAAACGTATACATGTCGAAGGTTTTGCCAATCGATCGATTATAAAACCTTTTTATGACGCGCTTAGTCCCAGACAGGACCCGGTCTAATAAATAACTTCATGTTAGTGTATATATAAACCTTACTTTTACGTATTATATATCTAGATTGCGATTGCGCAAGCCGGCATTCGCAGTTTTCAACCGCAATCCATTCGTGAGTTTTTGTCGAATTCGTGACTATGATCGTGGTACTCGGTTGAGCTATATGCGCAATCTGTATATATATATATTTGTTCCTCAGAAAAATCTAAATCAAATTTCAGAGTTTGCTATATGTATAATGTTCCTTTTGTATGAATAAGGTGCATTGTGATATTATCTGACATAATATAATTAATTTCGACAGCCCCTACAATTACTAATGTTTTATTAAAATGAGCTGATTAACATTATTGTTTAGTAGTGAACAAATCCGTATTTTCTTTTCAAGTTTCTATATGAAGATTTATATTGCTAACAACTTGTAGTATATTTTATTTATATTCATTAATTGTTCGCGAATCTGTGTTACGCTATTCTTCAAGCGTTTCTCTCTCTCTCTCTCTCTCTCTCTCTCTCTCTCTCTCTCTCTCTCTCTCTCTCTCTCTCTGTCTCTTTCTCTCTCTTTGTCTTACTCCCAAGTTCTTCTTCGTCCGCGATGCCGATTCCCTTTTGCTCTATTTTTAAGACGGGGCTATGAATAGAGGAGACGGTCGCGCTGCTACCTTTACTGAATATTCTTCCGATTCCCTCATCGCTCTTTTTCCCTCTCTGCTTTTGGACGCATATATATTGCATAAAAAAGAGAAACAAACAGGAAGAGGAAAAGAAAGAGAGAAAGAAAAAGAGCGCGGGGAGTTTCTAAAGGCAAAAGAGAGACGTGTGAAAATAGCTTACCATTTTTTTCAAAAAGTTAATAGATGTATATCAATATTATAATTTCATTATCCATCAATACGAAATTCATATTATACACAAACCAATAATTTGTACATTCATATCATATGTATTAGGTATCGGAATTGATTGATGGTGTTTTACAAAGCACGGAATACATGAGCTAAGTTGAGGTAACTATTAACATGAGCGTTTAGCCCCAAAATGTGCGTGGTTCAAAACTCCTACTCTGTGTTTGATGGAATCGGCGAAGTATCCTTCGTTACGAAGTTTTGAAACCACATTAAATCATAATCATCAAAAATCTTTACCGACTGTAACTGATGATTGCGCTTGAGTCGTGCGTTGAAGGAATAACAATCAAAATTCTCCGTAAAACGCAAAATTAATACTCATTTTGCTGCATGACAATTCTCGCCCACCCAATGGAAAATCGGTAAAAACATACCTTCGAAACCATATTTTACAGATATTACTTGTAGTGAATACCATCTATTACTATTAATCGTTCATAGCTTATGTGAGCACAAGTTCACGTCTTATGAAAATTGTAAAAGCTTGATTGATTCGTGGATTCCATCTAAAGGCGAAGATTTTTCTCGATGAGGTATTAGTTCACTACCTGAGAGTTACTCAAAAGTTATAAAAAGTGACGGATTATACTTGAATTAATCTATTTTTTCAGATTTACCTGAAATCGATAATATTTTTGAATAAAAAATGTTACGAATTAATGGCAAAATCTAATATTAGCGTGTGCTCGCGAACGTGTATTTTTTTAATAATATGGCAACATGGGTTGAAATGCCGCTTTTATCCCCCAGTTCTCCATATTTCCGTTTAAATGCGCCCGTTTAAATAGGGACATTCTTTTCTCGGTATAAACTGGCATATTTCTATTTTAATCCCTCTCCCCTAACTCACCCCGTTTCGCGGGAACAGCGGGCCAAGCGAATTCCTTGAGATATTCTCTTACGCGTTCTAGTCAAGCGTTCAACTCCATCAAAGCTACTTAACTTTTTGCATTATAATAAGTGTCACCAGCCCACCGCGTCGCATCGTCTTTTAGGCGTTGGTTTGATTTTTCTTAAATTTCCAGCACAATCAATATTAATATAATCAACAGATCATAGCTAGATGATCTACCACTTCTAATACTATTTCTTCGTAATTTTTCAAATTATCTGATCAGAAATAATTTTATTTCGATAGTGTTTCGGCCAGTTATTTTGGACAATAAATTATTATAACGAAATCCAACGACTGATCCTCAAACACTACTGCTAGCCTCTTTGTGGTTTATGATCGCAATACCGTATACACCACCCTTTCCAATGGCACACCTGATTTGCAAACATCCTCAAACTTACTGCTTTGTCTGTCTCCGTAAAAAACATAAAAGATCTATCAATAAATCCCTTCTCTAACTAATTAAACAAAAGCTTTTAGAAAAACGGCTTATCCTTATTCACATCAATGTATACTCGTTAGAAATAATACATTCAGTCCAGCGGTCTACACGGTTTTCAATACCTTTTTTGTGGCAAGATTTATCTTTGCTTTGAAAATAGCCTTCCTATTCGACAATTGCTTTTTAATTTAGCCAAATCTCTTTCATTGGGACATCTTTTGGAGGTCCGTAAATCGCCATTAATCATAGTTAGGTCAGATCAGAAGAGTGCAGTGGGTGAAAAAGGAACAGGAAATACGTTTCCTTCAACTGCGCAATCATTTTCATGCACTTAGGGATATATAGTGCATTATTTTGATGAAACAGCATTGGTTCCTATGACGCTACAGATCATTTTTTACTTTATTTCTTTACTCGGTTTATTCGCAAATCATGTAATATTCACTATTGCTCGTTCTCTCTTGAAAAAGGTAATAGATAAAATGATTCCATCTGCATTACATAATATGGAAGCCGAAGCATTGCAAGAACACTTTATCATTTTATTCATACAACTCTCATAAGGCGTATATATACAATGTCTATATTCACATTGAAAATGTAGCATGCACAAACCTGCTATAAATTTGTATCGATTGCGCAGATCTGGTTGCACGGGATCTATCTTAAGAGTCGTTACCCGCGTTGGCGTCTTATTTTCCCACCTCCGCGCGCTGCTCCGCGATAGGGCGTACTTATTTGGGAAATCGCATGGAGGCGGCCGCCTCGGCTACAGTTACGTAACGAGTGGAGAACCGTGGAATGCCGTAGCGCGCGCATTCCCGAAAAGTGAACGTGCACGTTTTAGGCGGGAAAAAAAGTGGCTAATCGTCTATTTGGCGCTCGGCAGACAAGTGAGGTTTCTTTTTTACCAAAGGCATTTCGCTGCACGTCTAGGGATTTTCGTAGAAATTTCAAACTACTTTCTCTTTTTGTGATCGAGATCACTTACGGGTATCTTATATTATATTTTTATAGCGTTCCCTTGAGTTTTCATTGCTTTTACCTCATTTTACGAACAATTTTCTTTCTATCATTTTTTTCATATTAAATGTAATATTAAAATTACATCTCTAATATTATTGTTATTCTAATCGTTTTAATGTTTAATCTGCTGATTTGAAATTTTCTGTCCTGCATTTCTTATCATTATTTTTAAGCATTTTGTTTCTTGCTTTCTTTCCTGTCATTTTCTTGAGTCTTAAGTCGATCAGTTTTTCAATTAATTTTTCTTTCTGATTCCATCTGTGTCTTTTGTGCTTCTACGGCCTATTTACAGTAAGTATTTCTATTACATATTATTGAAAGTCTGCAGGTTTTATCTCCTTATTATGGGTTCTTTTATCACATCTTTTTCTTCAATATAAAGTAACTTTGGTCGATTCTATCGTGTGTATGAAACGTTATCGATCATGTTGACAGTTCTATCTAATTCTATCTAATTCGTTTTTTGCTTCATTCACATTTGGTAGGTATACGTATGTTGCTCTTCATTGTGTAGAACTATCCGAGAACTTTCGTCCTCTTCTCATTTCCTTTGTATTTTGATTAGTGATAATTGATAATGCGTCTGAAGACGTTATTCGATATGTTTCTGTGCTTTTTATTAAAAGGTGCCTTTGTGACGTATATAGTTTCTTTTTTTGATCTCTTGCCATTAACTCTTGCCAGCCAAGGGCTCTATATATGACTATCGGTGTATATAGTCCACTATTTGTCGCTCTTAATGTTTCATATTTTAAGCCTCATATCGCGGTAGAATAGTTGTTGCGTATTTTCCACGACGATATTCATATTACTTCCGTCTCATCTTTGAGGAACATCTGAAAATGCGTGTATACGAACTGAGATTGATGTCTGCAGTCTGTACTGAAACCGATGCGAGAATTATTGAATAGACCGCAATAGGTTATATGAATGGTTCCCGTCACCGCCTAGTAATATATTCAATGCTAAAATGTTGGGTTCAAATAAAAAAATAACAACGAATATTACAGAATAAAAAATAAGATCGCCTTATCAAAATCAGCGCGATACAAAACTTAAAAAACGTCTTTCATAGCTCGATCAAATTTCGGTGATCTTATGTTTACCTGAGCAGGAGTCCAATCAGCGCGATAGTACAGTCATTTATCCCGTTTCTACAACAAAATTCTCAAAACAGTTCCATGATTCGTATACTAATTATCCTTACCATAAAACTTTTTCTTTCCGGGTGACTATGAATATGAATTTGACGAAACGTGTCGTTTCGAGCTATTCTCTATAATATACATTTCGTCGTAAAACGATAAACATAATGCCCCGGATTACGTTCAAACGGCTCGTAATAGGAGCAACCGATCGTCTAAGACGAATAATAAATTGATAGTTACCAAATTATTTTCCCTGCTATATAATTGTAATAGAATGAGATTCTATATTTAATATTACCTGGCAGAGAGAAAGAGAGAGAGAGAGAGAGGGGGGGCGGTCTCGAAACTGCAACGCCTCGCATACTTATCGCTAATGCTTTATAGAGAGAATGAAGTCTCGGTACGTATAGTCATCACGGATGTATATAGGATGTATGTAGGTAAACAAGAGGTAATATATGTATATAGGATGTATGTGGGTAAGAGGTAAACAGGCTGATTCATCGCTCTCTCGCGTGATATACACAACATACCGGTATATATGTAGGGGAGTGAATCGCAACACGGACCTCTCTCTCTCTCTCTCTCTCTCTCTCTCTCTCTCTATGGAGAGTATGACTTTATAAGGAAACTCGCACCGCGGTCCGGCTATGAGGTCCGGCCTTCCTCGGCAAGGTAGCCTTCTTTTTTACCCATTCCCGGTCGCATTGTTTCTCCTTCATCCTCTTCTTACTCATCCTCCTGGTCCCTTCGTCACTCTTCGAGGCTTTGTACATATATATATATATATATATATATATATATATATATATATATATATATATAGAATGAAAGAAGAGAGAAGAGAGAGAGAGAGAGAGAGAGAGAGAGAGAGAGAGAAACTCGGTGAAAAGCTTTTGTTAGTGTGACTTCTGCACGTGTGTCCGTGTGTCGGCGCCTGTATGCGCGCGCGAATGTAATCGCCCATGGGTGCGCACAGGAGAGGCATTCCCGCGGGTGGCTTATTCGCGGCGCGCGCGATCTCGAGGAAGCCAACGACCCCAAGAGCTCGCTCTCGCACGCGGGCGGAAGCGAATCGCCCGCGTTGGGGGAATCGTACGTGCGCGCGACTCTATTCGTTTTTCTAGTTTGTACATACGTGTACGTATGTGTTGAGAGGGGGGGGTAGGAAAGTAGATAGTTTGGAAATCCGTTCAAAGTATTAGATTAATCAGGCTGCCTTTTTTTCTTAAACTATAATATTGAATATATTTACGATATAAATATTATCGAATATGTCAAATAAAATCTTTTCCATTTAAATATAGTTTCCTCGCCAATGCACAATATTTATAATTACTATTGAATTCGTTCCAATTTAGTCCATTCGGATTCATATTTTGTATTCAGCCTCATTGATGAGAAAATTTCGGTGCATTAATGAATTTTACGTTAATTAAAATTAATCATCAAAAACTACATTAATATTATTATTATATTATTAAATTTTAAACTATTTTGTAAATTATTTTAAATTTGTTGGGTAATCATTCGGTGTCGATTTTTAAAAATAACATTTTTATTTTACACTTTAATTTCAAAAGTTAGACGTAAACAATATAATTGTACTGCGATCCTGATATTCAAATATCACTGCGAGCGCGGCAATAGAATTATTTATGGAAATCTTAAAAAGAAAACACACTATTACCGTATTTTTCATCCCCTATCGAGATGTGAAATGACACGCATCGATATGCACAATCGTCTCTTATTCGTCTCCTTTAAATAAATCTTGAAAGAACGCGCCAAAACAAATTATCTGTTAAAAATAATAATATAATAGAAATTTTACCAGGCTATCATCTCTCTATAGCCGTTCGATGAAATTGGCAGCGTTCGGCTGCCTCGATTTTCGAGCGCTTATAGCGCGCGTGCTTCAGCAACTTTTCATTAAGCGGAGTATTACCCTATACTATTCCACACTGCCAAGGAAAAGATGAGGCGCGCGCAAGAATTAAGTTGAATTCAAATCGGTTTAACGTTATAAGGATGAGAGAATTTTAAAGGACATATTACGAAGTTGGCTAGTTGGCAGCGTTGGCATTTACGTCAGTTGTAAGAGATAGTAGATGATTATTATGTGCTGCGCGCGTGTGCGTGTTTAACATGTATACATATACATACTTGAGCACAGATATTAATACCAATTTTGCGTTCTTTAAAGACAGTTTCTTTTAATGCTTACCAATTAGTTTTTCGTGATTTTTTTTTTTCATTTTATTACGTGCTCATTTCGTCTTTTTTTTGCTTTATACCTTCGATTTATTTTTCCGTTATGTTAAAATATAAACAATGTGTCTCCTATCGTAAAATCGTACATTCGCTTCAGATTTTAAAAATTATTTTTTATATACTCTACTATACCACTAAGTCGATACAGAATCGCAAGAAAGATCGGTCGTGCATTACATAATGGTCGCGCGAAAAGGCACATCTTTCTTATATATATATATATATATATATATATATATATATATATATATATATATATGTAGCCTTTATTTAACACGCAACTCGAGCAATGAATGAATAAGCTTAACGCAAAATCCACACGCAATTTTCTATTATCGCTTATACGGACAGATATATATATATATATATATATATATATATATATATATATATAGAGAGAGAGTAGAAATTCCTTCTTAGCCCTCCTCACCCTCCCCAAACGCCGAGCGACCAGTCACTTAAACGCACGCGGAAGTCTCATTCAGCTCCCGCGTAGGGAGAGCGATTTGCATATTACGTGTTGAGTCGCTCTCTTTATTCCTCGCTTCGGTTTTATTAAGCCCCCTCCCCCTCCCCCGCAGCCCAACCCCGCTGAGTTCTCTGCGTGTACAACAGTTACAAAGCCGAGCCCGCCGCCGACGCTCCATCGGCCGTCCCATTTTGTATACGGGAGCAGACTTCATTGAATTAACTGTGGAATCCATTATATACATATATATTCGAAGGCGGTCGAGCGTCTTATCATCGATTCCCGCCCCGCAGCGTGCGTTTGTCGGCCGTGCGCACAGTCGATATAATCATAGTCTAATTGCGTTAGAACCCGCGAGTATCATATAGACCGATTGCCGGCGAATATCACGCGATCATCCCATTTATAGTTTTTCTTCTTTTATTTTGCACCCGCTGGAGAACGACGTAAAGCATTATGGGCCTTCTACGCGTCTTTCGACGCGGGATGTTCTTTCTTTCATTATTCTTTTTTCTCGGGTTAAATGATTTATTTATAGCTACAACGATATTGAACTCTGCCGATTCTCCCCTTTTGCGACTGGAGCGTTGGTTGTGTCAAGCGGGATTGTACGTCTGTATACTAAGTGCGTAAGAAAATTTAACAATAAATTTACTCGGGAAAGTGTTATTGAAACGTTTTATTAAATAGAACGTTGCTATATTTGCGTGTATATGTATATAGGTGTATTATGTATAAAAACATTTTTGGAACATCGTCTTTCTTTCAAAATAATCTTAGAAGCAAATGTTTAAAATGTCACAAAATGAAAATATTATAATAGATCTCGAATAATTTAAACTTTTATATGAATTTAAAAGAAAATTCAAAAAAAACTTCACAATAAGACTTCAGAATATTATTACAAAGGAATGTTCGCTAGGCGGCCTGTACGTAACTGATGTGATTTAATTTTCTTTATTATGCCGAATCTTATTATTTGTGCGCAATATCTTTTATAGAAACTGCGATTATTTCAATTTTCATTAATAAGAAGATCGTATTTAAAAAATACGAAATAAATTTAAATTTAAAAATATTCTAAATAGGCAATGATTTTTATATCTTTGTTACGGTTTTTATAATCCAACGATAATGATGATAATATAATGACAGAGCAGACTTTCTCCTTGCTTATTATCACCCTCGCGGAATTTGAGCTCGAAATTGCCGGTAGAAATTACTATCGGCGCATCAGATCTCGAAAATGATCTTTATCTTTGAAAATTGAAAATTTTGAAAATTGATCCGTCGCTCTTTATGCGGCGCCCACAGACGACAAGCAGGACGGCAGCGGCAGCGAGTGCAACTCCGTGGTGCCGAAGAAGCGGCGCCGCCGGGACGCCGGCGTAGGCTCGCCCGGGCGCTCGTCCCGCGACAGCTCCACGGCCTCCTCGCGCTCCAGCTCCCTGCTGCAGTTCGAGTCGCTCGAGCGCACCTGCGCCACGGTCTCGCCGCCCGGCACCGGCGGCGGCGGCGGCGGCTACCGCGGCTACGACGCCCCGCCCGAGCGCCGCGGCAATGACCGCCATCACAGGCGACGCCAGCGCGCGATCGCCGGGGGGGCCGGGGGGCCGACGACGACGACGACGACGTCGAGGAGCGCGACCCGGCGCAGCGCCACGGCGGCGGCGGCGGCGGCGGCGGCCTCGGGCTGCAACGGCTCGCTAGGCCGGCGGCGGGGCTCCGTGGAGGAGGAGGAGGATGAGGAGGAGGAGGAGGAGGAGGAGGAGGATGAGGAGGCCTGCGCCTCGCCCGACAGCCTCGAGCTCGACTATCGCCGTCGGCAGCGGCCGAACGGGCCCGAGGCCGGCCCGGGCTTCGCGGGCCAGGGCGGCGGCAGGCAGCTGAGGCCCTATCGCAGCTTCGAGAGCCTGATGGACGAGAGGGGCGACGAGGAGCTCGGGGTCGGCCTGCTGTCCAACGGGTTCGCGTCGCAGGCCTTCGGGAAGAACTGCGATCTGTCCAGGTTCGCCGGCGGGCGGCACAGGTCGAGGAGAAGGTAAGGATTTACTTTTTTTTCTCCTTTTTTTCGCTTTAGCAGGCGGTGTGTCCATTAACTGGATTGCGTTCTATTAATTCAAGGCGGAAGCGCGGCCGCGTGGACGTTTCGTGAAAGAAAACTGCTCGCATATAGAAAGCTTTTGAGGGGGAATAGAGTGACGTAAAGTCGTTGCTGGTCAAATGATTGTTGGGAGTATTTTGAAAATGATACCTATGATAGTATGCATACATGGTTGTAATAAATCTATAGATTTGCGATTTTGTGCTTTTTTAAAAAAACGTTTATTTAACTTTCTTTTTAGAGAAATAGTTTTTCATGAGATCTAAATAAAGAGGAAGTAGGTGTCGATTGTATAAATTTTAAAAATTCGGTCGATTTTTTCCAATGATACGCAATCTCGATTTGAATAAAGAACAAGCAAGAAACAATTAAATTGCATCCCACCTAGTAGTTGAATTATTTTCATGATTTAAAGTTCAATCTGATATAGTGGTGGAAAATAGGCATAAAATTGCGAACTGAGTTTAGTTATCGAAAATTTATTTAACGTTGTTTTTCAATAACTTAGATACAATTATTATTAAAACGGGAAAAGAATGATTCATTTTTTTTGTTTATAATTCCAATGATTGTAATTGACTCAAAATCTTATTCTGAATTCGAACCTCTGTTACGCGTCTGGGTAACGTCGGTAGACCAATTGAGTAGTCCGGTATTATTTCAATATAGGTATTATGTTAATTACGACGACTGTGTGACAAAACACGCATTATAAACGTCGATTTATTAATATCGCAAACATTGACCTGAAAATACTAGCAGACGTATACGAATCGTGATTCTGATATAACGTGGGATATTGTGGCGCGTGTTAAGTTAAAAAATGGTTTTACATCGTTATAATGGCCTTAATAACTTATGTTAAAAATAATTTCAACTGCATTCTTTATGTACATATATATATATATAAATTAGTACAGTAAAAAATATTTTTTTGCTGTTTCTTTTTTTTCGTTCGTTGTGTAATTGTTGTGAATTTTGAATGTCGGATATCTGAGAGTTTCATTGTTTTCGATTGATACAATAAATAATTTCTCCGTATAGTTTCGAGAGTTCTATGTAAATAGCTACGGCGTTGCGTGACACGACATAAGCTCGGTAAGTGGGAAAGACACGTGTTTCAAGATCCCTTAATACTCGAGATTTTTATCATGACTTTACGGTATAAGTACTAACTTAAGAAAACTTGCAAAAAAATATAATTTTCATATATATATAGGTATAAGATAAACAAAGGCACGCGTGTATACTTCGTATATATATAGATAACAGCTCTTGACCACACTATTAACAGCTTCTTGATCGACCTTAAACCCCGCCGCCATGCCCAGCGCTATATATATATATATATATATATATATATATATATATATATATATATAATATACATTCGCTCTTAAGAATCTTGGCATGGGACGATTTGGCCGCGCTCGCGCGCTCATCCTCGGGCGACCCGAATTTTTCTTGGCCACGTTGGGAGGGGGGGGGGGCTCTGCTAATAGACCGCCGACCGGCTCTGTCTCAAACTTGACCCTGGACGGGTCGGTCGCGCGTCGCGGTTTAGCGAGCGCTAGCGCAACGTACCTCGGCCGCCACCGCGCGGAGGACGCGATCGAGCGTGCGCGCAGTCTAATAAGCGCATTAAAAGTTCTCAACGAGCCACTTTTGTGCGGCCGTGTGTGAAAAATAAAAATAAAAAAAAGAGAGAGAGAGAGAGAGAGAGAGAGAGGGAAAAAAAAGCATAAAAGTACCCCGGCCTTTTTTTTTCCGCGCATTCCTTTCTCAATATATTGAACGTATAACGAGTAAAATTTCTATTACTTTATGACTTCCAAGAGTTCGCTGCAGCGCTCGTGCGCGAGCTCTGTCACGGGCGCGTCTCCGCAGCCGCGCTTACAACGAGGCCGTGCTCGACGACAGAGACACTGCGTAGCGAAGAAAGGGAAAAGACGGGAACGCGAAAAAAGAAAATGAAAAAAGAACACTGGGAATGGTCGAGGCGCTTGCCCGGCCGCGCGCCGCGCTCGGCAATCGCGAGATAGAGTTTAAAAAAAAAAAAAAAAAAAAAAAAAAGCCGTGCATATGCGCGTAATTTATTATAATCGCCCTTAACTTATCTCAATTGCAACCGATGGCTGTCGCGGGTGCGCGCGCGCGTCTGCCCACCGCGGAGCCAACGCACATAAGGCGTAAGAATAGTTATTATTCAATAAGTGCGCCCGCATCTTTCTCTCGCGCTTGCGAAACAGCTCTATGGACCGTGTATGTATACATGGCTCGAAAATACGGTGAGCGCATTCGCTGAGCGACGCGCGGTAAAAAGAGGCAATTTGATCAAATTGGGAAAGTTTATATATATATATATATATATATATATATATATATATATATATATATATATATATATACATATTTGGAAAAATTGGAAGTGGCAATGTTTCTTTTCGTGAATATTTTTTAGCCGATCTGTCAACAACATCGGTCCTACGAGTATACGTAGTTTTTAACAAGAAATTGGTTAAATGATAATTATCAGAAAACTGTTATTTCTTAATAATCAATATGATTACGGATGTGTAATAATTTCAATGATTGAAAATGTCTATGCAAAATCGGACGGGAATTCTTCCGTTCGTTCATTTATTTAAAAAAAAACAAAAACGGTACGTCTAATTGTTTGTTCCAGCCTCGATAATATAAGAACGGCATCATAATATGATCGTAACTTATCGTTTTTTTTTTTCATAAAATTTTATAGATACTTTTTGTAAACTATGAAACTTACATAGAACAAAGACTATATCATTATTCATATGTTAAATATGACGATAAGCTTTAAACTTCGTTTCATTTAGAAACAAACAAAAATAAGTCAAAATGTTTTCAATTTATCGAAATTTAGCTGTTATAAGTAAGTGCACTTTTTTGTAAACAAAACAAAAAAAGTTAATGCGAGAAGCACTTCAACGCAAATAATAATAGTTTTAAATGTTCGGAAACTACCTATTTACGTGAACAATAGATTTGATATCATACAATAATTATATTTTACAAAAAAAAAACATTTATGGAAAGGAAATTATCTTTATCGTTAACTCAACCCATACATTTATAGTAGTTAAACAATAAATATTAATCTAGAACAAAATGGGTTTGTTTTATTTAATAATTGTTGAATTAATTACTTCTATAAAATTTCGTGTTAAAATCTGTATGTATTTGTATTTGCAACATTTTTTGCATATGTATAGATTTCGTAAAAATATTTTATATTACTATGAGGTCTCTCTCATAATTAAATATTAAATCGGTAACTAAATCAAAACGTAATACCATTGAACAACGATAAAATATCTCAACGTTTCAAACATCTGATGTATATATATATAATGATGTACAATCGTACAAACATTCCCAGACGTATTAAATATTATATATCAGACAGGATAAAAGCGCTTTTAATATCTTCAATACTTAAAATAAATAGCAGCCGGTCATACGTTGGATATATGTGTATATAATAATTAATTGGCAGTCTCTCAAAATCTTGAACAATTTCACGCGAGACGAATTCCACGTCATATGATAATATTCAAAACAGCTAGGAAACAAAATCCGACGGCAAAAAAAAGAGAATTCCATCGCGATCATGGATTTTGATTGCTTAATTTCTTGCTTTCTTTTTTTCTTTTTTTTTTTTTTTTATCAATCTCCACAACAGGGATCCTTGGCAGCTGAACGACGCCGACGCCTACTCCGACTACGACGAGCGCCACCGGGACGACCTGAGCTCGACCTCCAGCTCGACGTCGAGCGACGAAGAGGACAAGGACGAGGAGGAGGACGACGACGACGACGATCACTACACACCGTCGGGCCGCTACAACGAGGTCGATCAGCTCCTCGTCTTCGGCGACCCGAACGCGACGTACGCGCACGCTGCCTCCCTCGACTGCCGCAACAGCGTCGACCTGCGCGCCTTCGGCCTCGACTCGGACGACGAGAGCACCCGTCGCGAGAGCACCTTCCTCGACCTGAAGGGCCGGGCCCTGGCGAGCCCCGTCTCCGGCGACTACGACGACGACGACGAGGACTGCGAGCACCGGGAGCGGGACGAGCCGGAGGACGGTTGGGTGGCCGGGCGCGGGGACGAGGAGGGTGACAGCGCCGCCTCGCTCGAGGGCATCGAGCCCGGGGTGCAGCTTCGTCGCCGTCGCCACCACCATCGCCAGCATCAGGACTCGCATCGGCAGCTGTCCCCGCAGCAGCGACACCATCATCACCGCGGCAGCGGCTCTCTGTCCGGGCACCACCACCACCACCAACACCACCACCAGTACCATCATCATCATCCTCAGTACGCCGGGGCGGAGGCGCGCCAGAGCGGCGGCGCTGCCGCAGCCGCTGCCAGCTTTAATTTTAGCTTCTCGGACAAGTGGCGGAGCGCGCCCAGTCTGATGCCGGGGGCGGTCGCGGCGGCCAAGTCCTCCTCCGCCCTCCTCGCCGCAGCCGCCTCCTCCTCGGGCAGCCTCTACCGCTACGGCGAGGCTTACACGCGCGTCGCCAGTGTGCCGGTGGGTCTCGATCTCTGCGGCCGCGGCAGCCGAGCGCTGATCATCGAGAGCCCCGACGAGGACGAGGACGAGGACGAGGACGAGGACGAGCATGAGCCGCCGGCCCCGGGAGCTCCTCTGAGCCCGCCCGACGACGTGGACGACTGCGAGGATCCGATGGAGCCGGGCAAGGTGGTGGGCGAGGAGAAGGCGAGGCTGCGCCGTCGCGCCAAGGAGCAGCTGTGCGCCATGGCGGCGAACCAGGGCGGTCCGGACTTCCTCGCGGAGATGGGCGGGGAGACGCCGCGCGAGCCCGACGAGGAGCTGCACGGCCTCCTGGAGGAGAAGACCGTGAGTCGCCCCCAGCGGCCGGCCTCGCCGCCGCCGCCCCCGCCGACCTCGACGGTCAAGACGCAGGACAGGCTCGAGGCGAACGTGCTCGAGCTCGCCCTGGCCATGGAGAAGAACGTCGACGCGGCCGTCGACGAGGCCATCAGGCAGCTGAAGCGCGAGGTCGAGGAGGCCACGAGCCAGCAGCAGCGGCCCCCGCCCAGCTACCAGCAGGAGCGGCCGCGCGTCAAGAACAACGCGAGCTACGAGCTCGCCCAGCAGTGGACCGTCGACGAGGAGACGCTGCGCCGTCGGGCGGCCGCGCGGCCCGCGGCCAGCGCCACCGAGGCGGCGTCGGCGCCCCAGCGGCCCCAGCGCCGCGTTCTCAACAACGCGAGCTACGAGCTCGCGCAGCAGGTCGACTGCCTGCGCCACCTGCCGTTCCAGCGGCCGAGCGCCCGGAACGACGAGCGGCCGCCTTGGGTGAGCGAGCTCGTCGAGGAGATGAGCGGCTCGGCGAGCAGCCTGCCGGGCGCCAAGCAGCAGGGCCGCGAGGGTGCGGGGGAGCAGGGGAGGAGGAGGAGGAGGATGTGGAGACGAGCGGGAGGAGGCCGACGGCGCGTCGCTGCTGGATCGGCTAAAAAAAAACTCGGATTATTTTTCGGCCTCTGGAGAGGCCGGGAGCGCCGCTAGTCCGCCCGCTCCGACGGCGCTCGCCGACGCCCCCGCGGAGGACGAGGGGCAGCGTCGCCCGGAGGTAGGCGAGCGGATCCGCGACGGGGACGGAGGTATCGGTAGTTACGGCCAGCCGTGGGGGGTCGCGGAGTCGGGCAGCGACGGCGGCCTCCTCCCCCCACCATCGCCAACGCAGCGGCAGCCACCGCCGCCGCCGCCGCCGCCGCCGCCGCCAACGTCAGCGGCACCGGTCTCTCCGGCGGCGACCGGCATCGTTGTCGCCGCCGCCGCCGTCAGTTCTCCAGAGGCGCTCGCCGAGAGCGGCGGTAACGACGAGCGACGCGTGGCGCGACCGTGCGCGCTTCCAGTGCTGCAGCGACAGCCGCGCGAGGTAGAGAAGGAGGAGGAGGAGGGGGAGGAGGCGGCGGCGACGACGACGACGTGGTGTGCCGGTGAGGAAGCCAACACGGTGCAGCGGGCGGCGACGAGCGCGGTGGCGGCGTCGGCGGAGATGTCGGCCACGGCGGCCAAGCGGCTCGCCATGTCGGGCGAGCCGACGGCCGCGGCGACGACGGCGAGGACCGCGAGCGTCGAGCGGAGGCCAGCCGTCGGCCCCGCGGTCGTCAAGGAGGAGCGCAAGAAGGGCGGCCTCGGCGGCTTCCTGCAGCGGTTCTCCAAGCTGAGATTCAGCGGCCGCTCGAAGGTGCCGCGATCCGAGGCCGAGCGCGGCCGCAAGAAGTCGTCGGTCTTCGGTGGTGTCGTTGGTGCTCGTGGTGGTGCTGTTGGTGCTAGTGCCGGTGTTGCGCAGGCGACGACGAACGGTGAGCGCGTGGTGCCGCAGGTGACGAGCAACGGCCGACACCAGCAGCAGCAGCAGCAGCAGCAGCTGGCGAACTCGGCGGGCGGCAGGAGGAAGGCGGAGCCGGACTACGTCATAATACCGCTGCACCCGCCCGAGGACGAGATCGGCCGGGAGGATCGGTCGGTCGAGCGAGAGGAGGATACGACGATGCGGCTCGGTAACGAGGACGTCGGCAGAGAAGAGGTCGCGAGGAGCCTTTCCAATGCGAGGTGAGCGTCTTTATTTCCCTAAGTATTATCTAGCATATATAAGAAAGATGCGCGGACTACTCTCTTCTGCTCTAATGTGGCGCAAAAAAGTAAACTAACGCTTGGATTATCCGAGATTTCGCGGGCGCTCCTTGCGAATCCGTGCGATTCGATGCTTGAATCGAATTCTTCGTCGCCAGAACTGTATAAATCTTCAAATCTGGACAAAATGGCTGTTGTTTTTTTTTTTTATTTATTTACAGTAGTAGCGCAATACGCAGGGCACATAGTATTGACTTGGAACTTACGCCGCGTGGGTAGCGAATGTTTGTTTACGTATGCGCCTATCGTCGAGTCCGCTATGTGTACTGTATATTATACCGATATGTCGTCGTATAGGTCTTATGCGAAAAATCGTTGCGCATCATTTTATTTATTTTAATTTTTTTTCTGTTTACTCTGTAAACGCAAAGGTTAACTTGATACTGTTATTATTAACTTATATTCGTTTAATGTTGTTATTATTGAGATAAAAAATTATTTTACCGGAGAACTTCTGAACTTACCGAAGAAACCCTCTCGTTTTTTCCGTGCATACCCGCGTCTGTGTGTATTATCGATGTATTCACATCTTTATACGTTGGAGCGCGCGACACTTGTTTCGACTTGTTTACTTCTGCGCGACGCTCTTCGCTATGGTAAATACGCGTGCGCAGGTGAATTTGCACTTTAAATAGGTACATAAAGCGGGTAAATGTGTACATTAGATGCATAAACTGCGAGGGAGAGCGAGATGGCAATATATCGAATATGGTATAAGATTATGTAATTGTAAACACAGGCTTTATGCGCGTACAGCTCGTGAACGCGTTAGATCGATCGCCATAATAATCAAATTAATAATAATAATAATAATAATAATAATAATAAACGTGTAGTTTTTCATGTGTATAAATAGTGACATTATTCGCGAGTCGTTGTGACTTGAGGAAACGATCATAACGGCTAATAATTATTGCTCCTTCACGCTAAGAAAATATACATAATTTAATTATTATCATAAGCTTAATTGTATTTCGTCGGGCATAATTGGATTATATATATATATATATATATATATATATATATATATATATATATATATATATATACATGCTGTAAACTGGTATTTGAACTTGGGAGCCAAGGTCCGAGATCTATATATTACAGGCGCGATTGTACGTTCGAAAATAGATGGAATTAGATAAATTATAATATACTAGGATATTGAAAAACGAATTCCTTTTTACGTCGACCCTGGAGCTTCTTAAACGTAAAAATTCGAACAATGGCTCAGAGCTCAAAATCGGTCTTTCACGTATATAAATAAAAATAAATTTTTAACTCACGTTTTTACGTCCCGTTAAAAATAATAACTTAAGCATTCGTGTTAAAACATTAAAAATAAGGAACGATAATTCTTCGTTAAATATATACCAATTGCAGCGAAACAAATCTTTAAAGGAAAACGCCAACGATATTTTGATGTTTAAAAAAAAGTCTTTTAAAATATTCTCGCAGTTTTCTTGACTATATATATTGCTATTTATTCCCAACGATTTATTTATATCGGCGCAGCGCTTCTTATCCCGGTCAAATGACTCTTGAGAACAGTCATTATGAGGTGTTAAGTCACATCTGGATTAGATATTTTGAATTGAACGATAATAATTAATTATCTTTTATTTTTTGTTTAATTGTAGTACCTGTGTATTTTGACACACATTGAATCGATGTTAGTCAGGGAAGTCTTTTACTTTTGATATTTTAATACAACAGAAAAAACGTGCTTTTCTGAATTTGTTTTTTATTTTTGTTTCGTTTTTTTTTTGTTTGAACAAATCATTCAAAATCGAAAATTAGTAGAGAGAGAGAGAGAGAGAGAGAGAAAGAGAGAGTCGTCTACTTATTTTTAAGCGTTCGAAACTCGCAAGGTCAATGCATTCAATGATTTCGCTTGAAAACTATTATTATAAACGTATATTTATATACAAGTATACACAAATAGTGGGGCGATTACGCTCGTCTAGTTTTAGAAACGGCAATTTCGCGAATAATAAAGAGCATAATAATTGAGAATATTGTGCATTAAACGAGGGCTTTTACTATAAAATGTCCAAGGTTGATGCGCTCTCAATTTTTTTAATTTTTCAATTATCTCATTATATATACTTCATATATGTGTATATATATATATATATATATATATATATATATATATATATATATGTATATATATACGGCGTGTTCATTTATTGTACCGATCAGACTCTATACGAATCGCGCATCCAGTGCGCCATTCTCCGGAATATCCAACGAGAACGTTCGCACGCTCGCCTCCGTTCTAAGCACAGGCAGGCGACGCCGAGTTACATTATATATATATCATACGGGCGTTAGCGCGGTCTTAGAGCGGATTAGAACGAGAGGCGCGCGAGTCTGGCGGGCCCGCGCGCACGTGAAACTCGTCGCACACTTTGCGGGAGTGATATAAAAGTGCGAGAGATAATGCGCGAGGGCGAGGGAGAGAGGGGGGGGAAGAGAGCGTGTTGAGGAGGGGGCGGAGGGCTCGCCGGCAAATACGCGCGCGCCCAGCTGATTTACGAGCTTGCGCCGTATTGGAGTAGCGCATCCTTTACTTGCGTACATATGTGCGTCGCGTGTATATATATATATATATATATATATATATATATATATATATATATATATATATATGATTATTCACGCATACAAAGATATATATATTAATGCAATTGCCGCGGAGTTTAAAGTTCTTCAGGGAAGTACCGATAACGCGACTTTCGCCTCCGTCGCAGCCCCCGCGCTCGTGCGTGCCTGTGTGTGAGTGTAAAACGAAAGCTTATTTAAGAAAGACAAATAAAAAAAAAAAGAGAGAAAGAGAGAGAGAGAGAGAGAGAAAAGAATTTGGAAGCTCTAATGGAGAGGAGGGAATCGGAGTCAACAGTCGTCGTAGCGCGGCCGCATCAGACTATGACTCTCCTTCTCTCCCTCTCTCCCTCGCTCGAACGAGCGAGCGAGCGAGCGAGCGAGCCGCGGCCCTGCTCTCCCTCCAGGCCGTTTAACGATTGACTTCCGGCCGCGGGAGCCGCAGGCGCGCGGCTTTGCTTATGGCCCCCGTTGTATTTATCAAAGCCGACGGGCTTAATTTTTCCATAGCGCTTAACCAGTGAACAACCGCCCGCAACGCGATTATTATTTCGTTATTTATTGATTTATTTGCTTAGACGATAGTCTCTCATCGTTCGCGCCCGTTCGAGACGCCAGAGACGCGACCTCTTTATTACAAATCGGACACGGATTGCTAATGGAAATTCCGTCCGGGTTAGGGTTCTTTTTTTCGAATTTTTTTTTCTCCCAGGTGTCGTCGCGCGTTGTTGTCGAGCGGTCATGACGGGTCGTGATATTATCAAGGTGACAATATGTAAGCTTTCGATCGTATGTAGTACCGAGAACTTATTGATGACACTGATATATATTTACGAAATAACCCAAACAAATTGACCCTTGAATTGCAACAAAAATAAACGCGATGCCGACATTTACCTGCACTTAACGATTTAATAAATAAATAAAATGTTCAACGCACATATAAAAAAAAAAAATCATCCATCTTCTTAAGCCAGAGCAAATGAAAAGAGCGCCTTTTCACTTCACTCTTCGCAAGGTTTGATAGTTTCTTGGATTCGTTCGTGTATACCTTGCCTATAAAGCTGAAAAAGTAAAGCTTCATGGCGACTCGCGAGCAATGACGACGCGTTAATGTCGGGGGGTGGGGTGCGGGGGGGGGATTTCCATCGATACGTGCAATACACGTCAACCACTTCCCTCGTTCCGCGCGCGAGAAACTGCGGCTGGTCATCGGGAATCGTGGCGGGAGGGGGGGGGAGGAGATAAATCTCAGGAGCGAGCGCGGGATTATAAACGCTCAGCCTCGCGGCAAAGAAAAAACCGCGCGCCTACCGCGGCCTAGGCGCGTTGGTGGCGTGACTTGGATATTATGCTGTGTATATATATATATATATATATATATATATATATATATATATATATATATATATAAGGCAAAGTCCGTTTAGTAAGCGAAAGGAAACATGTGGGAACAATTTGCGCGCGATTCCCGCTTCAGACGCGCCTCGCACTCCCTATCCTCACCCCCCCATTCATTCGTTCGTTCATTCATTCGATCATATATAAATAAACATCTATCTAACGTATACGTACACGTATAATTTTCGGCGTGCATACGGTAATACAACTCCATTATTCACATAAAAGTCGAGATATATAATGCGCTCGCTATACGCATGGGCGTACATATGTATGTACGATGCAAACAGAAACAACGATTCACCCCCCCCTCCGTCCAACCGTGTACCGACATTTATTCGAATACGACGTTTGGGACCACGATCGACGGATTTACACCGAACGTGGACCGATCCTTTTGCTTTCTGCTCCCTGAGATTTTATGCAACTCAACCCCCCCCCCTCCACCTTCTCACCCTCGCCGTAAGTATGTATCTAGGACACGTTCGAGCGCGTGTGCATTCGCGTTTGGAAAAACTTGCGTATACCGGCTTATATATAAATATCGTGCCTGTGTATAATGCACACCATTTCCTCCTAAGCACTCCCGTCTTCCGCTTTGCTCGGGTTCCCTCCTCCCAACGATTGTATGATAAACATCGGTAAATATATATATATACATATATACATATACGGTTCCCCGGGGTGGGCTCTTTTGGCGCGCGCACGCGCGCGCAGGGGTCACCGCGACCTTTGACCTCTCTTTCTCTCCATTATAATAAGCCTCAATGGACCGCTCTCTCGCGCTCGATGACAATGAGGTCGCTCGAGCGGAGCAGCGCCTTCTCGTCACGAGTATATATGCATGCATATATATAGTTCAAGCGTTCATTTTGTTGACGATCGCGCGTGCGCCGGCACACAACGGATGCTTGCCGGTTTTCCAAGTACGTATTATTCACGTATTTACATATATCGATGATTGCCGGGAACGAAAAATCGGTTAGCGCGCCCGAGAGTTTTTCCGAAGCGATGTGGTGTCTGTAAGACTGAATGAGTGTATTTTTTTTTTTTTTAACGACCATTGGATAGGTGGAGGGCTTATTTTCAGATATTCTGGCTATGGCTTCGATGTATTTTCGTATATACCGATTATAATTAGAGAAGCCGACCACAGAACTCTCAGTTCTATAGAAATTTTTTGTAGTTTCTTGGTTTTAAGCAATTTAAATTGGCTATATAGGAAATCGACCTTAATTCAGAAACGGAGGATGGGTGTCGGGAAAAATAGCAAGAGTAAACATTGGTTTGTGATTAAATTTCGAATTGATAGGGGTATAAAGTATTTACCACAATTAAAGGTTGGTCTTTGCGGCGCAAGATTGGCCAAAACGAGTTGTACGAGCAAAGCAAACTTATACGCAAGAAAAATTTTACTGAATCTTATTTTTAGGATGTTTATCTGTTTTTTTCTTTCTTTTTTTTTTTGATAGTTATCAAAAATAATGAAATTTGGGTGTTTATTATTTTTTTTTTTAATTATCCATACGCGCCGTGTGAGCGCCGAGTCGCGACACAGCAGCATTAGCACCACGCAGACGGAATCGAACATCGACACTTATATCCGTCCCTCTTGCGCGCTAGTCGCGCTCGCCGGCGCGCATCTTACGTACGCGTGCTTTTGCGAACTACGGCTGACCGACGATCGAGGAAAATAATCGATGGTTTTTTCGTCACGCCGTCGCTGGCGACGACGAATCGCGACGCGCGCACGCGCGCGCATAAATTATCCCGGAGCGCACGGAGCCGAGGATGTTTTTCTTCTTCAACTTCCAGCTCCGAGTAGCGTCGATTACGCGCGGGCGCGATGAGGCGACTTCGTTGGTTTTTGAAGTCAATTTTTTTTCTTCTTTTTTTTTTTTTTTGCTTCAAATCGCATATGTACCTGTAGCAGATATAGCACATTATGCATACGTATTATATATACGTGTAGACGAAAAAAGCGCACGCTAAGGTGTATTAGAATGCACATATTAAGATGACGTATTAGATTTATTTTTAACTGTGACTAATGCAGAAGCTTGCGTAAGAGATATATATATATACATATGATAAAGTAAAGGCGATTCCTCCAGGTACATTAATACATAATCTTTACATATGTCTCTGTACAATCGTCTTGTACGCGCGATCCAACGCCGCACGAATTCGGAAGGAAAATCTAACCTGGCCTGTTTACGAAGTCGTAGTATTTTATGTGCACGATTGTGTAAATTAAAAAAAAAATTGCAGGTACAGAAAAAGAAAATCGACATAACAGTGCGTTCTCTCGCGCGAGCGCGGTCACAAATTTTGGGCTAGCTGTATCGCTCTTCCGCGTTGATAATTTGACGTTGGACATTAAATGTGACGAAAGTCCGGATAAAAAATGACGTTTAGACTATTTCTAACCTGGATATCGGGGGACGGGGGACGGCGGGGACTCGTAATATAACCCCCATACGTACGCTATTGTAAAAATATACATAAATACAAAAACAGCTTATATATATTCGATTCGATTCCGTTCCGTTTCGCTCGTTGCCACTCCTCCTCGAGCGCGCGCGACACGGCGCGTCGTCGCGTCGGCGCGCGAATTGCATCGCCGCCCATTGATCAGCGTGGAGAACAAGAGAGAAAGAGACGTATATGTGTGCGTGTGTATGCGTTGGTAAAAAAGTTTTCCTTTGCGGAAGTTCTCCGCGCGTTTGTGTATGTTTATACATAATACGAGCACGCACTCCTTTTTGCGGAATCGTTGCTTATATAAAGGTCTATATGCGCATTATTCCGTCGATCTTTCTTCGGCACAGAGAGAGAGAGAGAGAGAGAGAGATAGAGAGATAGAGAGATTTATTGCAAATAAAGACTCGCGGGCTCCTCTTCTTCACCTATATTATATAGATTAGAAATAGAAAAATAATAACAAGCGAAGTTAAATTGAAGAATTGAACAATTCAAGAAAAATTGGGGGAAAAGGCACAAATCAATGATACGGACAATAAAACAAATGCATAATATAAAAACGAAAATAGTACGAAATTTGAAATGGCGATATCCACGGCGGAAGTGAAAAATAGAAAATTGAAGAGATATGTAGACGAATTGAGATGCGCGTTTCGAACCACGTAATGCCAAAGTTGTCTCGAGTACACCTGTCCGATCGGTATAATCGCACGGCTTGCGCGCAATTGTCATAGTAAGCGCGTTACGCAACGCGCACAGCGCGCTCCCGAAGTAATCGCATACTTAAATTATTCGATTTTGTCGCGATGAGTGAGCTTTTTTTCACTTGCCCCCCGCCCCCGATTTTATTTAAAACATGGTATTTTTACGAGGCAAATAGACAATGTGGCGGGGGGAGGGGGGGGGTGCGGAGTCCTTCTTTTGTTTCGGCATTAATGAGATTTCGCTGGGTGTTTTTTCTTCTTCCACGTCTGTTTTATTTACATATAATGCCCAACGTCGTTACCCCGCGGATACTTACCGAGCCTCGTCGAAATCACGAATGGGAAAAAGTGGCCTGTGTCCCGTATATTTTTGGGAATGACGCGAGCAAACGCTTCAATTGATAATGATCGTTGCGCGGGCGTGTATCGCAAATGTTGTTTCACCGACCGTTCAGCGTCTTTGATTCCGCCGATCGCGTGTAATGTATTCTACATTACTGGCGGGTTGCGAGCGAGGTACGCGAAACAGGGCGCGGAAGTGAATAAATTTTTTTTTTTTTTTTGGGAAAAAAAAATAATAACGTAGCATCGTCATTTTCGCGCCGTTTTGTCCTATTGCCCCCCAAAACAGTGCTCCGATATCCGTAGCGTAGAGGTAAATATAAACGCGAGGATCGGATGAAATTTGCAATAGTTCAACGTCGATTTGCGTGAACAAACACGTCGTCTTGATACAGTACCGGGACTGTTCGCGCGATCGGTTCGAAAAGAAAAGAAAATCGACTTCCGCAGATGCTTCACGTAAACTTGCACACGCGCGTATAATAAAATCGCGAACGTATAAAGATTGTTATAAACGAATCTTCGGCAATTCAGTCTCTGTAACGGCGCAATGTGTATGTGCAAAGTACGCCCCCAGAGAGCTGCGAGCGACGCAATGAAATTTACGACGGATGCACGATCTATATAGTATAATAGATGTACAAACTACTGTAATATATATATATCGATGTTTCTTTTGCGCGAATTAAGCCGACATATATGTACATATATTCGTCTGGTGTATAAATCAGAATTGTATATATAAATAGATCGAGCCTCCGACGAGACGACAGTTAAGATCGTCGTTCGATCTTGTTAGAAAATTTATGGCATTATTTACCTCGATATAGTCGTAATGCGTAATTCGCGCTAAGCGAATCGAGAGAGAAAAGCTATTCTACACTTGATATATATATATATATATACGAAGATCGATCAAGCCTTGTATCAAACAATACTTGAGACTCCATTCATTCGTCTGAATGCCTGTGCGTGCGTGTGCTTGTGCGTGTTCTGTACTTCTTCACACGACCTCTCTTCATTTCTTCGACATCGCGAGGGCTCTTCTATATACGAGAACTGTATGCTCGTTGTCAAAAACCCTCTGCTATCATGATGATGAGAGTAGTGGAGTTGCCGGGAGGGAGGGAAAGAGGGAGAGAGAGAGAGAGAGAGAGAGAGAGAGAGAGAGAGAGAGAGAGAGCGAGAGCAGAGATATAGAATAATCAAAATAAAAAGTACGTCAAGTGTGTCACTTTCATGGAAATCGTCGTCGAGAACACTAGTTTTATATGTGCGTCTATATATGCGTTTAATGAAGTTCCAAGAGGGGATGATGGTGTATATATATATATATATATAAGCACTGGTATATATATAGTATATATATATATATATCCCATCATCGTTCCTGGTTCTTCTGAATATTCGATATATATATATATATATATATATATATGTAAAGATAGTTTTAATTTTTCATAATATATTGATAACCTTGGAGGTGAAGTGATTGGCTCTTTTCAAAGAATATAATAGTGTCATTAGTAAATATATATATATATATATATGGCAAATGATTCGTCGGCTATAGAGCATCCTGGTAGAAGCTACCAAAATCTTTCACCCAGTCAAAGCCGTTCGAAATTCAAAGAACATCGGTTAAGGAAAGGAAAATGTGGCACGGCGGGCAGTTTCGTAAAATTTCAGGGGGGCGTATGAGATCAGGAGAGGTGGGTGGGGGGACAGAAGCGTTCAAAACGTGACATTACAATTACCCGGGGGATTACGCATAGAATTCGGAATTTATTAGGTTTATCTATATATGTTTATATATTATACATATGCATGCCTTGGCGAAAATTTACAGGTAAATCCCTGGCGCGGCTCAAGAGAGACTCTCCGATTTGGATCCGTATAGGGATAATATATATAATATGGGGCGTGTTAAGTTCGAACCCTCAACCGCTGTCCCCTCGTCAGCACCCCTCCCCCACACTCCTTCGTAATAAATCCCCATAGGCACACCTGTTCGTAAAACGATGTATAGAAATTACGATCTGCCGTGCCAAGGTTACTGATCTGACCTGCTCTCCTGCATATGCAGAACAAACTTAGTTTTGCGGCAGCCGGAATTTCTTGCTTTTTCCCCCCCCCTCGTCTTAATGTAACTTCCGTCTCAGCCGGTGTCGACGATTTTTCAATGCAATCGCGGCTGTGCAGTTACGCACGCTCGCCTATCCTCTCGTACAACGCAATTTTCCGCTCAATTGTATTTGTAAATAAGCTAATTAAGTAAAATGGCATTGATTCGATTGAGTTAAATTGTACGTTTCGCGAGGCTCTAACTGCCTTATAAGAACAGTCGCGTTTGCAAAAATAATTGCTGGAAAAATACGATCGGACGCGCTGGCTCGAGTTCCATTGCGGTCAATTATCATTTTTTTTTTCTCCCCCTTTTGTCATTGTCAGATATTCATATACATTGAGAAACGCAGAAAATATAAACAAAAATATCACATTACTTTGTTCCATGCTGCGCTATACCTTTGGTCTGTGTTCTTTTGTTTTCCGAAAGAAACGAAAGTGAATAAAAAAATTTTTCATTATCTTTGCGACGGATTATTTTACTCGTAACTTATAGAATTCTGAACCGTCAATTTCGCTAAACGCACCTGCCGAATTATTCGCCGTTCAAGAAATCTTCATTCGGAAAAATTATCTGCCCACCTCGTTGACTTTTCGTGTAATTTCCAACTTGAATGCTTAATATGGTTCTTCTCATTTTCGCCATTAGTGCTTGACTCTTCTGTAAACGTACAAAGTTCTTGCAAAAAAGTCCAGAAAGTGAAAAATGTTTCAAACGCGAGTAAAAAATCGAATCTGCACAAAGAAAGTACAAATATGAGGATGTGCGCGCACACGCATAGACACACGCGCGTCATTCGCAGAATTAACGAAGTAGTTCAGTATTATATATATATATATATATATATATATATATATATATATATATATATATCCTCACTAAACACGTTCAATGAAGCAGCGCGCACGCATAAACGGCAATTCCGAGCGATTCCAAGTGTGGCAGGAAGGAGAGGGGCGGTTATTTGCACGCGGACTTATCCGGATATATATATATATATATATATATATATATATATATATATATATTTATGTATAATATAGTAAGCCCAACCGTAACTCCTCGTTATTCATTCGTAACGCGGACTAGCGACCTCTCCTTCGTCCGACAGGTCATCGTTGAATTTCGACGCCTCGTCACTTCGCCTTGAAAATATTAATTATTTTTCTCAAATATTATTTCTGGTTGTTTTTTTCTCCTTCGTTTGCCAGGAAATAAAACATTTTAGTATTACAGCCTCATTAATCATTGCCATTTATCTATTAATTTTAATAGAAATTGTATATACTTATATAGTAATTATTAACATACAACTGTTTCAATATAGAAAAAATTATCAAATGTCAAAATTACCTCGTCTCTGTTTTAATACACAGCAAAACTGGTAGCAATTAATGTTGATATAGCGATGAAACAATTTTTCTCGGTCTATTATTCGTCGAAAATCGTACAAATACGTTTAAAAGAGGGAAAACAGACGATTTGTTTTAAGAATTTCTGTTGTAAGAATTTATCGGATAAATAGGCTGACGATGTAAATCTTTCGGAGCGGACGTTAGTAGGCGCTGCATAAGAAAAAAAAATCAAAAGAGAAACGGACACGAATACGAATTTAATTAAAACCTAGCGTACGTTGAAAAAAAGGTATATATAATAGATAAAAATGCCGTACCCGTCTCCTATCTAAAATATTATGCACGCGTTCGATTTTATGTCACGTGCATATTTTTAACCGACGGCCCGCGTCGCTTTTCCTCGTCAGTTTTTACCAATTTCGTCCGCGCATTGGATTATCTCTGTATAATAATTTACAGGGAATTTTCATGTAGCGATCCGTCGGTATATGTAAATAATATTGTGGATGTGTGTGTGTGTATGCATGCTCGGCGCGTAACGTGGAAAAATTTTCTTCAAAGCCATATATATATATATATATGGTATATGAAGATATCGAGGAATTAGCTTTAATAGAATTCAATTTTACTCGCTGTATCACTCGTATATTACAAATATTTTCGTGATTCGAAATTTCTTACGAAATTCTCGAATAACATTATGTATACATATATAGAAAATTCGATGCTCAGGGTATTACACACTCTCGAAAACACACGGCTCTCGGTGAAGTAGTAATATATATAAATATAAATTATATATATATTATATATATATTCTTACTATTATCTTTTATTAGCAAAAAAATATCGGTAAAAATGTTTGCAAATAGCAAGGCATGCTTGAAAGTCTGTATAATGATAAACCGGCAAAATAAGAAAGCATATATATATATATATATATATATATATATATATATATATATATATGAATATGTATAATAAAAAAATCCATTATTTGCTATTATTTTATGCATTGTCGTCGAATACATGCACATCTTTACGGAACTTGGATAGACCTTGGATAATATCGCACGATTTTAAAAAACGATTTTTTTGTTAACTCTCGGTTGGCTTTTTATAAAAAAAAAAGAGCTGTACCTTATGCGATGTTTTTCTAATAAACTATAACACGTACACACACGTGCGCGCGCACTATAATTTAATTATTTGTAATACGTCGCGGTGAACGCTTTCGGATACGCTATATTATAACTGCTGCACGAGTAGATAAGGATAAATGTTAAATACTTGTATAATGGATGATTTAAGAACCGACATTTTTTTCAATCTTATAATACACTGTGGTCGGTGGAGGGATTGCAGAGGGGGGGGGGCACCTTTCATATAAAGAACGTCTATCCCTATATGACTATTCATAACAGAAAAATCGAGTTGGCACGTATTATAATATATTAGATTTAGCTTGCAAGACCGTTGAATCACATCGTGGGACGTGTCTGCTATGCGCGCGCGCGCGCGTGTGTGTAGTATCTTATCAACGAACTATTTACATTTGTGATTTGTGGGTATATATATATATATATATGCGCGCGCCAGAAAAACGGCCTCGTTCATTCTATAATGGGCCATATAAAGCACCCGCGTTATGGAGACGAACTATAATTTATCCCTCTTATATTAAAGGTCGCACGGCAATCGGTAATCGTCGCAGCTGGTTCATATATGGGCAGTAAATCTATTATACTGCTCTAACCACCAAAAAGTTCATGCCGAATACGTAGTATTAATACTTGATGCCATTATTCGTATAAAAATAGTTCGATGGTATCGTAATGTTTAATGCAAGACTGAGCGTAATCGGTAAATCAAAAGATGAGGGGCGGCGGTCGAGGAGGATTAGGCGGGGCGGGGAATCAGTGTCATCCAATGGTAAAGAAAAAATGAATTACTATTTAATGCTCCGTGTATTAAATGATCAGTGAATCGGAAAATTCTTCGGGAAATTTGTGAAATTCACTTAATGTTAAAAGATTGATAAATAGTTCTAATGTTCTGATAAGAATGTCAGAGATACCAGTGACACAAGCGGACACAAGCCTGCAAAACTATAGATCCTTAAAATTCTTAAAATCTCCGAAAGAACAAAATAACGCTTTCACCCAGAGGAAAAAAGTGTAAACTCTTATCCAAGTATCTTTACTAAGATAGAATTTTTTTGTTGTTGCCAATGATAGATGTTCGAAATTGGAGACTCTGTGTATGTGCATGTGTGCGCGCGCGCGCGTGTATAATGCACAAATCTTATCGCGCCAAAAGCCGCTGTCTTGTCGACGTGTGCACAGACGCGTACTGAGTATATAACAGAAGCAAAAAAAACAACCAAATCGCAGCTTACCTTTTATGGTGCTTCAACTTATGGATAACGGCATCTGATAAAATGGCTCTCGTCGTTGCATACAGCCGCGCCACGCTATATGCGCGTTTATACAGCACGCGCGCGTTTTCACGCGTTCATTACGAAGATTATGCGAGGAAATAATGTACACAAACACAGACACTATAGGCTTGTTCATGAACGTGTACATAGGACTCGCACATGTTTATAATTATGCAGCTGTAGAGACAGACAACATGAACCGCTCGCTGCCTAGAATGGATGCTATTGTATAGGACGTTGTAATAATTTTTATTTTTCGCCGCGGGCAAGTATCCCGGGAAATGTGTCAGATCCCGACAAGTATTAATAAACATAAGTATTAGAATTTCGAGGAGGTGAAATAATTAAGGTCATTAGAAGGGCAACGTCTTTCTTTCAATTATAAATCCCTATTTTTATCTTGGTATTTGAAATAGGAAAGAATTTTTATGTAAAGAAAAAGTCAAATTCATATATCCGTTAAAGCGTAGTTTCATAAGTATGACCCATTGCAGTTACATTATAAACTATAGTAAAATCAGAAGAACTGGCCGAACGAAGACTTGGCGAAAAAAAAGGAAGACAAATGTTTGAGGGCTCGAGACCACGTTATAGGCTTGCCTTGATTGAAAATTCGAATTGTAAGGTGATTATATATTTCGTCCGATTTTTTTTCACAATTTTACTCTTAACGGACTACCAGATAATTAATTTTGACTAATGCTTCGCCAATACCAAGACCAAGACCAAATTTCATAAAATATCGTCTTGGTGTCGAATAAGTATCGTCAATTCTGGCATCGGGATCGCTATTAGCAGTTCTTCACCAATAACAAGACCAGGATCAGATTTAGTGAAATATCACCTTGCATATGTACAAAACCAAGATCATAATTTAATTGACGATATTTATTCGGCACCAAGACGATATTTGATTAAATCCGGTCTTGATATTGGTGAAACACTAATTTTGACCAGTTATCAAAATAGATATCCGAGCGGTCAATTATTTGCTTACCTTGTTTTCGGTTGGAGCGCTTAATTCGAAAAAGAAGATCACTGAAACCCTGATTGTAACCCCCATTGCAACATTAAAATTCGAGTCAGAGATTATGATACCGTTTAGCGAGACTCTCGCACATTAAACATTTTATCTCGCTCTTTTTGCGACGAGGCCATTTCTATACAATATGGTTAAATGCAATTGCCGATAACTAAAGGTACCGCGCATGTTTCGGATACACAGGTGCATTTGATTTCCTTTCTGTAAAATTTCATCCTTTTTGGAATCCGTGGTTCAAAATAGAGGTTTTCATTTTGGAAAAAATCAAGTTGACCGTCCAATGGCGTTAATTAATCCTTGAGGCCAAGGTCCATAATCAAGGTCGCCGCGAGTTTCAAACCCCGACATTTTCTGTTTAAGATTTTCAGCCATAAGCTATCGATTACAGAAGTATTTGCTTGCTTCGATTAAAACGTGGCATTTCTTGAAAGAGCCGCGCGTAAGATAAAGATCCTAGATAATGAAATGAGTCGGAAAACTCCAGAGCGCAATGGGATCGTAAAGCTTGCAGAATGCGCCACGATACTGTTCGTATTATTTGTACAAACTCTGTTTTTTTATCTATCTCTCTCTCTCTCTCTCTCTCTCTCTCTCCCATCACGGTTATCAGGCTAAAAAATGCTGAATATAAACATTTCCTACTTGAATCTTTTGTATGCGTGATAATCACCGACGGAGGTCTACGATGTGTTTGTAAACGAAGCGCGTGTACAATTCTTATATCACGTCAATCGGCTGGGACTGAACTCGAATCACTGAATTATCAGTTCTTCGCTCAAGTGAATCCATCGTGGACCTCCCGATCATGTAACACCTTCACTGTCCATTATTACGTCGCCGGGTGTTTCTTTCAGTCTCTCCCCCTTTTTTGGAAAAATGGATTGCGAGGCACGCGCCCCTTTCGTCCCTACGATCGAGGGCCGAGTATGAATTCTTGGATCAATCGCAAACAGTGAGTAATGCATTCGTGCAATTGTGTGTAGATTTTCTTTTGCCTCCTAGATCGATGTTTGGATGGACTCTTATAGCGATTATATAATCCGGCTCTGTCGCCTTGGGCGCGAAATGGCTAATTAATGCAAGTTCGCAGCTTTGTTAATGCAGAGGTAACAATCATTAAAACGCGGACGACCGTGTGACCTCCTTGCGCAACGCGCCATGCACTGTCCAAATGCGAATGAGTGAAATTTTATAACATATTTATACTACATGTGTATAGAATTTTTCGCTCATTCGATACGCCTATGATTGCAGTAGTCTCGATCTGTTTTACCATTGGCCACTAGGTGGCGAGCTGTATTTTTTAATTATTACTTCAAAATAATCATCTTCCATTATTAATACCAGGCTTTCTTTTTTTAATTGACACACCCAACCTTCGGGCTGGTGTCCCCGAAGATATGCTTCTAGACGGCAAGCAATTAAACGTTTTATTAATATTTTCATTTTTCGCTCATATAAATGCACTTATTAAAAAAGTGCATTTATCTAGGTTATTTTAGTTAATAATTATTTTAAAAAGTTAAACAAGCAAATATATACATTAACTCGCGAAGAAATCTGAACTTCTCAAGTAAGTAAAACACGAACAACAAATAGGTTAAACCTTCGCCTCTTCCATTCTAAAGAGTATATATAAATTATATGAGGCGTCAACGAAGGGAGAAACTTTAGTTTCAAATCGTGAGTTTGACATTGATTCGAATTAGCCGGCACCGCGTGTACAAGTAGGAAGCCATACGCTGTTGGCACAATAAAAATAAAAAAAAAAGAAAAGAAAGAAAGACAGACAGAAAAGAAAAAAGATCGTCAAATGTAAGCATCTTGGGCGCGAGAAACAAGCAGAGCTGCGGAATGCATTAGTTCAGCCGGGGGGGGGGGTAAATAAGAAATAGGCTTACAGTCTCGCGGCCTTCTACGTAGACCGCGCGGTATATTCGCGTCGTTGCTTCGTTAATGTTTTTCCGTCTTTTTCTTGGGCTCGTGTGTAGTATACGCTATATATATATATATATATATATATATATATATATATATATATATATATATATGGGAAACGGAGGCAGCGCGCGTGCAATTAGTGACTGTCCCGCGGAAGTTACCGCGCGGACGCGATACGTGTCACGTCCATCTATCTATATCTCCTTTGCTGCTTTTCCTTCTTTCCCCCACCCATCCACCCACCTCTCTCAATATCTCTCTCTCTCTCTCTCTCTCTCTCTCTCTCTCTCTGGCTTTCTGTTCCACGACCTCATTTCCACGGAGATATTGGCGGGATTCCTTTTCGCGCTGCGCACGAGGCAGCGAAATTGATCCTAGCCGCCGGCTCTCCGTGTATAAATTAGCGTGGACGCCCGTGTGGAAAGCGCGAGCTCCGCGGGCTAGAGTAGGAGGGGGGGGGCTTTGCATTGTATATACGTGCATGTACACTTAAAATCGTGATACGAGGTTCTATATACATGTATAATGATGCTCGGTCTTGTCTTCGAACCCATACGGCCGCGGCGTCGTCGTCGTCGTCGTCGTGCGGATTGACGCGGCAGTGTCAGAAGTGGGTCGTTCCGGAAAAACTCCGATCGGTCGTCTATGTATGTATGTATGTATGTATATATATATATATATATATATATATATATATATATATATCAACCCCACCTATAAAGAGTAGCTTTATTTCAAATTACGGTTCATAAACACCGCGTTTGCGGAGCATCTAACAAAAATAAAAAACGTATTGTATAACACTATGCTCGAAATGAATATGCATCGGCATAGCGTTGCCGAACATGAGCAACAGTTGATCGATAATTGTCCAGTGCCAAAACGTCGCTAATTATCGTGTAATTCTGAACAGTACTACTATTCACGAAGTGGGTCAATTTACGCCCCACCCCCTTCAGCACGCACCCGCGGCATCGAAAAATATTCTCTATAAAGTGAAATCCAATATATTTTAATTATAATTAAAGTTTTAACTTTGGATATTTAAATTGTAATGCATAAAAATGTCTATTCTACATTATTTATCTTTAACATAACTTTCAATTCACATTATAACTGAATGATTTCATACGTAAAAAAGAAAATATTTAAGAAAGTAAAATGACTTCCCACTCCCTTCTTTCGTATCCTTAAGAGAACACGTTTTTATATTTGTTTTCTGAAAAATAAACAATCAAAAAATGTGAAAATCAAACTTATAACAAATAAGAACATAATAATAAAACGATTTTTCTACACTTCATTTCATGATTCAGGAAATGAATGAAAAGGTAAATTTTCAAGCCACGAATTTTTTTAAGAGAAAATCTAACAGAAGCAGAAAATTAAGAGCACACGCATATGTAAATCAAGATTAACTTCTTTCCTTTTTATATTTCGACAAATTCCATAATGTAAATTTTTATTCCGTTTGAAGAGAAAAAAATTATTACTAACTCGAAGACTGATTTACGAAAATTATATTAGTTAGCGATTTTCAAAAAATTTTGCAGCAATGCAGTTTATGCAAGTAAAGTACAGAATCGAGCAGAGAGAGCAATAATTTAATGCTAATACGTGCATAATATTATTCGACACAGAGAGCACAGTTTTCTTCAATCGGGTAAACATTGACTAAAGACAAACTTTCGAAGCTGTTTATAGATGCTATAGAATTTCTTTAGCAATATATCCATTATCTCTCGAGTCAAGCGTTGAATCATTAGGCTTTTACCTCCCACTAATGGATAAATGCCCAAGGATACGTTATTACAAAATTCACATAATAACCATCTTTGCTTATCCCTGGAGCTTAAAAAACACTTTTATACCGTCAAATTTCAGCGCACATAGAGGAAATAAACGTGGAAAAGACGAATATAAATATTTCTACTATATCGCCATTAAATAAAAAAAAAAGAATTTACGTTTGTATTTTTGCCAAGATTTAATTATTCCCATTTTCTCTTTACCTATTATTGCAATAACGATGCGAATTTCTATATGCCTAAAGCATTTTATATACGTATAGCTGATCCTCTCCGACCGCCTTGGACGGAAAACGTGAGAAACGAAGAAAGGTCGAGAAAAAGTCGAAGAGTTGCTATATGGTCGTGCGCTGCCGTGCCATCGTCTCCACGTGTATATATATATATATATATATATATATATATATATATATATATATATATATACACATACACATGCAGTTCACTTACGAGTCGTCGAGAGCAAGACACATGCCGCGGTGATCGGTATTACGCTCTCGTAAAATATCGCAATCGGTTCGGCGTTCTCGAATTCCATTATGTTCCGATATGCAGTTGACGCAATGGCAAGTCTCGCACGCAGATGTATTGCTATATATATATATATATATATATATATATATATATAAATATATAATGCAATATATATAATATAATATATATAGCGCGTCAACTATGTCTACCGATGTCGAGGCCCAAGATCCGCGCGTTTAACTCATGACGGTATGGAGGTCGAATGGAATTTTTCTTTTTCCCTAAATTGTATCACCATCGAGGCAACAGAAAAAAAATTTGGACATCCGAACATCCAGTATAATTATTTTTGAGACCTCATTGGACATCGAAAGTGGTCGCTTTATTTACATGAATCGCATTGGTGGGCGGGATGAAATATCGTTCTTCGAACCCTTTGACGCGGCCGAGCGTATACTCAATTATTCATACTACTCATTGTGTAGTGTATATTCATATGTACATACATACATACATACAGATATATATATATATATATATATATATATATATATATATATATATATATATATATATATGAAATCGCGATAACAAGCCACCGAGCGCGCGCCTAATTCGCGACAATTGAATTTTGCGGGGGCCGCGAGAGCCGTTCGCAATTTTTTATACGTACGTGCGTGTACGTTGCTAATCCGTTCTTTTATACACGTACTCGCCGAGCCATAATGCGTAATATGGTACGGTATGCACGCTCCTGAGAAGTTTCGCAGCAGAGTTCCAGGGGAATGGGGGGCGAGTATATACGCGCCTTATGCAACTGATACACACGTGTATACGTATGTATTTGAGAGACAGTACGAAAAACTCTATCTCTATTCTGTAGAAATGTCTAAACGCTCTCCATACCGTGCGCCTACAATAGATTTCATTAATAAATTTAGAATGCATAAATATCAATTAACAGTAGCTATACAGCAATAATTGCCCTCCAGTGCTGCTCGTAGTTGTATATACTCACCGACAGCGTTTACAAGTAGATCATTATGTACAATAGCAGAGGTTCTACGTACTTGAATTATCACCCATATAATACCGTTCATTGGTTAATATACAAATGTTAAATAGGCATGTCTCCAGTGGTTCTAAAATTTTGCCTCTTGACAAAGGAACAAATCACATTATATGCGGTCTTATAAGACCGTGCCGCTAGATACGTTCTCTATATTAAATTCTATCTATATGTATATATAATGTACAAATATAACTATTGTTCTCGTCCTGCGACAGAATCATTGCCCTCGAAGCAACAAGCGCTCGGCGCTTAGAAGTTTAATTTTGGCCTTACTGATTGACATCGGTATTAGCTTAGCGATGTGTCGTAGACGATTGGTATAATAATTAATTATTCTTTCGTTTGTGCTGTGCTGGTGAAACGAAAAAAGCGTTCATCTGTCCTTGATTTTCTATTAAAGACAATTCTCACACCGTTAACTGGACGAATAATTGGTAAATTAGTCCACTGAAAGTGACAATTTAACAATTTTATTCTCTTAATTTTATTAATAGTTTTTATGTGCCTATTATATATTAAATTAAATTAGATGGTTTTATGATTATACAATGCATGTTTTTTTTTTATCGCGCCTTTAAAAAATTTCTATTAAGACCGATAATAATAAATTGCCTGGTCACGAGATCACATCTGTATGCAAAAAAAGACAGTATTGATCGATCATTTTCCAATCATAAGAGATGATTTAACCAATTGAGTAAGTTGAATCAAATCCCGACCGACGAGAATCAA
>JACCIC010000180.1:857500-885000 GCA_018907035.1 Sycobia sp. Sy_11 | reverse complement strand
AAATAGAAGGTGGGAGTCGAGAGGCACACGTGCTGTCATGTAGGAAATATTATAATCGGATGATCAATCATTGTCATTCCTTTGCGATGCGACAACATTTGGGGTGAAGAAACGATATAAATATATGGATGTAGGTGTGAAGTGCGTATGGGAGTATGTATATAGTAATATAGCAATATATATATATATATATATATATATATATATATATACACACACACACACACATATATATAGTATTATATAGCAATATATATAAAGCAAGAGTAGAGCAATAAAAATTTAATTGGTAGAACGTAATTGTTCGAGCGTTATTATGTAGAGTCTTTGTAGGGCATTCTTATGATTTAATAACCAGGTTGTATAAGAGCCGCCCTTGCGATAATAAAGCCACATCTTATAGAAGAATTGCTCGTTAAAACAAGACTAATATAGCTTATATATAAAGTCTTTTCTTTTCTTTTTTTCAAGATACAAAATTCGGCTCGTTAGTTTTTTTTTCTGCTTTATATCTGTATACTTTTCTTTCAAAATTTCTATTTTTTTTTTTTTTTGACAATGTAGCAGCGAACGGAAAAAAGACAGTCGGGGAGAATAAAATTGACATACAGGCGAGGTCCGTCGGTGTTTTGTCAGTCATCTAGAATTCAACTGGAAGGAGTTTGAATACGGCAGTTGACGCATAGTTGGGTAGTTTTTTCGATAATAGCGTAAGACAAGCTATATTTAACGGACAGTCGAATGATCGAGATTTTTGGCGCTCTGGACACCCAATTCCAAATTGCGGTGCAATGAAAGCGAGTACGTGCGCGGACGCGCAGACAAGGATACTGCAATCGGAAAAGGAGGGCCGCGCAAACGAGACACAGAGAGCTCAAGCGGGCTCGTCAATATATTGGTTCCGATGCTGTTTTTACCCTCTTCCCCTTTTTACATCGAACTACGCACAATGCATGGAAAATCCCGTATACCGTTCTATTTTTCTCGCGGTAAAAAAGTATTTGCCATTGTTTTTCGTTCGAAGCCAAATGGAGAGGATGAATTTAAATGTCGGGAAATAGCCGGGAGGGGGGTGTGGGGGGGGGTGGAGGCAGCTTTCGATTTCTCGCGGAAATTGCGCACGGTGGATGGAAGACGTGTTTAGTCTTGTTCCGCCGGGCTGATAGAATAATTGAGCTCAAAATTTTTATTAAACCGCGCACGTCGCCGGCCAATCAACGGCCAACTCGATCAACTCGAGAATCTCTCTCCATCCGAGATACAGCAAAAAAAAAAAAAAAAGAAAAAAATAAGGAAATAATAATGTTTCCATTTTCTTCCACTTTTACTTCTTCTCCTTCGCCTCCCCGTCTTTTCCCCCTTCTTTTTCGAAAGAGAGACAGAGGGTGAGAGAGAGAGAGAGAGAGAGAGAGAGAGAGCACGAGAGGGCGGGACGAGGGGGGTGTGGCGGCGGCGTTAACGACATTTCCCCGCATGCTTGTCCCGGCTGCGAAATTAACACGGTAGCCGAGCCATGAACCTATTATATACACACTTCGGTATACTTGCAGCAGGATGTCGAGACGGGGTTGAGCGCATGGGGGGTTTTCTACCCAGCTCCCATTTCTCTCACTCTCCATCACTCCCGGTTTATTTTGCCAGCCGCGTTTCTAAGGCGACGCTGGCGTTACATACCCGTCTCCACGGGTGGCAAATACGCGTTGCGATCACTCCCTCTCTCTCTCTCTCTCTCTCTCTCTCTCTCTGTGTTTCTTTCGTACTCGCGATTGCTCGCCAATGTATTAGTCGGAAAGCTGGAGACGGGGGGGGGGGGCGAAACGTACCAAGTCTCCTGGAGTCATAATAAACTGGCTCTGTATACGTTGTCGACGGGGTCAAACACCTTTCTTGCTTGATATCTCTCTTGCCTCTTTACTTTGCGTTAGAAGAATACAAATAAATCTGCATCTACATAGCTCTATCTATTTATGCATTAATCTATTCTATACGCTTGGTCACGAACACCTGCGAATCGGAAGTTTATTCCCCCTAATCTGTCTGGAGCGCACGCACGTGTCTGACTCCTACATATATATATATATATATATATATGTATATACATTGTGTCAAATTAAATGAGCGAAATTTTCAATTTCCACTGGTTTATCGAGTAACGTCAACTTCAACCGCAAGGCCATCTGTTCTTTATACCTGCCAATTTCGTCGCTCAAACAGTGCACGGCAGAAGTGCGAATTATCAAATTTAGCAAAAATGCACATGTATAAAATCGTCAGTTGCATGTATTGTACAAAAAGTTCTATCATCTATACGAAGTTTATTTTTGTCGTCGTATGGGCAATGCACGATTTCAACTAACCTTCCTCAAAATGCGCTAAAGCTAAATAAGTGCATATTGCTTGCTGCTCTCGTCTCCTCTCTCTCTCTCTCTCTCTCTCCCTCTCTTGATGAATTTTAATGAACCCCGCTGCTTTGCTGTACAGCAACGGTGCCGGATCTTCCTAAGGCGTAATATATATATCACACGGCCAGTCCGTACTCGGTATTTTTCACTGCGACCGCGCTCTCCGGGGCCGTCTACAACTGTCCAGTATGGAGTGCACTCCATCTTTTTGTATATATGCATGTAGTATAGGCATTCCTGGCAAAGTTTTTGCGTATATATATATATATATATATATATATATATATATTATTCGATCTTTATCTCTGCCCGCTATTCTACGAGGTAAAAAGCAAGGGAGGGGGGAAGAGAGACAGGAAAAGTGTGCATAACTCTGCCATATAGCCCTAAATATGCGCGCGTGCGTGTGTATATATAACAAAATGCAGGTCACACGAAGAAGTCAGAGGAGTATAGATCGGCAGCATCGGCATATAAGAAAGGTCTTTAGCGTGCCCTTTGCACGCTTTCACCTTACACGCATGTTTCTTTAGAGGGTTGATTTGATATGCATATATAGGTATATCTATGCATGTACAGACATTCGTATAGATCCCGTTGAGGGTCATCGATATAATATGCCACGTCATGCCGCGATGCAGCCACATAGCGAGAGAGCGAAACGAAAAAGGGCCGGGAGCCGTGACAATAGGGATTGTACCGTGTCTACATTGACCTATCGTATGCGCGTATTTATAGGGGGGTGAACGAAGGGGGAATGTGCTCCTTTTTTTGCGCTATCCTGGGTTTGATTATAAATATGTGTTGTTAGAATTGTAGATTTTACCCATACATTTATATACATTCATGTTCGCAAATGGCAATTAATGGAGGACTTAAGGGCTCTGAAAAGAGGCCTCTTAGATTTTAAAGTTTCATTATCCGAGTGGATTTATTTGCAAAGGGAAAGATGGGATAATTTTCATATGAATACCATAATTAATTAATAGGTGCTACTTTTTTGTCTGAATATATATATATATATATATATATATATATATATATATATATATATAGATTATATATAGATAACTATATTGCAACGTTTCCCTATAGCACCGCCGTTGTTATCGTTACAGCCCATCCTCCTTTCGCTTTCGTTCGGCCAATATATAATGCCGTATTCATTATTATCGATGCTTTGAGCCAAAGCATTATCGACAAACTCGCGAATTCGCTCAATGGCCCCGATCGTTCACGCGGTTTTTCGAAAGACAAATTTTGACTTATAACCATGTATATATATATACACAACAAAAAGAAATCTTCGCCAAATCTCCCAGCGACAAATTTCATTCGAATTGAGTCGTTTCGTTAATTCTTTTGCATAAACTACATCGAAAATTGTCATTTGAGCCGAAAACGCACATATTACGCTTACTCGAATATTAATTCAGTAATATGCATTTGTATATCATACGTCATTCCTATAAAATTCTGTTTTATCGTTTCTATAAATCTGATAAGACAAATAATGCTCGTTTAATGGCTTATAGATTTGTACAGTTTGTACGTACGCATGTATACATGTACATGATAAGTGCTCCTTTCTTCCTTCTCATATATTTCTAGTATTTTTCTTACTTCAACCTCTTTATATTTATATACACGACCACACCCATGACCACACTTCTCTCGCTGTCTCTCACAATATATATATATCGTACGAGTTCGACGCCCTCCTTTTTAATCCATATTCTCCCATTCCTCGCTCTATCGCCGCCAAGTCGCTCTTCATTACGCGCTGAAAAAGTTGCGGCCGCGAGGCGGCGATCATTAATTGGTCGGCCGCGAGGGAAATCGTTAGAATCGCAGCGAGCGGCGGACGCGTGCGCGGCGACGACGAGGTTCCAAGAGAACGCCGGATGGAGGAAAAGCGAGGCGGCGAGATACGTCGAGTTGTTTTGACAAAATTTGCGTTACACCAGGCGCCATCCGGCATTGCGAGAGTTCATCGCACCCCTTGTCAATGTCCAATTCCAATTCGATTCCAAGCTAGATGCTGGACAATAATCCGACTGATTTCCTGGTATGCGCGACAGTCCGTACTTTTTACGGAAAATCTCTTTCATGTCTATAATATATATTCTATATATCGGTCCTTCGAATCGAGTTGGATCTCATTGAACTTTATCCCGCGTAGGCAGGAATTTCGAATATCCGCCGGATACACGAAGGTTCGAGGTTTGAGAATTTAGATTGGCAAAAGTAAGGATAATGTTAGGCATATATGTATTTTTGCCAATACATGGAGAAGTTTGGATCTTCCCGTTGGGTTCTTAAATAATATTCAAAGCAAAGAAACGTGTACGTATACTTAATGAAAACGACCTTCTGCTTTTCATTAAGTGCTTGATTCATACTTTATAATTTTTCACTCAGTAATTATATATTGAAATTTGGTTCATTTCCTTGACTTTGAAATTGCCGAAAAAATCTTGAAATTTCGAACAAATACGTTTGTTGAAATGGCCATTATACACGGAATTTTCTAGAAATAAACTATTCTCACATGTTAGCGACGCATCTATAGCCGAATATTCCAAACAATCTATGGAATCCTAAAGAAATTCTAGATTTAAAGTTATCTTTTAGTCTAATCTAATTGGAAAAAATCTTAAACATTTCAGTACTGGCAGCCCGTACTGCAAATAGAGACGTCCAAGCGGATCCGGACAGGGCTCTATACTGAACCTACGCGCGGTTCATCAAAGTATCCCCCCCCCCCCCAGAACCTCCCGTCTCTGCACCAACGGAGAAGCGTCGATCGACTCTGCGCCGTTCGCGCCCTGCCCCCTCTCGGCCGAGTCAATTTCGAAATATCCCTGCTCTCGCCCCGGTAACCCACACTCTCCCCCCCCCCCGCCGCCCGCCAAAAATGCACAGTGTGTGTAAAGCGCGACCCGATAAGAGAGGGCTAATCCCCGACCCCGGGAGCGCACGCGCCGCACTGTACGCTACCGTTGCTGCTGCTGCTGCTGCTGCGGTCCATCCGCGGGCGTCGCGCCAATTTCGAATATATATATATATATATATATATATATATATATATATATATATATACACCCCTCCCTCCTCTCCCTTTGGCTTCCTTTTGTTTCCGTCCTGCGCCCCCCCCCCACCCGCCGCAGCCCAGTAGTTATAGGTGGGCGAATATACGTGCTTCTTCGGCCAGCACCGAGCGCTCTCTCGGTCTCTTTGGCGCTCGTTTGCGCCACCCCCTACCCCCCCCCCTCTCCGCCACTGCCTTCGCTGCCTCGTTGAATTCTAGCGCGGCCGTTGGGCTCGCGAGAGCTATAAACTCGACGATGCGCAGGCCGTGCGCGCGCGCGGGAAGAGAGGGGGCGTCGGTTTAAAAGACCCCCGCGCCGATGTAGGTTAGTGCTGTAATGGGAGGGGGGGAGGGAGGGAGATTCGTTTTTGTTTCCCTCCTCATCCTCCTCCACCTCCTGATTCTTGTGCTTCGACATCATCGTCGTTCACTTCTCCCTTTTTTCTCCCCATTGCACAGCCGCGCCGCGCAAGACGTCCGCGTATACGGAGATACGATGCGCGCACGATGCGGCTGAATTGGCGGGATGACGAGGCGGAATTTTCGGTGGCGCAAAAGGGTCGATCGAATTCGGAAGGGATTTGCGTAAAAAAAATTTTTTTTTTTTTCTTACCAAAGATTTTTCAAGTGTATCGTTTGTGACGTTTTGGTTTGTTCGTTTGTTTATTTATTGACTTGTCCGCTTATTTATTTATAGTTTGCTCCACGTGTTTACAGATACACACTACCGACTTGTTGCGACATTATTAAATATAGCGATCATTAAAATACGTGAAAAATAATTTAAATATCTGCATATCATTTAACGTATTATTTTAAATAATTCCAGCAATTGCGAGCTTCCGTATATTACGCTGTACGCGGTATCGCGTTCAGCGAATGACAACTTTTTATTCCTGTAGCAGGATTGTAACGATTTTCGCGTCGCATCTGTGATTCTATGGCTATATTCGAAGAAATTTCGAAGAAGAAAGAAGCAGGTTAATATTTACCTTATAGCAACCGAGTTATTTGCGTCAACTGGCTCGATTATTAATAGCGCGCAACTTCCCCCAAATTCCTCGAACTCCGTTGAAATTTACTCGTGAATGATCTCTCTTCTTATTTCTTATATGCATATATATATATATATATATATATATATATATATATATATATATATAATACAGTGTATCCCTTACGTTTTAAGACCATATGGCAATAAAATCGGTACCATATATATATATATATATATATATATATATATATATATATATATATATTATTCTTACACATCACCATCATCGTAAAATTTAAAATATATATGTATATATAGATATACTACTGCAAACGCTACCCTCTCTGCAATAAAAAATTTTAAATCGGTCGAATGATAGAATGACGCGCAGCTGTTCGGCAGCAGTTTGCTTGCTATATTTATATATTATACATATAAGTTATATTAAGAGAATCGAGTAAAATCTGACCATCGGAGCATCTCGGAACACGACGGAAGTTTCAACGACGATTATTCACGTTCTGACATAAATTGTACACTCGAGTGGTCAAAAATCGATTATTTCGCGAGCACTCTGTCACGATCAAAATAGTCGCAATTAACCAAATGGAAACAATGAAAATAGCGACTGATAAATAATGAAAGAGGCATACACTTTCATTTGACGATCGAACATTATTACAAAATCGTAAGCTTGGTTTTGCAAACTCTTCTTATTCTAAAAAAGGCGAAAACAGCATAGATAATTCCAAAATATTTAGTATAACAATTTTAGGCAAAATCAGCTATAATTCATTCTATTTGTATATATATATATATATATATATATATATATATATATATATATATATATACACATATTATACTTAGTCAATGTATTGAAGACCCGTATAAGCTTCCAGTCAGATAATAGGTTATAGTTTATCCTCATTACTTACGCTTTCTTACTATGCCTTTGATCACTGGGTTCTCATATAGAAGATATTACATTGAGCGATTTTCCGTTATTCTAATTTCGCAATTATATTGTCGTCGGAAAATTTCAATGTGAAAGAATGAATGTCTAAGCACGCATCCCCCCTCCCCCCACATACATACATACATACATAAATAAGCTGCATAATATCTACATTATACAATTTCTGCAGGAATTTTCAAGTTTCCTGATTATACCTGTCAAAGCCGCATCGGTATATAATAATTCCGTCGTCGGGCTAAAATTAACCATAATGTGTGTGTGTGTTGTGTGTGTGCGCGCGCGCGCGTGTATATATATGAAGAATTCAGACCGCTCCCACATACGCGCGAGATAAGTATAACGCAGCCGCGGCCGACGATCGCCGCGGAGAATGTACGCGTGGTAATGAACGTGGCCGGGCGCGCGAATCGCGAGCGATTGCGCCCGATACGCGAGAGGGAGAAGGCTAATTCGGTCCTTATGCCGCGCGGAGATTACAGGGGCGTCGTCGATCCCGGCCGCTGCGAGTCCCGCGGGGGCCCGGGTCCACGCTCTAGCCGCAACGTCGTCCGGTCGACGGGCGGCGCAGCGAGCCCCCCCCCCTCCTGAGGTGGGGGCAGTCACACCAGTGCCACTATACTGCCAGAAACTAGAAACTGCGTGCCACTTATATATACGTATATACCGTGCGATCTCGTGACTTTCTTGCCCATCGGCCGGTCAGTCAGTTCGTCGATTGCGAAAAAAATTTTTTTATCAAGTAATTATATGTTCTTGAAATATATTTTCTCGATTGAAGAGAATCAGTTTATTTAAATCAAAGAAATTGAACTAAAATCTATATTGATTAATTGCTTAAATTTAGAAAAATCTTTTCTGGCTACAATATATTGCAATACAAGAAAATATTTACTTAATAATGAAAAATAATTCTTTTTTTTCTTCAATGTCCATAGTAATTTGCGATAAAACTGCTCGTTGCAACAATAAAAGATATTTTTCTGATTTTCACGGATTAGTAAAAATCAGCTGATTTTATTGTCAAAAAATTAAAAAACGAAAAAAAATTAATAAAATTAAAAAAAAAACCGCGATAAAAAAATCATTCCGAACAATCATTCCGAAGTATCATCTAAATTCATGACGTTCCTGAAATCGACTCGTTGGTTTTCAAAAAGGCGCCGCAGAGTATAGACGCGAGACACGAACAAAACCAATTTCCCACACAATATATATATGTATATATATATATGCATATATGTATATAGATATACACGCAATACTCGCGTCCCTTTTCGCACGCGCGCGCTGTTCGTATAATACAATGGCCGGTAAATGACCTCTTCCCGGAATATTATAATGCGGACCGGAGACGAACGCTCGGAACATGCGTATATATACTTGCAAATTTGGGGAACTTTTAATTTTTTTGCGGTATGAATTTTTTTTTTTTTTTTTTTTGAACAGGACATTCTTTTTGAGGTAATGTAGGTTTTTTTATCTATTTCTTAAGAACACCATTGCATTTTTATATTGAACGTTCAAACATATATATACATATATACATATATATACATATATATATATATATATATATATATATATATATATATATATATATATCACATTGGTCGTACGGGGATTTGGAACATTCTGTATTTCATTTTTATTGAAGTAACTTACTATCACTTTGATTTTACCAAACAGAAACGAATCGCTAGTTTTCCTCTTTATTTTTGTAAATTCGTGAAAGATTTTCCAAGCCATATCGGTAAATCTAGATGCAACAAATAAAATTTAAGCATATAATTGTTGTCTCCCTTTGTGTACTATACGATTTTCGAAAAAGTAATTTTACAAATTGAAAAATTTTGTATTTCGATAGATACGAGGACGCGCGTGGAGAGTCGCCGCGCCGCGCACGGAGAACAAGATGGAGAGTGATCATGTACCTATATATATTTTTATATATCCAGCTAAAAACGGGATATTACCAATACCGAACGTGTAAACGCGCACGCGCGCGCCTTCTTATAAAAAGCCGCGAGTTTAGTATATTAGCCCCTTTCCCGTTCTACATGACAATCGCCGTTGCCGATCCGCAGCATATATATATGTGGCTAATTTAAATTGAATGATCGAGTTTATGGCATATATAATAGTATTGTGCGACCCGACGATTGTCGTAACTTAACTAGAACATAAATATTATGGGCGCTGGTCAACTCAGGATATTTCATTGGATTTTGATCTTTAAATGTTGTGCATCACTTTCCTTAAGTAGCTAGTGTATGCTGGCTATTAATGTCCATTATTAACATACATTTTATATTCCAACCTTTTATTTCGCCTCTTCGAAAATTGGCGCGCAGAGACACGCACAGATATGCGATCGATATATCCCATATGTGCTCGATATAAAATAATATTTAAGAGCCATAAAGAGCATCTACGAATATTCGCGCCTAATAAAAATTTTATATGATCGCGAGCGTTTGAATTATCATCGAAGCCTTGCCAGTCGCGGAAAAGCCGCTGCAATTGCTTGATTCAAAGTTGGATCTTCTTCCCTTAAAAATCCAGTAGGCATATATATACATTCGAGATTTTCTCGCTTCAGCTGCCGGCCGATTTTTCCGATTTATTTAGGAGACAATCCGGTTAGAATTAAGTCGGCTCCCGGGATTCTTCATTCTTCATTTTTTTTTTTCTTTTCTTTTCGTTCCTCTCACCCGCGCTCGCACGCGCGCCACGAATCCGATCCCACGTTGAACGACTGCGAGCCGAGCTGATCCGCGCGCTCACGCCCGCGCATTAGATATGTATTATTGCTGGCCGCGCGCTAAAAGGCGACGAACGAGTACGAATGCGCGCGATAGGCGCGCGGTGCGTTTGCGCTCTAATAATTGGCGTATATGTAACACGGTATTGTGCGTGGCGGAGGTAACGGCGAGACCGCGCGAGACTTTCGCGGTTTGTTATACACGCGCGTGCGCGACTGATATATACTAAATATATATATATATATTGATTGTTCAATCGAAAATATTGAGAAAGGACGCTTCAGCCACGAAATTTTTCTGCATCCAGCGACGCTTAAATCATCTTTACTGCCCGTAGAAAATATATATATTTTGTCGTTGAGAAATATAACAGCGCATACATTTAGTGCAACGCGTATCGATTAGTAGAATTTCGATCGGCGATAAATTTTGCAACTGGCCTCACTCCCCAATATTCGTGCTTCCACTTGTTCCCCTCCCACTCCCCCCCTTCCCCCATCGCCCAGCGTAATCGTCGAAATATATCGGAGAAAGTCGCAATTATAGCTGTGTATAGAATTTCTCACGAGGCGGCGCTCACCCCGCGACACGCTATTACAGCGCGAATCGCGGTCCCGTTCGTCCGCGTAAATTCGTTTTTTTTTTTTTAACGCAGCCCGTTCGCGCGACCTTATAGTCAGGCCCGGTTTTTCATCGCTCGCGGCTAGAATTTTACCATTTTAGCAATGGACAAGGTGCGGATGAAATTCATGAGGGATAAAAGCTTTTTCCTTCTTTCTTTCTTTCTTCTTTTATTCTTTTTCCTTTTATATTTTCCAATATGCTAAAAGGGGCAAAGAGCCCTTTTTATACGGAAGTTTCGGTTTTATGTACGTTCTGCGCGACCGATTTCTCGATTTAAGTGTATTAATTTCTTTTCTTTATCATCCATTATCATGCAGATGGTAATGCATGCGTGAGAAAAAAAAAACAACATTTACCATATTTTCTATGGTAAATGTCTATATATTCAGACGTTTACGTGGCAATATGAATTTTTATTACTAATGCGCATTAATGAACATATAATGTAGAATTTAATGTACGCGCGGCAATTACCAATAATCCTGCGTGAGAAAAATAATCTTTAATATAATTTTCAGACTGTATATACTTATACAATATACATACGGCTTTGATTACGTTTACATTTACGTCACATTTAAGGCAGATGTACATTAAATATATACAAATGATGATGTAATTACAAATACCAAGTACTGTAAAGATAATGCGCACACAATGGGGGGTAAATAGCGTAAGCTGCATTAAATTGAAAGCTTGTAGTACAACAGCATTGTCTGTCTGTTCTCTCCCTCCTCTCTCTCTCTCTCTCTCTCTCTCTCTCTCTCTGGTTATACACGTCTCCCATTGTTTTATTAACTAATCAATGCGACGGCGGGGCACTGCAGACTCCCAATGAAATCCACAAGGGGGATTTTCGTCTGTACAGCCATAATTAATCTTGACCATCGTGTAATCGCGAAGTCTTACTCTCCGTCCATTGAGGATTTATAACATCTAATAGCTCACTTTCTCTATATTTCGTATATCCGTGTATGTGACAGTAAAATCTAAACTTTTATCCAAATTGTCGATCAGTGCGTTAAAACCTATCTATGTGCAGGATATATCATCCGAATCAAGAAGGGCATATATATATATATATATATATATATATATATATATATATATATATGTAGTGCCATTTGTAAAAGCTTTTACCGTACTTCCTCCCGCCCCTGCCGATCAATCTGCGCGCGCGAGCCAACGGGAGGTCGGTTAAGCGTTATGAGAGACAGAAATCGATCTCCATCCCTCTCCACGAGTCGTCCGCGCGTCTCCTATATAAACACGTCTCTTTTCCTGATTTGAGTTTTATCTGCGCTACAGATGTGCGTCATCGCGTCCTCGTACAGCCAACGCCTATTCACGACCGTTCCTGGCGAATTATACGCGCAATTGTAGAAGGAAATTCGGCGAACTTTTTTTATATACGCACACACGTAGACCATCCACTTATTCAATGGTTCCGTTATCTCGTCTCGTATAATATCGAAATAATTTTGGAAAAAGTTCTTCTTTTTAATTCGTCGTGTATCGCGAGGGATCGGCTTGAGTATACACAAATTATATATATATATATATATATATATATATATATATATATATTTATTTATTTATTAGATTTTAGAATATAATTTTGGTGTATGAGTTTAGGATGAATTTTAGTTTATGCAGCTAGTAATCGACAACGGAACGATCAAAATGTTTATGTCCATCGCATAAGGCAATTTCTTAAGTTACGGGAGCACAAATAATCCAGCCTCGATGCAACAAACGAGTATTTATAGTATAGTTATACAAAAGAAGCGGCATTCTATCATACTATTATCGAGCGTTAAACTACTAACCTCCTCCTCCCACTTGCCTTCACAGTGTACGCATTGACGTCATCTAGATCATATATAACTTTGAGAGCCACACGTGTTCTTTTATCTTTCACTCGCATTCCGGCATAATGCAAGAGCGTGAATAATTCAACGTGCATTTTAACGCGCTTTAATGATATTAAAAAAGAAAAAAAAAATTGTAATTCGAGAAATTCCCTGTTAAACTGTAATTAAAACTTTTTAGAACAGTCGAAATAATTTTATGAATTAGTTTGACACTTCGCCGCGGCGTACAATGGCGCTAAGTATATATTACTTCAATTACGTATAGTTCATTAGCCTTATATATATATATATATCTCTATAGATCTATAGAAGTGATAAAACTACTTATGCAGCCTATATAAATTCACATGTTAGCGTTCTAACTTTTGCGTGCAATGTAGAAGGTTGTGACTAGCGGCCCGTAATTGCCCCCTTCGAATTCAAACGAAAACACGTGACAAATTGAAGTCTCCCCCCTTCCCCTCGCTCAATAACCGCGATCCTTATATATTATAGCGGTTCGATCAAATTTTAAAGTCTTATTGAATGTAATATATATATATATATATATATATATATATATATATATATATATATATATACATACATACGAAATTCATTTAATATCGCTTTTGAACAATCTAACGTCAAATACTCCTCTTCTTTTCTGTTACAGGTGAGTAATCGAAAGACCGATCCACTGATTAATCTTTGATGCTGCACGTAAGTCAATCTGTAATCATTTGTAAATACTCATGAACGGGTATACAAATAAAATTATCGACTTTATCTTTTAGGAGCCAAAAAGGCTTGGTTATTTACCTTCCTAAAAGGAGGGAGCAGAAAATGTAATTTGGTCCTTTGAACACGTGATTTGAAGGTGGAATGTCGAAGAAAATGGCAGAAAATATTGTTCGAAATCATTCATTAGAATGTAATATAAATTCGTAATTATTTGTTTTTTTTCCCTAAACGAAAATCGACCAGATTTTGTAAAAAAAATTTCTTACAAAAATGTAAAGCTTTGCGTGGGCTTTTTATCGTCGAGACTAAAACTATTTTTAACTAGCGTTTTACCGGCTCCTCGTGATATAAAAAGCTTTTACTTTCGACGCTTAAAAATTACTCTTTTGCTACGCGTGTCGATATCTGCTTAAATTATTGGTTAAAAAATGTTGTAGATTTCTAAATTATTAAAAATTAGGCCAAGAGCCCACTTCTGATTTTTCTGTTTTAAAGACGATTTGGTATCGGGTTTTTTTTTCCTCTTTTATTTTATTAAGTTTGTTTCCAGAGGTAAATATCAGGATCATAGGTCTTCGTAATTACATTCTAATTAATAGTCTCGATCTCACGGCATTTTAAGTAATTAAATGGCGAAGAACAGTTTATCCGCCACTTTTGTCGATATTTCATCATTGAAATTTCGTGTTTCGGGAGGCAATCTACGTGTAATAAAAAATAGTCCATAGGCGACAGTTGAAAATCCTTGTAGTCCATGGCATTTGGAATGGCATTTGGAAAAATTCAAACGATCCTTTTTGCTTTTGTAAAGTATCAAACCATTAGATATGAACTTACATACAGTTTAAGCTCTATTTTCTTTTTTCAAAAGAATGGTGTCGTAGAAGTTCGTACTTTTTCACCCTTTTATCAGATTTTTGATTCGACAATGCCCACATTACATGCCCTTCATGTGTAATGCTTTCCACCTTCACGTACGAAAAGGATCGAAATTTGCACCGTCGTCGATAATTTTTTTTTTTTTTTGCAAAATATCATCCATTCCCATGAATATAAAAAAAGTCTATTTAGGATTTTTTCCGATTGCGACTTTACGGAATTTGGAAGAAAAAGAAAAGTTGTACATTGATCAGACTTGTGTTTTTATTCAGGCAATTTGCAATGGTGGTCAAATTGCAGGTAGTCTCCTATCGGTAATTCCGATAAACAAATTTACGAATGATTATATCACATATTAATTTCTTAATGCGCGTGAATTTATTAATGAATGCGATTATATCACTTTTTTTACGTTACGGGCATCGCATAGATAAGAAAAACATGTTTCAATACTGATTGAGTTCCATAATAAGTATCGTCAATCCTCTATAATTGCATTGAGAAGCGACACACACACACACACCCACAGCTGAATTTGTAGAACTATCCTTCGGTCTCGCGCAATAACTCTACAATTACATCGCGGATCGAAGCTTCCAAATGAAAACTAAACTTCAGTCAATCGACCAAGTTCGTATTCGCCCTCCAGTCTCTACAAAAGTACCCGGTAGACGGGCAAAGTCGCGGGGACGTCTAGCGCAGATATGGCTAAAATTTAGGTTAGATTTGCGAGCGGTGCAAATATAGAACGCGAAATACAACTCCCCCTCCCATTGTAAGCTCCGTGCATCTAAGAGGGAAACGAGAACACATGAGAATCTATTTCTCATTGTCGAGGCAAAGATCGAAATGTTTTATTAATGAAAATTTTCGATATGCTTGGAGTAGCAACAGAGTTTTGTCAAAAGCAGCAAGTTACATAAATTCCAATCATCGCGAATGGGGATGGAAACTGCACGCGTTTTGAATATTATTGCGGTGTCTCTGCGTTGGCGGGTTCGAGGATCAAAAGTTCGTCGTCCAATGCGTTTGCAGTAATAATGATTGTATTGATTCGCATGCATTGCAAACGACGATAATAACAAACAAATAACCCAAAGTACACGCGCGTTAAGATTCGATCAAGACAATCCGGCGATCGGTCCCGCGAATGACACGAGCGTCGACATAGACTATATATATATATATATATATATATATATATATATGTGTGTATATATATATATATATATATATATATATATATATACACACACATCACACATAATAGTCACTTTGTGGATTGCGAGAGACCTCGCCACGCGCTTAATACGGAATTTGCATCCGGCGCGCCTTGGCGCGCACTCAGCGTCGCGCCTCGGATTCCCGTTCTCCATCCACACGCATACAATAGACGGTATGCGCTGTACCATATCACACCGGGCCTTTTGCCACGGGCATCCCGTCCGAGTTTCCCCGTTTACGCTAGCCGCGCAACGCCGTCGACGCGGGCCGATTTTGGCCCGCGGATCGAGCAAAATTACAGACGGCGTGTACGCTCGCGAACGAGCTAGGCAGGCGCGCGGCAACTGGTAACCCTAGGCCGGCACACGTATTTTGCTGTGTTTCGCGTATCGACAATCAGACGCCTCGTGTTGATTGCCCGCTTGGTTCGTTCGGCGCGGTTTAAGCAATGTAATGTTTCGGTCGATATTGGCGATATCAGTTCTATAGCTTGTAGAATTTGTAGCAAAGTTTCCATAGAGATTCAGCCATCCAGACTTAGGGGCGCTCGTTGCAGAATTAACACGGTAGATTCAGCGCCGTATTCCGTCGGAATGGTGTCGCTTTGGAGAATCTTTCTTCTGTCGCTCTCTTTCTCTCTCTCTCTCTCTCTCTCCGTCTCAGAGCCTCGTCGCATTCGTGACTTATGCAAGATCGATAATCGGAGAAGAGAAAGGAAACTGATTATGTGCGTTAGTACGAGGGACTCACACGTTTAAGGGTTGGTATCCCGTCTGACGCTAAAGGGTTCTGAAACGTAAAACTCGTAGTTTTCAACCAATAATTAATATTTGTCGGATCATTCAGCGGGAGAGGGGCACTCCCTGTAAGCATAAAACGCATCCTCATTTTGAATTGAATTTGAATTGTTTGGAAATTCCCCACCGGATCAGGACCTGCTCAGGAGAACAACGATAGAATCGAGCTTCGGACGCCGCAGAATTAAGGGAAAAAAAAGAACCGTTATAAGCCCGTAGATATACAAGGACAACGCCTCTAATCACCTCGGTTGCAAAGCAATCGAAGATCACGAACAACAGCCCCTGATGTCGCGCTGGGCGCAACAACGCCCCCGTGCGAAGACCCTGGTCACTGCACGCATCCCGCACGTACACATTCATACGTATTTTCACGAGCCGGTCCCATGATCATACTTCGATACGTTTACTTTTAATCCCCATTGTATCTATCGCGCTAAATTATTACGGTATATTATTATTTTGCAACCGAAAAAATCTGAAAGATGATAATGAAGAAGATATAAAAAAATATCTCGTATACGCTAGAACAAAAGTTGCGTACGATTCTGTGCTCCCGACAATGTTGTCCTCTCCATCTCCCCCCACCCCCCTCGTACATCGTTGGTGTACATAATGGGGCCGAGAGCGCGTCAGAAACGAATGAAACTACGAGAAGCGCAGGACGATGGCTTTTAAAATTTTACGATTGGAAGCGAAGAGGAGGTGGGGATTAACTTCGCTTTTTTTGTCCTTCAAGCCATTCCATTAGGAGAAATTATATATATATATATATATATATATATATATATATATATATATATATATATATATATATGCAATGAGACTAGAGAAATTATAAAGCGGATACAGTAGGCCTCGTAAGCGATACATCTCAAGACAGCCGACGTCCGTGAAGAAGCACTCTCACTTACTATCTCTCTCTTTCTCACTCTCTCTCTCTCTCTCTCTCTCTCTCTCTCTCTGTCTTTTCCTCTCCATGATGAGAATTTCCAAACGAATGAGTTTCGTCGATTCAAATAATTATTTTATACAGCTAAGTTACTACTACTTTATTACAAAAATTTCCTAGGATTTCTGTGCTATACTAAACTGCAAGCCAGCTCATGTCATAGTATCGACGTCGCCAGCGCCGCAATTCCAATTATCGCCTGGACAGATTCTCGAATCTCTGTTGACGCGCCGAGCTCGAACGATGCGAATGCAAAGAGAGGGATCGCCGCGGCGGTGGGCAATATTATTGTGATGGTAATGAGAAAAGTGATAACTTATTTTTCACAACTACATATGCAGATCCTGTCGCGTACGTACGCCTCGCAAACCGAATGTACTCGGGACGGATTGCACGTCTTATTATGCGTGTATTATACAGAAGATGCTAAGTTAACAATCCTGCTTATATATATATATACACTTTTGGCGGGCCTGTCGCTATTTGTCATTCCATTGTGAACTTTGAAATCTTTGGCGAGACAAAGGGAAAAAAAAAATAAAACCGAATAATGGCGAAGAGGAAGATGAGACCGCGGATGAGACGCTGCTCTACTCGGAATTCCGTTCGTTCTCCATTCTCTATACGCCCATCCCCTACCCCTCACCTCTATCCCTCGTAGACGACTCCCTCGTCCCATGCACATACTCTCTTTTTCACTCGCGCGCAACGGCAACTACAGCTGCAGGGAGACAGGCACTTTTCGTCGCTGCGATGCGCACACATTCGAATTCGCGATACGGGAAGGCGCGCGTGATATAGCTACACACACGCGCGCGCGCGCGCACACAACACACACACACACACACACACACACACATATTCGTATATTCGCGCATAAAGCACGCGCATCCCTCATTTCTTCGCTCTCCCGCCTTCTGCGCGGGAAAGCGAAAGCGAGCTCTCGGCGCTTCCTCTCGCTCTCGGCATCAGAGGTCTTTGTCCGGATAATGACGTGTGCGATGGAGAGAGAGAGAGAGAGAGAGAGAGAGAGAGAGAGAGAGAGATGCGCGAGCTACGAAGTGGCGCCCATCAAAGGCGCGGGTGCGCGCGACCCTTCAATTTGCCTCAATTGAGAGTGAAGCAGAAGAGTAAGAGCAAAGCGCGCGTACAGTGGAGACGGCGATGGAAAAAGTCGGGCCTGGGCGGATTTCTTCATATGTATATACGTGTAGGAAGAGCAAGATAACGGCGATCGCGAGTCACATGCGCGCATATACGCAGTCGTTGAACAATTCTTTTTTTCTCCGTAGACATTCCTCCGTACTATTCTCATTAGATATTTATGACGAGTTTGATGCGCCGACTATTACATATATATATATATATATATATATATATATATATATATATATATATTGTATTACAAAAACACAACCATGTTAATGGACATATGAGTTCCTCGGTATCTATACAAATGTTGGGATTGTATTTTGTCGAGAATTTCCAAATACGCGATTGTCTCTATAGATATAACGTATGGAGGGTGATTTTTTTTTTCACGTACAATATTATATACAATAAAAGGAAGTGTAGCAATATCGTAGGCTTTTACAGTTAGTCGCGTATTGCAAAATGCAAGAAATATAAGTGACACATATACATCCATGTGGGCAGTTCTAAGGAATATAACGCTTTAATTAGCGAATTGCTTTTAACAACCTATAATATAAGAAGCCGCGGTGTTTGATATATATCTTTAAGTGGACGTGCGCTCATTCTTCGCCCTCTCTCTCTCTCTCTCTCTCTCTCTCTCTCCTATTGTTTTCGCCTCTATAATGTATGCATACCGCGCTTAACCCTCGTATATTACCGCCTGGAATATAAGACAGGGTAAAATAAAAATTGTCATTGTTTTTTGTCCAACAGCGATTAGACATGCGCATTTATATATGTTGTAATATAAATATATATATATATATATATATATATATATATATATATATATATTATATATATGTATGCTTGTGTATGTATACGAACTCCCAAAACGTCACCGCGTCACAGTATACATTTGTGGAGAAAGGATGGAAAGAAATGGTCTGGTATACTGTGAGAACTCTTTTAAACCATTTGCCAGATTCTCCAATCCTCGTCGTGTGCATGGAAGATGATGATGAGGTGGGAGGGGGGGAGTTAATGATCTCGTGGAACACCTTATTATAACCGTCTTCATTACGCAATGAATATAGAACGGTTGCATGCTACAATACTCATAAAACTTGGAGATAAATCTTTTTTTCTAACTTGGCCCAAATAGCTCTTCAGTCTCCCTTGGAGTTCCATAAAGCGACAAATATGAGTGGAATAGGTGAGAGTCAGAGAGAAAGAGAGGAAGAATGAGGAAGGGATCGCATAATATATGCGCTCATAAAACATAAGGGACTGAACCTCCTGAAAATTAAGTAGAGAGGAAGAATACAAGAGAGGAGAGGAAGATATATATATATAGGCACTGCAAACGATGTCGCGTGTCCCATGGACGGTTCGAGAATGATTGGCGAGGCGGAGGAAAAGAGAAGGTGCTAACATTGTTTACCGTGACTCGAACAAATTTATTCAAGGATATTATTGTACCATCTGGCTCCTCTTTTCCGCTCCTCCGCACTGTTGACCGATCTGTAACCTGTAACCTTCTTCTATTTGCGAATACGCGTGTAGCGCAGCCCTCTATCGACTGCTACGTTGGCACAATCTTCATCCACAGTCTGTCTGCTTATGTAACCACGCGCTCTATAGCCATAATATCTCAAGACGAGACTTTTGGTCGCGCGCGAACGCTCGATAATCGCTTTATTTATACATCGCCGTTCACACCGAATAATTTTCATGCCCATTAGTGCACGGAACAATCGTTATTTCTATTTACGCATGCACACATGCGCGTAAAAAGCGCGCGAGCGCGCTCGGTGAACCCGGCGAGCCTATCGGCGCATTAAAAATCCACTGGTTCTCGCACTCGCTCTAAACCTCCATCCGCCCCCAGCTTCGCATTTGTCGGAGTTCATGTCTAAGACACGCCATACAAATGAAGCTATATATATATATATATATAATATATATATATATATATATATATATATATGCGTGTTTGTGTGTATTATGCCTACTCGGCAATCTCCATGGATCGATAAGTATATATTATATAATCATCGACGGAAGGAGTAGGTTCGATGGTTCGCACCTCCATCTCTGCCGTCTTAGATGTATATATATATATATATATATATATATATATATATATTAAGATATCGTGCAAAGTTACAACGACACTTTTGGCGTTTTTCGCTGCGCACGTTCATGGTTTTGCTCGTATAATATAAATACGTCTAAAAATTGTCCATGTCCGAAGCTATATCGTTCCCCTTCATAGTTCCATCCTCGATTCTTTTCCTGCACTATCGCCTAATTATAACGTTACCGATCGCGAGGATGCGAGAATTTCACGTGTGGCGAGAACTTCCGATGATCGCGCTTGTGTGAAATTCCCGCGGGGTGTTTTACGTATACGAAGAACGCGTGCCTCGAGCTCGCGCTCTGGGCGAAAAAAAAAGAATTCAGGATACGATTTTGAGAAAAACAGCGTCAACGGTGGATATTTAATTGTACGCATAAATACACAGAAATACGCGCGAAAAACAAATGTCATTAATTTCAATGTACAAGTAGTATTATCAGAATTTTTTTTTTTGAAAGTATACGGCATTAAAAGTTTATATATAGTTATGGTCGAGCAAGATTTAATCGATGCATATAATAAGCCTTGTATGATAATCTATGTAAAATCAGTGCACATACGAAGCAACATGTCATACTTGGTTTAGGCGGCTCCGTCGATTCTAAACAACCTTCTACCGTACATGGACATCTAGAACGAAAATTGCCAGATCTACGTCAGTAGGGAGTAAGCGTGTAAATTACGAGGAAGCGCAAACTGCTTTTAAATGCATAAGCGTAGGATCGTGCGATCTTCATAGTACTAATGGTTGATCAAAATTATTTTTATTTATAATAGAAATAGAATTTCATGATAAGATAGAAATTTAGAATAGAAAAAAAATAGAAATTTATATTACGTTTTGCAGGTAAATTTTACAAAACCGGTGCGATATTTTTATCCTAGTTCGCGCAAAAATGCCGTATAGAGGTATACATACACGTACGAGACGTGGGCACTTCTTAACATTCGTTATATACGTTTCGCATGCGGGTATACACGTTCATTATGCAACATGCCAGCCCACGCGCGCATCTACGAATTTGCCAACACACACACACACACTCACACACACTGTGAGATTGGCCGCGGGGCTTTGGAATACGTTCTATTTTGCAAGAATTCCTATACACGTAAGCATATAGGATAATCCAGGAAACTTTTAGTTTTTAGGTGGTAGAATAATCACGCTTGATTCAAATCTTTCTGTGGAAATACAAGTTTTTTCCTCGTCTTTTGCATGCATATTTTTGATTCCCCCCCCCCCCAAACAAATCAATTTTTCCGAATAAATTGCTAAAAAAAAAAAACAAATTTAAGCGTCACTTAAAAACATACGGTTTACGAAGCTGCGAATCGTATTATTGTAAGTTGTGAAATGCTTATGGGGAGGGGAGTTAGAATTACGAGCACGCCGATGTCTCGTTCGTCTCTCTTGTTACGGGAGCACGATAGCGCGGCGGATGATGGCATTAAAACCACAAGATATTTAGGAAGGAACTTTTGGTTTGAACATTACGTCATTCGAAATTTTTTACCCTATCCTAGATAATTATATTTCTGTCTAAATATTGTCGAAGCTCTTGGTAAATTTTTTTCGATAAAATATCCTCGTTTAAATGCTAAAATATTTTTTTCAAAAACGAGCTTCGAATCTTTGTTAAATTATTACGATTATAAATGTTGTAATAAAAGTTGCTCGAGGATGGTTTGTTCGTTCTCCACTGATTTGCAGACGTCAGATTTTAGCGGTGTAGGTACTCTTTGAAAAATGATATTATTTATCAAATGTGACGAAAAGAGTATATGAACCTCGTTTAAATAATCGCTTGTTAATAATCTCGTAATGACGAAAAATGATCGCAGAAATTTTTTCGTCATCGAACGAAATATTTTGTTAGTATGATTTGGAAATTTTTTTTTTTTGTGCTCTTAGAATATTTATCCTCACGGTGGATCTATATTATTTGTGTCAGCGTGCACAGAAAAATTCGCGGCCGATATTTCACTCTTTGCATATACATGTATTGAATGTAGATAAAATACAACCTGTCGAGCTCATCAGTAAAGTCGTAAATCTCGTTATCGAGTGTGTGTGCACAGTGCTGTTTAATTATATAGATATATATATGGTCATTTATATTTTCTACAGTCTGGGTATATACCTATATTGCGGAACGAAATATATCTATATATCTATAATGATCCCCGCTCTATATCGGCTATAATATACAAAATGTGCGTTTGATTTATCGCTCAACATAATCCATAAAGCGTGAAATGTCTTTTACATTGCGTGTACGTCGGTTTGTAAAAAACAACTGTATTTTTAAATATTCTGTAATACGAATTGTTCTCATATATTCTTTATTTGTAAAAAAAAACCAAAATTCTTTCATCGACATATGATTCTCGTGTTAAAAAAACAATTTACCTTACGGCGATCTTACGCTCAGTAAGAAAGAGAGAGCAAGAGAGGGATAGAAAATGAAAGAGAGAGAGAGAGAGAGAGAGAGAGAGAGAGAGAGAAAGGAGAGAAGATAGAAATTTAAATATACGCAATTGTTCCTGCATTATGCAACTTTCGGATGAGAATGTACCTAATAATCATGTCAGAGATATTACAAACAGCAGGTCTTTTCTCACATGAATCATTACCCTCGCGCGGCAGGCTGAATATTTATCATAAAGGCCATTCGTCATGATCGCGCGTTCTTTCTGTCCTCGCTTTTGTAATAGCATTAATAATAACAGTAGTAATAATAATAGTAATAATAAGAAGATTAATTTTAATACTTGACTTTTAACGCATCTAATTTTCGTTAAAGCCTATACCGTAACAAATGTATATTGTAAAATATGTATAAATGCTAATGATACCGTTAAGTTACAGAAACAATTCCCATTTTTTATTACGAATAAAGCTAGAATCAAGTTATAGATACATCTATGAAGATGATATAGATACATCTATAGATACATCTATCTAGAAAAATGTATTTTACGTTAATTATAAAATATATCTTGAAATTCTATAAATATTAGCTATATTTCGCAGCAATATTTGTAACAATTAATGTTAATTATTGCATTTACCGTAGATATAACATAATGACACCATTACGAATGGCGCAGAGCTTGTCCGTTTACTTTAACTTGCTAATGCTAAGCTTAATGTTTCTATATAAAAATAAAAATTGAGAAAAAAATTACGTACAAAAAAAATCATACGTTCAATCAGTTACCGTAAAACTAAAGTTTCTTGGTAAAAATCGCGTAAATCCTCGCTAAACGGCGCCTTGATGCGAATTCGACTTTTCGTGAATATTTATCGGAAAAATAAATGTTTTTTTTTTGTTTTACATAAAAATTTTACGAATAAATTTTGCTACACGGTTTCTTATACGGCGTACGGGCTATCCAAACGAGAAATGGCGAGAGACAAAAAATTCGAGACATCGGTATTCGACGCGACCGTTGTATAAATATACGTACATACATACATATACATACATACATACATACATACATATATATATATATATATATATATATATATATATATATATATATATATATATATATATATATACATATATATACATATATGCATTTTACGAGATTGAGCTAAATTTCAAATAACGTGCCGAAATGTATATATGCAAACACAGATGCACACATACTTTGGTCAAATTAAAAATAAAGTCCGCGTCGAGAGCAGTAAAAAGCCCGAATGAAGCGGGCAGACTTGAAAATAGTCGGTCGGCGATCCGAGCTATATAAGTATAACTAATACACTACACTACAGCCCCTGTATCATTAGGGGCACATCCGCAACAGTATTTTCATTCTTCGAGTATTCGTGCATATATATATATATATATATATATATATATATATATATATATATATATACGGGCTAATTTTAAGCATAACCCTCGTCGTTAACAGACTTTTGTATGGGAGGAACGATCGTCTCACTGCATCGGGAATAATCCATCATATAGTTATTGGGCACGGAATGCAGCCAGTCTTCTCACTCATAATATGTATCCGGAATACCTTATTGTCACGTATATAATTCTAAAGGTTTCACTTGCAGGAATAGCGCAAAATATGTCACGCTTTATATATATATATATATCTAACGCATGATATACAGTTATAAGATGTATTTCTATAAATAAAAACAAGAATGAAAGATAATTTTACAGTTTTGGCAGGCAAGTTATTTTCCTATATAGGTATATACAATTGTGATTTCATTTCTATAATTTGAAATATGCATATTTCAGATGAAAAGCATACTGGTAATTATGAAATTATTTTTTTTTTTACCATCACAAAGGTTATGATCGTATTATTCAAAACTTCGAAGAGATTTGCAAAAACGTGATATAAATTTCACGCTATTTCTCTTTAAGCAACATTTTCTTGTCTTTCGGAATTCGAAATACCATTAAAACTAAAAAACTGTCAATTTTATTTAAAAATAATATCGATAATAGACTGTATGGTCGAGGTTCTTCCCTCAATATGACAGGCCGCTCTGTTCCTTTCGATTTCCGCTTGAAAATTTCGAATATTGACTCGGGATGCTTCCATTAGCCAATATATATATATATATATATATAGGTAGGAAAGAAGCTGAAGGAGAGTTGAAAAGGAAGCCCGATCGGACGGTCTTTTTTCAATTGAACCTCGTAAATTCTGGAATTAAAATTTAAACGCCACAGTAGCCGCTCATACAGCCGAGAGCCTCTCATTCCCTCTCCTCCTGTCCGTAGTGTTCCCGCGAAATTACGTGGGGAAAACAAAACTGAAGAAGATAATAGGATGAAAGTATGAGAGAGAGAGAGAGAGAGAGAGAGAGAGAGATCTGCACAGTGATCTGCATGAGCTCTCTACTCATGCTACTGATGACGACGACAATCATTTATTAGCGCGCTGATACATTATATACGATTACATGGAGACGGTACTTTCTCTGTGTTTTCGTTTTTTATATCGTGTATTGGACAGTTGAATCATATATATATATATATATATATATATATATATATATATATATATATATATATATATATACACGTGTGTATATTTTAAATTTGCTTTTGTATTTATCTATTTTCGCTCGCCGAGGCCCAATGCCCGCGATTCAATCCCCGTGACCGTTGTCCCGATAAACACGAACTCCGATTCTCGTCATAAGTATAATTCATAATCAGAGATATTTTTGTTTTTTCTTTTATCAGCGATTCCAACTTCGTATAGCACCGATGCCAGTCGGGTTTCGTCGCTTCGAACATTCGAACTCTTTTGCATAGTTATAGCATTAGAAAAAGTATACGCGATTCTTTTGACCATTGCTGCTTCGACGCTTGAGTTATAATTTACAATATAGGCATGAATGGCACTCCGAAGATTACGTTAAGAATGGTCAGCTGATTTTCAAAAAATATTATTTACGATTGTATTTTTATTTCTTTTTTTATCATAATTATCCTCAAATTTAACATACACGCATGCATGTAAAATGACTTTTTTACGTTCACGCACGCGTAGAGATTATAGAATTAACGAAAAGTCCAGGGAGTTGCTGATGCAACGGCAAATAAATTTCCCGAGGATTTCCCATATTATCCGCGTACAGAAATTGCGTAATAAATTTTCGTTAATGATAAAGCATTGCGCGAGCGCTTACGCAAGCGCGGATCTGAAATATTCGCGATAGTTGTACTTTCTAAAAAAAAATTTCTTAATAAGAAAAGCGCGCTGTGTTGGGTTACGAGCCGTATGCACAACCGCCCACGTACCTACGGACTCTACCCTCCCCCCCCCCCATACACAAATAGGGCACAATGTAGCGTTCGAAAAAATTTCGGGCGGTCGCGCGAGCCTGTGCTCGGAATCGTTTTAGAGCGCTTGCCAGGAGCCGCACGGAAATTCCTCGCTGATTCATTGTAATGTGTGTATATGATTACTGACCGGGCACCCGCACCGATAACGCAATAACCTCTGTCAATTATACATGCCGCGGGAAAAAAATCAGCACATATATACATATATATGTGTATGAATGAAAGGATATATATATATATATATAATATACACATACCCGTTTTAATTTAACGCGTTTCGTCCCGCCCTGTCCGTCGAAATTTCAATCCTTGACACGATTGGGATCAATTGGAAAATGACCCCTCGTCTCGTTAAACCCCTTTGGTGGCAACGCACGCGTGCGTTTATTATACTTTGGGGGGGGGGGGTGTTTTTTTTTCGATCCGCGCGCCGAACAATGCGAACGGATAGTATTTTTTGTCGTTATTTTTCTTCGTTCGTCTGGGCAAAGTTTGTTATACATTTGGGCGCTGGAATTTTTATTTATTTTTTCGCCAATCGCGTTCGAATTTCCTTGTAATTCTAACCTCGCGCAAATATTGGGATCTGCCGTGGTCGCTTTAATTTGTAGTATAATGGGATAGCTATAAGGTATAATAGCTATATACATGACACAAAGTCCCCGTCGATGGGGGCGTCTCAGCCGAGATTATGGATTTTGCCGTTATTTATAGACTACGACTTAATTGAGACGAAATTCTACTTTCTGTAGTTGTAATCGGAATTTAATTTTCTTCAAAATAAAAAAAAAAAAAAAAACAAAAAAAAAAAAAACTCAAAGTAACGCCTCGAGCTATACGCCGTTTATATGCAAATCCGTTGATTTAGAATTGTGTATAAAACGACGTAGCGCATACAGCTGTACCTATCGCGTATTGCATTGCGAGCAGTTATTAATCCTTCGGCCAATTTGCAGCTCTCTCTCTTGAGCGCACGCCGCGCGCTGAAACTGACGAGTCGTAACGTTTCGCAAAACAGCCTGCCCACGGAGATATACAATTAACGCGCGACCCCGTGGGAAAAACTCACGGGTCAAAAC
>JACCIC010000180.1:830000-852500 GCA_018907035.1 Sycobia sp. Sy_11 | reverse complement strand
TAGAAAATTTGTTTACATTTTTACGTATGTAAGATCACGGGTCATTTATACATAGATATGCTCATATTGGATGGCAAAATATTTCTGTCTATTTTACTGTCTCGTGAAACATCGATCATTTTTTGCGAGATGTACAATTTCGAACAAATTGTACATATTGTTATTTTGCATTGCGTTTAGTGAATGAGATAAACAATATTCGTGGTATAATTTTTGTTGTATTTGAATCTCTAAAAGCTTACATTTATTTATGTAATTGCATTGGATCTGTTATTTCTCACAATAAAGTGATTAGAGTGACTTTTTCCACCGGTAATCAAGGAGGGATATGAAATTCCATCTGATTTCATTAATTTTCACTCATTCAATAATGAAACATGAAAATTCATAATAAAATTACTTGAAATTGCCTCCCACCCCATAAATAAGGTCTAATATAGTTATATTCAATATCATACGACCTCGCTGGAACGCACTTTATAGGGTCACTTAACACTCGGGTAAAATACCGCAGAATTATTATTGGATTGGCGATATCTTTATCAGAACTAATTATTATTTAATCACTTTTTGCAATTATGGCGAGCAAAAGTGATATTAATTATTAATGTCGATATTGGATAGCGAATGGCCAAGTTACATAATACAGATAGATACATACAGATAGATACGGATACATACATATACGCACACAGGCGCACGTGCACTTTCGCGATGGATTTTGAAAGAAGAATTGCGCTCTGCTCTATATAAACTTATATACCTTGATGATTGAAGTGCGCGCTTTTATGTAGGCAACGTCATTTCAATAGGAACGACCGTAGATTTCAACTTTTACGAGAATATCCGTTTATACGAACACTTATAAACCGTAGCGTAATTATATGCGCTCGATGAGCGCATTTAAAATTTATGCCCGATGCAAAACAGTCCCAGTTCCATTATTTCCTTTGAGGTGTAGATTAGATGGCTTTATTATACAGAAGTCCGTATCTTCGACTTTAAGTAAAATTGGTCATTGAATTGAAAACATTCATACTTATTACGAAAAAAAAAAAAAAAAAAAAAAAAAAAAAAAAAAAAAATGATAACTCTGCACGAGCAGGGTCTTTACTATATCGATAATAGTATAATGTAGTATGGTTTTTTCATTGTGTATAAAACAAGGACGAAATCGGGGTCAACTATTTTTACACCGTTTTTATTGAATTTCTGTACAATTTTTCTTGAAATCTTAATTCAGGCCGAAAAGGCCGAATGTTTTAAATACGCATAGAATAGCATAAGAAACTTGTCCATGAGAATTTTTTTTTTCTCCCTATTTAACATACATTTTCCTGACGTTTTTAATACCATTTTATTTATATATTTTACTATTTATATCGTATATACATATGTATATTAAGATTTTTAACATAGTCTAAGCATTGTTTATACCCCTATATATTGATACATATAATGCAGACTCTCATCTATCATTTTGTTTCTCCCTCCTCCTCCCCCCCCCCCGGCCACGAAAACACCAGCCACCGGAGAACGAGCTGCAGAAGGTCGGCGAGCGCGTGCCCTCGGAGCACGAGCTCAGGGTCCAGCGGTCCCTGCAGCGCCTCAACGTCCCGGACTGGTACAAGAATTCCCCGGCCGCCCGCGACGGCGGCGGATTCCGCATCAAGCGCCACTCCGACGCGTCCCAGCACGGCAACGGTGGCGGCGTCGGCGGCGGCGGCGGCGGCGGCTGGCGGGCCCTCGGCTCCAAGACCACCTCGCTCTCCTCGCTCTCGTCCACCTCCAACAGGCAGCAGACTACGGGTAAGGCGTCATATTTGCTTCGTTTTTATTCGCGAAATAGATTTGTCGGATTCTGGATCTATATAGAGTTCGATTCGTTTGAATCGCGTCGCGAGAAGTTTTTGTTTGATCTCAGGGTACGCGCGGACCTGTAAGTTACGGAATATATAGAAAGAAAGGATTTCAAATATACGTTAGAATTATACGAGTCCCATACTTGTTTCTGTGAGAAAATTTCTTCATCCTCGAAGAAAGTCAATGACAAAGAGAGCCCAACAAAGATTGCGGTTGTTGCGATTGTTTTTGTTATACGAATAAAAATATTAACAAATTTATGGCTGTGGCGAGCGTGGCGGAAAATATTGTCTTGGCAATTTTCTGATAATTTTGCGCGAGAGATGCTGTATTATTATTTTTTTTTCTTTTTTTCGTACCGATATTTAGCTCGTATTCTGAAATCTTTATAGGACAGCTCTAGGAAGAATTCGTTTTTAAGGCGCTAGTAAAAGGATGATATTAGAACGTTTATTTCCTTACCATAGTCTCTAATAAAAGTGTCGATTTATTTATAAATATAAATAAAATAATGAAATCGACTGTCGAAACAGTTATACATCTTTGATGACTAGAATTCGCATTTAAATTGGTTTATCACAAAAATAACGATTGTTATTATTGGGGAGATTAACGTATTACATAGTATAAATTAAACATAAACAATGTACATTTGGAAATAATGTCTCTTCGCAAATGTCGCCGGTTTCATACGCGAATAAATGGGAAACAACATTAAAAATTGGATAGTCAAAAAAAGAATTTCCACTCTTAATTCGGAATCCAATCTAAAAGCGAACATTCAAATCAATTATCGAATATGTTATTTGTAAAAATTAAAAAAAAAATAAAAAAAATCGAAGTACCTCTCGACGGAAAAAATTTAATGTAATTATGTTTTCAGCGCGCGGTCCGTCATTACGTCTGCCTTCTCGTAAAATGAGGATGAAATGATAACTAACTCAATATAGTCGAACGTTGCGACGTTATAATTTACTTAATTTAGCCTGTCTATAATTGATCGCTCCTTCAAATTAAATAAGAAAATGAGTTCACGAGTATTTGACATCGGGGCAGGGGGGTTATTCTATTCTATTCGTTTCAGATTAATCTTTTAAAACCGAGTTTAAAATTATTCTTGCTCGATATTTTATGCTGGTATATTTTATCGCACAGATTTCGCAAATTCATTTCAATCCAAGATATCATAAATATAATAGTTTTTCAGCTTGATGATGTAGATTGAAATGATGAAAATCCGATGTACACTACTTTATTTGAACAAAAAAACAAAAACTTTTTAGAGTGTCCTTTTTTTAATAATATCATGAATTTCAGTTATCAGGGATTGATAATAATTTTTGGGTGGTTTTGTAATTTTTTTATTTATATCGCTATAAAGTCTATATCGTAGAGTTATAGATTGTTTACTTATCTTTCGAACCGTACGCATGATAAATTGGATATTTGGGCAGATTTTTCATCAGAATTGTGTTTGGGGAGGAAAATCAACAATAATAATAATAGTAACTATTTTTCTATTTAGATTGGTATTTTCGAAGTTGATTGGAATGTTGCTTTTGTGTTATTGAAAATTTTGTGCAAGCCTTACGAGCGTTATGCAAATCGAGAAAACTTTTTGTTTTATAGCGCGTTTGAAGCGATCTTGGAGCTATTAACTTATTGGATTTTTATTATCGCGATAATGGAGTGGTATATGGATAACTTGAATCTTTCCATTTTGTCTCATCGGGAAAGAGAATAAATTGATTTTTCTTCTTTTATTACGTGGATAAGTGTGATTTTCAGAATTAGTTTTTGAAGTACTTTTAAAATTGTTTCTGAGGCCTTGAACTCAGCGAACAAACAAGAAAATGATAAACGTAAAATTCAATATTCATGTTTGCGAAAAATCACTGTAAACACACAATCGTTTAAGCGGAATCCGGATACGAACAAAAACTCAAAGCCGTGATCTTATTTCCACTTTGAAAAAGATGTACACTGAGAAAAAAATATCTGTATCAAGTAAATATTTTCTTGTTTTGTACCAAGTAAATTATTTTCTTAAATTGAGATAGCGTCTTATTTAATCAAGGAAGTATTTACTTAATGCTAGAAGAATTCACTTGAATCAAACCACGTACTCTTAAATCTAGTGAATATTTTCTTAATTTAAGAAAATGATTTACTTGGTACAAAACAAGTAAATATTTATTTGATATCGGAAAATATTTTTTTCAGTGTATCAATGTAGATTTTAATTGTATATATTTAATATTATTTTAATGGCTATTAATAATAATAATAATCATAATAATCAAACAAATAAACAGGCGCCCTCCTGAGCCCGAGCCCGACGCCGCCCGTATTCTCGCGATGGAGTACCAGCCTACTGAACAGCGCGGGAAGCTCGCCCGCGAGCTCGGCCCGCTCCTCTTTCAATCATCGCCAGCCCTATCTCGGCTGGCGCTCCCAGGAGCGGCTGGCCAACAGCAATACTCTCGCCCGCACCCCGGCGGAGCGACTCGCCCAGGGGATGCTGCCGCAGCTGCAGAGCGCGAGCAAGGTAATAAGAATATATATATATATATACACACACACACACATATATACTATATATATATATATATATATACACATATATACACATACATACATATATATATATATATATATATATATATATATATATATATATATATATATATCGAGCCTATGATGGCTCGATCGCTAATGCGAATAGTAACTTGCTGATCCGAGTTCAAATCTCGGCATTTACGCAATATATGTACACATGTTCAACCGCTAAATAGAGTGGGATATAATATTCAAAATTATTCTTAATTTTTCCCGATCTACTCCACGTGAATGTGATGTATAGTCGGGCGGGTTCTTGCTTTAGACGGTAAATTGGCAACGCATACTTATCCCCGTTTCTCTCTCTCTCTCTCTCTCTCTCTCCTCTCTCTCTCTCTCGCTCTCTCACTCTATGTCTATCTATCTCTCTATATCTATCTCTCTATATTTTTATTTATCTATTTATGTATCTCTTTTTTTGTCTCTGTCTGTATCTATTTATCTCTCTCTCTCTCTCTCTCTCTCTCTCTCTCTCTCTCTCTCTCTGTCTCTGTCTGTCTGTCTGTCTGGTTCTCTCTCTCTTTGTCCATATATCTCTATGTCTCTTTTCTACCGCGCCAAAGACACCGAAAACCAAAAAGTTTCTAATTTTAAGAAAAGTTTAAATCTTATTTAATCATGTATATACAATGTCACGCAGTGCGTAATATGGCGCGGCCACGCGTCAGCCACATATGTCGCATACATAATATAGGTATATATTCATATATACATATACACATACATACATACATATATATACACACCTAGCCGTATTATTAAGAGCTAAATACTCGTCTGTTTATAATTAGCTCTCAAGAGATATGTAACGTTCCTCTCCCTCTTATTCCCTGGTTCAACATTAGCACGCTTTATACATACGGCCTTGAGGACTCGCGAACGCGCAGGCCGGCGCAGACGTTTCGGCAAAAAATTGTGCGATCTTTTTGAAATCTTCAAACTTTCTCGCTCTCCCTTTCTTCTCTACATAAGTTTCTGATAACGAAATGAAAGTTAGTATTAAATTAACAGACACTGACACACACTGACATATGCACAGTTAGCTGTATATACGTAATGTGTACATGGATGTATAGTTGCTATTGGCACGAACTAAAATGTACAACGAGTCCTCATAGTTGTTAATAAACTAATTTCTCATTTCGAAGTATCGTTGTTCTCAACCAGGTTATATATATATATATATATATATATATATATATATATATATATATTGTTTATCGACATAGACAGAAAGGAATTATACAATAAACAAGTTCGTCTGCGTCCTCGACGATTATTTTTGTACCTTCTCGTACAATTATTATACAAGTATTTCGCACACAATTGGCGGCATTGGCATTTTTTTGTCCTCTTTGCACCAAACTTGCAACGAGTATCCGATTGGAAATGTATAATGTATATTTACCGAAAGAAAGTGAGTAACTTTTACGCCATCCGCGAAAAATTCGTACACCGCCCTAAGCGCGGAGGTAAAGTGTGATGACTTTTTGGAAGAGCGTGCTTAGAATTTCGCTTTACGCACTAAGCATGGAGATGTAATGTTGCATTTTACGCTCACTACTGTAAGAAAACGTTGCTTTACATACGGAAGCGAGGGTTATTCATTGAAATTTACTGAATTTTTTTCAGGAGTGTAATCTGGAATGCACAGTAATTATCAATCACGCTTTTTGATTCGGCATTCGCGTCTAGTGTACAGACAGTTAAGCGTGCGTCCCCACAATTTCAAAAAGCAATCGGCACTTGGATCGTTTTTTATAACTGTTTGTATGCGCCAATGTATATTTACGAGCGCTGCAGCCACTCAATTATGGCTCAGTTTCATGTCGACTCATATATATATACATATATGAGTCGATCTAAAAATCCCTGAGATTAGTAGTTATTTTTTTACACATTTGCAAAATTGGTACTTGAAATTCTCTGTCAAAGAAAAAATAAATATATAAAACAATACATAAATAAAGAGGGGGGGATCTAATTTTCCTATGATTTACAGTATGTGAAGTGTAATCAAGTTAGTGTAATCGATAGTCGTGTCTTATTTTCGTTAATTTATAGCTCATTCCGAATGTATGTTTCTATAAATTTAAAAGGGGACATCGTGGTGAAAGTTGACGGTCACGATACTAAAAGGATGTTTCCAGCTTAAATTTCGATGCATTGAACGCGTGACGCAATATTCTCATAAGCGATTCCGAACCCCAGGTGATTCCCAGTCGCGTTCTTCCATGTAATATACCTAGCGTTATTCTACTCCCCCCTTCCGCTTATAATGTCAATACAATTCGTCACTAATTCGCACTATTTTTATTTGTGATACAGCAGCAGCAGCAACAGCAGCAGCTGCACTCGCCGCAGCAGCTGCACTCGCCGCTGCAGCATCAGCAGCAGCTGCAGCAGCAGCATCATCAGAAGCTGCCCGGCGGCCATCTGGCGTCAACGAACCAGGAGGTGAGGAACTCGATAAAGGAGGTCACCTCGGCGATCGTTCACTACGTGCAGAGCGGCCAGGAGGTCGGGGTTGGAGGAGGGGGCGGCGGTGGCCGCCTCTCGCCCCGGCCCGACGACCTGGATGACAGGGGCGGCGCGAGGTCGACCAGCCCCCGGGGTGAGCGCTAATGCCTACTGTGATGTAGTAGTCGCCGCACTTCGGTCTATCACACATTCAGTCTTTATCTTTACAACTCTCCCTACCACGCTCTTCCCCTCTTCCTCTTCCTCTGTCCCTCTTCCTTTCTCTACCTCTTTCTCTTTCCTACACACACACACACACACACACACACACACACACACACACACACACACACACACACACACACACACACACACACACACACACACACACACACACACACCTTCGCATACCTACATACAGACTGTATTTCGCTCACCGTCCTCCTTCAATTGAACAACACCGACCCGAAATCGAACGATAGAGAAATAGAAAGAACAGTCAAGTCGCAGGGATTCGTGCGATCAGATAGCATTATGTACATGCCTCCCCCCCGTACCAGCCCGAGTCACCGATCTGTGCGACGATCGATGGTCAATGTTATATAACGTAGAAAAGTAACGAGCATCGAATGCAGCCTCGCCAGTCAAACGCATCGCATACCACATCCTGAACGCCCATCGGTCGCCCGCCGACGAATTTTGCTTTGGCCTCCGATGCCACGGATCTATAGACACATATGTGACTGTTGACGATTATAGGCAAAACTATATATCTATATATTATATATAGAATATATAAAAAATATACTATATACACTTGTATGGTATATATGCGTGTGTATTTTTCATTCTTTGCGAACGCGTACGATGCGCGCATACACACATATCTATATACACACACAATGTACCTCATGAAATCGCCGTGAGCAGACACGCAGGCGATGATTCGCACGTGGCGCATAATAGGGGTTTCTTGCCGGATTGTGCTATGATATATATATATAGTACGTACCATCGTCGACCGGAAGACACACCACCACCACCACCACCACCAACCACTCAAACCATCAACCATCGACCGAACGTATAATACGTATAAACTCCGCGCGACCCAGGTAAAATATTATATTTTTATTTTTCGCCTGTACTTTTATGATTTTACGTATTTTTTCCCGCCCCCCACCCCGCGACTCGCCTCTCTGTCCTTGCGCAGCTGATAGCACGATAACTCCGCGATCAGTGCCTCATCTAACACTTGAGCTTGGGCGCGAATCGCGCGCGATCGTCACGGATGAGACGGACCCTCGAGTTTCAGGTTCTTGGCGCTAGTGTATAATGGGACGATTAATGCTGAAGCTGACGAGACCGGATTGGGTGCTTCAATATAGGCAATATGGCCGAGGTAATTCGAATTTGTTGCAAGTCGAAACACTGTCGAATTCTGACTAACGGTGTTTCGCGCCAGCTCGGTGCTGCGGGCCAACATCGGCCGCGTGGATTGTAGCATATGAAATTCGAGCGCTGACAAAGAGCCCGAGACTCGAGGGTCTATGGATACTCGCGCAATTAGGATTTTGCACGATCTCTAAAAGTATTTTTTTTTTTTTGTTGTTGCTTTTAATACTAAATGTATTTTTACAATGCTCCATGGCTAAAATAATCATTAAATTTTAATTACAAAATCTCGATTTTGTTTATCTTTTCTATAAAAATAAATTAATTTTTGTATAAATAAAATGTCAAAAGAAATAAACTCAAAACTTTCTTTTACTTTTTCTCTGACATATTAAATACAATTGCTGAGAGTTTTCCGGAACTGAATGAAAAGATGTTACTTCCGACGTGAAAAAAAATCCATCTTTGCAAGATGCTAATCACAATCACCAAAATATTTAGAATCAAAGTCGATAATTAAGCCTCTGTTCAAGATTACGTAGAGCCTTTTGGTTAAGCTCGAAAATTCTGAAAAAAAATTATTTATGCCATAAAATATGCTAATTATAAAGAAGAAAGAAAAACACTATTAGAAATAAAATACAAAATCCTAATTGTCGACCAAACGGGCTGTACTAACTTTCGCTTATTACTAATATAGTACGACTGTATATAACATTACATTATATTGCACAACTAACAGGATTTCTCTCGTCTATAATTCTTGATGGCTTGATGGATGCGACGACGGCACGTGCGGCAGTATACTGAATTGGCATGGTAATGCGCGGTTAAAGGCGGACCAACAGAACTCATATATATATATATATATATATATATATATATATATATATATATATTTCCTATATATTCTTCCTTATTATATATGCGTGTACACACCCTGTGGTGAACTACTGATAAAAGGTGTGAATATACATACCATACTCTGACATCTCTTTGGAGAGATGGATGTAATTACAAATCATACGATATCTAATACTATATATATGTATATATATATATATATATATATATATATATATATATATATATATATATATAGGATATGGATGTACATGTACACATACATATACTTTCTGGTTGGCCCGGTGGCAACTTGTATAAATGGAGCGCTTCCGAAGCGCTTCATTTTGACGAGCTATATATCCAAGTAGTTGATCACGACGCGAGACAAAAGAAATATGTATATATAGACAACACAACACACTCTCCCTATTCCTACTTTAATGTATAGGTCACTTCCGTGTCCGTTTTTTCTCTCACGTTTGGTACTTTTCTTTGCCTTATATATATTTGTGCATATATATATATATATATATATATATATATATATATATATATATATATATATATGTATATTACGTTTGAAGCGATTTTCATGTTAATGCAATTTAAATTGTATTGATGTTCTAAGATATACATATTTATATACATACACATTTAATGTTCTTGCAATTTTATTGCTATAATTTTGTTTTCTCACTCTCTTTATCTCTATCACTTATTGAATATATATCTGTATAAAAGTAATTCACAGATTATAATGAAATCTAGAGCATCTTGAAGGTAAGATCACTTAAAAGAAGTCATAAAATCCCCTCTCGCCATTATTGTAGACAAAATTTCTTATACACTTATAAGCTTTACACTGCTACTGTGAGCACAGCTATCGGTCGCCTATGTATTATAAAGGCACTTCACGGAAGAGTCAATATCAATTCCAGCGTAGTAATTTCAAGTGACTGTCGTAAAACTTTCGTTGGGGAGACGCGAATGCGTTAGACCATTGATAAAAACGTGCAAGAAAAGCCTGCTTCTCTCTCTCTCTCTCTCTCTCTCTCTCTCTCTCTCTATATATATATATATATATATATATATATATATATATATATATATATATATATACATACACACACACAGATATTATACAGATGTTAATGGAGTATTTCAATGTATTTGATGAAAAATCCTTTTAACGGACCATTCTTACGGAACGTAATAATGTTTCGCGGAAGCCACATCGCTGAAATTTCGCGAACACGACGAACCGAGAAAACAGTTTACAAAGTCGCTCCAATTTTTTTCAATTCATATTGCGACGTGAAGACTAAAGGAGTGAGTGAGTGAGTGAGTGAGTGAGTGAGAGAGAGAGAGAGAGAGAGAGAGAGAGAGAGAGAGAGAGAGAGAGAGAGAGAGAGAGAGAGAGAGAGAGAGAGAGAGAGAGAGAGAGAGAGATAACTACATAGAGAAGAATGCAGACAGAAAAAAAAGAAAGGGAACGCGTGTGAGTTCGCGCTCTTAATACACGCGACCTTGGCCGCGATTTTCATCAGCTGCTGACAAAAAGTTCGAGGGCGCAAAAAGGAAAACAAAGAGCGAAGTGGAGGAGGAGAAAGATGAAGAGGAGGTATAGGGGAGGAAAATAATGTCGAGGGAATAATAGAAAAGCGGTGGCTAAAGCTTCTCCTTTCTTCTCTCTCCGCCTTCCTCTTCTCTTATTCTCTCTCTCTCTCTCTCTCTCTGTCCGTTTCTCGCTTCCTCGCTTTATCTATCTATACGTCTATCTATTTATCTATCTCACTCCCTTGGCGCGATCTCCGACACGACAATCGTCTATTTTCTACGCTTCCGCGTCTCGGCAATCGTCGGCTCCATAAATAGGTCGCCCTGAAATTTCGCGTGTGCACACACATACACACACACACATGCACACGCACACGCGCGCGCGCGCACACGGGACACACATACGTTGTCGGAGAAAGAAGAGCGTTCTGACGCGCTGTACATGACGCCGGCGTGCGACGGATATTAACGTTCGAATTCGCGGGCGAGCACGCGCGCGCGCACACACGAGCAATAAGCGGTTATTAAACATCGTTCTCGGATTTCCCGCAAAGCCATATATATATATATTATAATTTTACATGTTCGATATTACCGGACGTCCGGTGCGCGGGGTAGCCTCGCAGCCCGGAGAAACCGGGTCGTCGGGGCAACGACAGCGCAATCCTGTACAATCCAACAATTTCGAGCCATCTAGGTTTTCACATACGATTGTTAATCGTTAATGGATAAGTAAAAGACGCATAATACATCGTAGGATTGGAAATTGATATAAATCGCGTACTTATTCGTTCCGATGCTTGGGCATTCGATTCGAGCCGCATCGAAACGACTTTTAAATCTTATTTAAAGCGAATTTTAAATGTGTCGAATGTATCTCTAAATTGTAGCTCGTAGAAGATATATTTTATCCATTATACTGAATGTAAGGGATAATTTCTTATTATAATTATGTTTTTTTTTCTCTCATCAGTCATACACAAGTCCGCGATTTAGAGGAAAAAACCGCGAATAAAAATCGTGGATCGTGGCAGAAACGCGTCGTTCGGCATTTCATCCCCTTAGTTGCGCTCGCACGACAGCGCAGTCGGACTCGACGCCGAGTCGTTCCACTTTTTTCCCCACTATTACGAACTCAAACGCAATGACATATAGTATTTTTTTTTTCACCTTTGTTTTAGCACTCTTTTCATCCAGCGCGTATTTCGCGAGGCTACTGATGCCCGATATAGAACAGAGAGAAGTCGTTATGTAAGACACACACACGCGCGCGCGCGCGCGCTAAAACACAGAAATACCTATACGTGTGTGAATGTGATTGAAAAACGCACGAACATGTAAAGGGCGCTGGAGTATATTACAACGAGATGCGTTACGACGCATAGCAGTCACTTGAAATTCACTTGAACGCGGGAGTCGCATAATGAAAACCATACCCGTGTATAGAAATTTCCTTTTTTATCTATCTATGTATATAAATATGTATGTCGCTCTGCTTACATATAGCACCTCTTCTCTTTTTTGTTTTCTCTTAAGGTAACTATATATATATCGCTATACAAAAAGAATGAATATCTTTCGACTGCGTCTAAGAAATGAAAAAGTTTACTTGCAGTTCGCAAAACGAAACCGAATATTTTTTATATAGCGTATAATATGTGTGGAAAATTCGTTTTCCATTTTGCGCTACGTTCTGTTCCATAATACATCAATGTAATCGCCCTCAATATACGGTCCATATCAGTTTCTCATAATACATTACCGAGATCCAATATTGCCATTGTCGTCGCCCACAAAAATTAAGCCAATATATATATATATACACATACAATTGACTGTCTTGGATTCTGGTTTATATTACGTATACGTATATATACTACGTATGCGTCCGTCAGTAAAAAACATTCTATTCATTCTGCATAGACATTATCCCTACCTATATTGAAGGAGAAGTCTATATAATATATGTCTAATTTTGCATCGTCTCTCTTCCGGCCTTTATCTAATCAACTTTTTGCATCTTTTCATCAATGGATTGTTCATGCCTCAACATGTACCTTATCACGTAGTGCTTTTTTTTTATACACTTGAATGATAAATTTGAAAAAAAAAGCCAGGAACATGATACATCAGAAAATGAGTTATTTATAAAGAAATAATTGGTGTTTGAATACAATGTTCAATTTGAAAACACAGTTGATTTTTAATTTGAGATCCATTCTTAAAATCTCTTCGCGTCCTTATTTTGTTCTGGTTTTCTCGCCCAGTTCGAATAATAATACCTGCAGTTTATTCATCAACGTTAGTTCGTCAGCTATGCATAAATAACTTTTTTACTGTTGTGATTTATTAATATTAACGCGAGCAATCCAATTAATACGAAGCTTCTTTGAAATACTAACACGTCTACTAACAGAAATTGTATGGAAATATGGTTACAATGTATGAGGGAAAATAAACAATGGTGTCGGTTGCTGTAATAGGGGTACAGGCGTCGTCGCCGTTCGTGCAGTTGAATTCAATAGTTTTATTTTGTGAATTTTTTAAGACCTCACGTGTAAGAAAACATTTTTCTGCCCCTCTCCCCTTCACGAGGAGTGTATGGGATTCGTTTGAAATATTTTCACGAGGATCATTAAAAGAATAACGTTCGATGTATTTTTTTTTTTTTTTGGGAGGGGGATTTATTTGGGTCTTTGAGAAGTACAATATTGTAATTATCAATCCGAGCCTATGTCGAGTCATCGCGAACTCTCCGTAAGTCGTATAAGAAAGCATAATGGGACTGGGATTCGTTTGCGTACGACACGCATTGTGCTCGCTCTCCAGTTATTCGAACTATGTACTCGTACCTGTAATCCAACTGCTCGTAACGACGGCCTTTGCCCCCCCCCCTAATAATATATATTTAAGCATTAACGAATTTAGCCCCGATTTACCTGTTATATAACACACTAACCCCTTTCGGACGAAGGTCTCTCTTTCTCTAACCCATTCCCATTAAACATCTATCCATCTATCTCTCGCTCTTGCTCTGTCTCTCTCTCTCTCTCTCTCTCTCTCTCTCTCTCTCTCTCTAATCTCGCCGGCATCGCCATTATTATGTAAAATCGAAGGGAGTTCCCGGATGGTCTGGATGGAGAGCTCGTTCGTGGGCGTGCGCCAGGTCGAATCGCCGGTGGGCAGTGTCGGGAGCGGCGTCGCCACGTCCGTCTGCCGGGAGGGCGAGCGGCCGGCCGACCGACGACGACGACGGCGACGTGGACGACGACGACGACGACGACGACGAGCAGCCGCGCCGCCTTCGTAGCGGCAGCAGCGCCCGCAGCCCGGAGCCGGGCCGTAGATCGGCCTCGCCGTTCCTGGGGGGCGAGGCACAGCGGCAGCGCGACCGCAGCGCGTCGCCGTGCTCGCCGACGCCGAGCTTCGCGGGCCTCGCCGGCCACCGGGGCCGACGGCGATCCTCGGCCGAGCGTCAAGCCGAACAGCAGCAGAAACAGCACCAGCAGCAGCAGCAGCAGCAGCAGCATCAGCAGCAGCAACAGCAGCATCGTCACCAGCGTGGTGAGTTGCTGCTCGCCTAGGGGGGGGGGGAGGAACGAAGCAGAAAAAAAAAGAAATATAATAATGCACGTATAGTAGGTAGGACAGGGTGGGTTGGGGAGGGGGGCGTAGGTAAAAGCCTACCATTTTTACGTACGCGCGCGTAATCCGTCTCTTTATCTATCTCTCTCTCTCTCTCTCTCTCTCTCTCTTTCTCTCCCTCTCCGCTCGCAATCCCGTTTTACGCACAGCTCGTGCCTCCCCTTGGAACGTGCCTTATTCCTCCATAATTATGCTTTCGCTCCTCAATCCCCCATCCCCCAGTCCTCCATGCATGAAATTACATGCAATCACCACCACCACCACCACCACCACCCCGGTAATTTTCTTCCCCGCGTATACGAGTAATGCCTTGATCGTCGCGATTTCACTTGCTAAGACTGCGCTCCCGTCTGCGGACCCACCCAATCGTCCCTGTCTACCCGATGGCCACGAATTCTGTTTCGCGGGTGCCCGCGACTGTGTTCTGCAATGGTGCCGGGTGGCTGCTCCTTTTCCGTTTTGCACTCGGCAGCTATTTATAAGAGGCCGCCAAGGCGGAACGATCGAAGTCAATATAAACGCGAAAGAAAGCTCCGTCGAAGCTCTCTTTTATCACTTTGTCTCTCTGTCTCTCCGTTTCCTTTTAGATTTTCTACCCACGAATCTTGTATATATGATGGGGTGCTTCGATATTTCTTCGGCTATATGTACCTATAGCGAATCCATGAAGTTAGAAAAGGCATTATGTTTTTACGCAGACTGTGAAATTTGCTCACGGCACACATATATTAACATCCAATTTTTTGCAATACAAGTTCAAAGCATGAACTTGGTCGTTGGTTAATAATTGCTTCATAATGAAATAATAAAAATATCGACATATCTACCGATCGACAGTTCAATATCATACAATTCATCCATAATTTTATTTTTAATAAATTTACGCTTTAATCTGAATTTACAAGTATGAAAATGGAAATTCAAATATGTTGCAGGCAAATTCCACGATATGCACAAACATTTAATGTTTTATTTTTTAACGACGTACGCATAGATTTCGTGTTTATATATTATATATATTTATAAGGTATATATAAATTTATATACGTGTCATCTCGTGTTTTGAATTATTGTTTATAATTCTTAACCGCAACTTTTTTTTTTTTATACATATTTATATCGATTTATGTAAGAAATTTTTTATCGCGAATTTTTCGGGGTGGTTGAGCCAACGTCTCGATGCTAAGAGCAGAATATACAGAATATCTTGTCTACAATAGAGGAGTTCTCGCTGTTCGACAGTTCTCCCATCGGCTTTCCTTTTTTTAAAATTCCCTAGCTTTTTCCGTCTATCTTCCGCGCTCTCTTTTTCTCTCTCTCTCACTCTCTCTACGCCATGGTCGCGCATCGATTCGAATTCTCCGCCCTATATATACATAACTGTAACGATCGATGCATAAACTACAACCAAAAAAAAAAAAATACCCCCTTCGAAACAGCCACCGAGGAAGCAGAAGTCGACGACAGTATAATAAGTAGCCCGCGCCACGGATATCCCGCGATCGTCGAAGCCGTGGCCTCCTCGCAAGGCGTCGTGGCGGAGGAGGAGGAGGAGAAGACGGAGGAGTTGGAGGAGGCAGAGGCGCGCCGTCCCCATCAGCCGCTCGAGGTCCTCGACGCGGCCGCGCCGTCGTCGCCAACCACCTGCGGCGCCGACGACGAGGAAGCGCCCGCCGCCGCCCCCGCGCGCGACGAGGGCCGTCTGGCGGACGACGCTAACGAAGCCGGGCCGCGAACCAGCAACGGGCGTCGGCGTCGCCGTCGCGGTCGCCGTCGATGATCGCTCGCCCCTCCCGTCACTGTGCGGCGGTCGGAAGGGGAAGCGGGCCGACTAACGGTCGGAAGCTATCGCACTATCTTTAGAGCTCGCGAGTGGGGCGAGGGGTTTCGCAAAACCGAGGAGCTTTTCTTCACTTCTCTATCTCTCTCTCTCTCTCTCTCTCTCTCTCTCTCTGTCGAGTGTACGTTTCGTTTTCACTATCGGCAACGACAGCCACGCATTTGTTTGGAGGTCGCGCCTATAGTGTCGCTCGGCCTCGGGGCCCAGTCCGCTTAAAATCTTCTATAATATCTCTGCTCTACGTAGGCGCCTCTCTTCGGGGAGCGCCAAGAGCAAAGAAAAGCCTGTTGTCATTTCATTGTTATACAAGGCGACCCAGCGATCTCTCGATTCTTCCTCGCGCATGACGTACGAGCACGTCCTTGCCTCTCTCGCGCCGGGTAGAGAGAGAAATCTATAATGGTTTGTCTGTACATATGCCATCTTTTTTTTAACTTCTGTCCCGCTTTTTCCCTGTTTACATTCCTCGCTATTTCTCTCTCTCTCTCTCTCTCTCTCTCTCTCTCTCTCTCTCTCTTTCTCCCTCTGTCCGTCTGTCCGACTGTCTTGTGCTTGCTTGCTGTTCTCTCGACGCGCGCAGATTATACGAGGACCCCCTGTACGTATGCGTATGTATACGCGCACGCATGTACGGCCGTATTTTCGCTTCCATATATATATATACATACGAGAAGCTCGCAAGTCTAATTTTGTAACTGTATGAAGATGCACGGACTGCAAACTCCCTCGACGAAACATAAAATACATAAGTATACGTATGTATATTTATAATGATTACAATTATATGTAATACATCGTACACGCGTGCATCTTCACAGAATAGAATAAAGAGTAAATAGATTTATTTACATATTGTAGTAAAAACCCCGTGAAACTGCAGTTGAAAAATATAAATATATATATTTTTAGAAAAATATATGTTGAAATATTATATGTGTATAAATATTAGAATTTGAGGACAGTGCAAATGCTCTTAATGTATGCAATAACTTGTAGTAGATGTTCTTTTACTTCAATGTAGTTTTGAAAGAGATCTTAGCAATTTATGTATATTTTTATTATTATTATTATTATTATTATTAATTATTGTAAAGTTGTCTGTTCGCTTTCTTTATATTATTATTATTATTATTATTATTATTATTATTATTATTATTATTATTATTATTATTATTATTATTATTATTATTCTTGTTCCCTAAACCTTACCTTTTTGCTATTGTATAACGATGATATGCATTATTTTCCCACAATTATTATGTATACATATAGAAATTTTTTTTTAAAAATCAAACACCATGTCGGCGAAGAAATTTTTATTCTCTAAAAAAAAAAATTGTAACGAATGGAAAACGTCTAATAAACTATACGCGGATATAACGATGTTAATATAAAGTTGATTCGCCTTGTTTTTGATAGACGTACCGTACGATGATATTATGTTAATTTATCCATTAAGTATATCATTATTATTCTTACTACTATCATCGAAGCTAACATAATTAGTTTGAATTTATTATAATTATTATCGTTACATTATTATTATTATTATTATTATTATTATTATTATTATTATTATTATTATTATTATTATTATTATTATTAGATTATTATTAGAATTAATACTTTTTAACGTCATACGAATATTATCAATTGCGCGCGAGGAACCGCACTAGCATCAATTACTTTTTTTCTTCTTTCATGTAACTTCCATTAGATAGGGCTTACTTCACATGTATCTACGCGCGTGAATACTAAATTCACTGGTTTGCCACGATCGTGTCGATTATAATCGCCTGTCCTTAAATAACATATCGCGCGCGCGCGCGAAACATAAAACAAAACGATGCAATGGCAAATACAAACGAACCTTCGCCGAAGGTTGGATTCATTTCTTAATTATATACGGAATGACGATTTCATAGAGAAGACAGAATACGATGATTATATATATATATATATAAAAAAAAAACTAACAAAAAAAAAATGATTGCACGATTGGGTTCCTGTAACCCAGCGACTCTTTATATTTATGTATAAAGAGAGACTTCCGTATAATTTATTGCTCGACAACTTAGCGTATACCGAAATAGAAAACAAAAGATAAAACAACACACGATGTCGGCAGTTATTATTTTATTTGTAGTAATACATTACTATCTTTATCCTTAGAGTAGATGAACAAAACAAAAAAAAAAAGAAAAAAAAAACAAAACAACAAGTGGAAGAAATAAATTATTGTTTGTACTTTTGCGTTTTTCCTTAATGTTTTTTATTTACTTTCTCCAATTATTATTTAACTCCATCGTATCATCATTATTATTATCCTTCCTCATTTATTTATATTCCGTTCGTCTGCACATAGGCAGACCGGTAATTTGCACCGATGTAATCTGTACTTTATACACGCCTGTTCGTGCATCCCGCACAGTACTGCTGCATTATTTATTCGTTGCACGTTTGTAAGCTGCAATATCGTATTTTTCATTCACTCAACACGGTAAGTAAAAACTTTTCGTCTTATTTTTTTATACATATATCATGCATTTTTATTCGTATCGCCAAGTAGTTAAAATTTAGATTTTTTCTGTCTCTGTATTATAGTTTTTACAGTCTAGTGATTTTACTATATATATATATATATATATATATATATATATATATATATATATATATATATATATATATATATATATAGATAGATAGTAAAATTCTCAGCACTATATACTGTTCATTATAAATGTGTGCGTTTGAATTTGTGCGATTTATTACACGTATAGGTGATAAACAAAAATAAAGACAGTGCTTCATTTATAATATTGCAATGTATATAGCCAAAAAATTATTATACGTATGCAAATAATTGTTCGAGCCTCTTATACTTCTATACCTTTACACACGCACACGTATAATGTACACGCGTGTGTCACATGACGGATGGACAAGGACACGCAAAACTGTTCGTCTAAATTATTTAAAGAGAAAAAAAAACGGCGTCCACTGACGTATATCGACTCTTCGTTGCACCTTATAACGACAGGTATCTGTTTATCTGACTAAACGGGATTATTTCTGCATATGTTTATTATAGAGTAGAAGGAGTTGGGTTTTGAAGGAGACGAGAATATATGACACGGCCCAATAAATGCAATTGACGTATCGACGCAGATCAAATATAATTCCTCGTTTATATATACTCGGTCTTTAACGACGATCTATATATATAATACTTTGGGGTCACCGATTTCTCCACCCTCTCCTCTTTTTTCTAAATACGTCCTCGTTACTGAATGTTGTTGCTCACTTTTGTTGTTCGTTGTTTATTGTGTGCGACATTAATTTAGAATGGACCGATTCACGAAACGTTACGAGGTTGCTGTTACTGCTACAATATGGTTTTGTTTTGTTTTGTTTTGTTTTTGCGTCCATATAATAAATGATCAACATTATTATTATTATTATTATTATTATTATTATTATTATTATTATTATATAATTGTAATTTGTAATTACTGTAATTATAATTATAGATTTGCCTTTGTATTCTTTCGTATTATCCAGAGTCGTATAATCGTATATTGTATTCGTATTATCCAGAGTCTAGAAGTATTTTTGAACGTTAATTCATTATTATATAGAAATATAGACCTTTTGCAATGTCCTTTCGAACCGTACCCTGATCCCGCTGTTTAGTTCGATACGCATATAATCAAGATGAAAGTATAAAACAAAAAAAAACGATGCTTGAAAAGCAGCATATCAATTCAATGCGCCAACGAAGGAATTTTTGGATTCTATTTTTTGATTTTTTAACCAAGGAATTGTTGAATTCTGGTTTTTTATGGTTCTTAAGATTTAGATGAAAAAAAAAAATAAAAATTATCAATTACTTCGTCAACTGATTGATTTTTTTTTTAAAAAATATTTATTTCTCAATATTATTTTCTGAGCAAGTGTATTCTTTATTAGATAGAACAAAACTGTTGTATAGAAATCAATTCTCAAACGGGCTATACGTTTAAGAAAAAAAAAGAAATATAGTCGTTGGCTTGCGCTTACCTGTATGTAAATATAGAAGGCTCCCCAACTTCCTGCCCCACAGTACTCCCATACGTAAGGCTACCATATTTTGCGTCCCCCGCTCTCTCTCTCTCTCTCTCTCTCTCTCTCTCTCTCTCTCTCTCTCTCTCTCTCTCTGTTTCTTTCTTCCTTCCTCTTAATGTGCATCTATAAGACTATTCCGTTATATATCTTTTGACTCTGAACTAACCCCAGCAACGAGCAGACACTATTATATATATATATATATATATATATATATATATATATATATATATATATATATATATAGGTATGTATGTATTTAAAAGAAAAAGAGCAAATAACGAGCAAGCAAACATCCGTGCCTCCCCCCCCCCCCAATAAAAAAGATAGCCATAGCAACAGCCATGACAGCCAAGACCAACAACAACTCCTGCTGACACGTGTATGTAGGAAACCGTCAAAGCGAAATGGAGGCGACGATGTGGATGCCACTACCGCTCTCGACCACGGCCTGGACGCACGTGGACGACGAGCAGCAGCGGCGACGATGGCAGCAGGATCAGGACGAGGAGCAGCAGCAGCAGCCCGCCACCCTCGAGGACGTGCTCGACTCCCTCCTGGGGCTGAACTCGTCCGCCTCGCGCACCCCGAGCCCGAGGCCGCACCAGCCGCGCCAGCAGCAGCTGCACCATCAGCCGCTGCACCAGGATCATTACTATAATCATGACCATCATCATCATCATCATCATCATCATCATTCTTATCATCTTCACGAGCAGCACGAGCAGCAGCGCCAGCGGCAGCAGCAGCAGCAGCAGCAGCAGCAGCAGCAACAGCAGCAGCAGCAGATCGGCACTAACAGCATCGCCGCGGGACCGAGGCTTCGGCAGCGCTGACGATGCGCTCGCGTTCTCCTCCCATTGTCGCCGTTGTCGTACAGTAGTCGTCGCCTTATACAATGCGATTGCCGACGGGAGGACCGCACGGTGCGACCGGCAATTTATACGTAGAGTCTAAACATTACTAGAGTAATAACAGCACCGAGAGGGTGTATATATATATATATATATATATATATATATACACTCGCACACTATAAGTGATGCAAGGCGACGATAGGACCTTTGACAGGCTGACAGAATGTGGGAAGATGGGGGGGGGGGGTCGTCGATGAATTATACGCTATCTGTCTTTAATAAACTTTGGATTCGTATACGAGCGAAGCCAGGAAACTTTTAACTTTCGAGGGATGGAAAAGTTAATTTTTTTTTTGTTGTATAGAACAGCCCTTGTGACTAAATGTTTTTTTGTCGAAGTACTGCCAGCTATGAATAATAAGAAAATCGTAGGGTTCCTCAATTTGTGTATAGCATTCATTTTGTTAAATCAATACGGATTAGCGATGAAAAATTTTTCTTTTACAAATAATTAAGAATCATCAGGTAATCGTGCGTTGTGTTATTAATCAAAATGACAATTATAATCGATGAATGTAAAATTGCCATTGTCAATTCAATCTGATCAAGAGTTTCTTCCCTTAACATTCATGTTTAATTTTCTTTTGGTTTTGATACACAGCTTGATTGTGGATAAGGTTTCTAAGCACATAATCTTGTGTGTGAAAATTTTATTCAATAAGGGTGATTGATGCAGAACTGGCATTTCAAGCTTACATCCATTTTGTAAGGAACGCTGGCAAGATCTAAAAACTCAATGGTATTCTTAGAGTTTTATCGGAAAACCTGGCCCAGGAAAAAAAAGTATTGAACATTTCCTGAATGGCAGAATTTATTACGGCTATTTTAAAAATTGTGAATTTTCGTCACTATTGATGAGAAAATTAAATTTCCTATAATTTATTCATAATACATGCGTTTTCCGATTGGACACGATCATGAAACTTTTGCACTTCATTTGTTTTACATTATAAATCTGTAGTATAATTATATTGTATTTAATTACGAATACAGTTTAATTATAAAAATAAACAGGGTGCGTCTTTTTTATGTACTGCGATTTAAAAAACAATGTCACAACTTACAAAATTTTCCCGTCTTATGAGCTTTAAAGCAAAGAAAAAAAAACATCAGTTTCTAAAAAGAGAAAAAGTTTTCTGGCTTTGTTCATATAGGACGTTGCAATCAAGGGCTAACAAGATCGACGCGTAGCGCGTTGCGGATCGAGATGGAAAAATTCAGACTGAAAAAGCCGTTATGCATTCCGGACAATTC
>JACCIC010000180.1:537500-825000 GCA_018907035.1 Sycobia sp. Sy_11 | reverse complement strand
TTTTTATGCAAAGTGTATTTTGATGGAATAAAATAATGACAATTATTGGGTAAAAATTTCAGAAATTAACATAAACATATACATTTTATATATTTTGAAACATTTTCACTTACAAGAGGATTCTACAGTTACTTATTAACTAGTTACTTACGTCTAGACCAAACGCATAATTAATATAAGAAAACGAATACTTTCTCATTTTTTATTCAAGTGAATATTCGATGTTATCGAATCTTTAACCGTCTTCAACACTTTTAGTTCTGGATTTACTATGCGATAACGATAATATGTTCAAAATTACAAATTGATTAGATGTTTATTTAATTAAAGTTTACTTTAAAAAAATAATTAATGATAAGTAATTTATAGAAATATATAAAAATTATTTTAACTAATATGTTCATACACATGATTTTTTCTCCATTCTAATAATTATTTTTCAAACAATTACTTTCCTCAAACTGTCTGGCAACAAAGTAACAAATTTTTTAATCTATTAAATTAGCATAATACAATTCCACGACGAAAAGTAGCGAATTTCACAAATTCTGTGACACATGAAGACACACAAGTCACAATTGGCGGTAAAAAGTAGGACATAACAAGTCCTATTGTTTTCAATGCAAAATTATACAAATTATGCCGATCTACTGTGTCAGAACATGGAAAGTAATAGTAATTTAGTTGAGGGTGTACGTAATGAAACTGTTCAAATATATAATTTATAACAATATTCTATATATTTCTATGAATTATTTGCCATTATGTCCTTTTTGTAGGCGAATCTTCGATAAAATATCCCAATATCTAATGAAACACAAATAATGAGTCTATTCAGAAGCTCAAATATGATTATAATAATAAGAATGTAACGCATAAGTCATCCACAGTGATAAGAAAATACTTCTACTTTTGTTAAACGTGAAGAATGTTTAAAAATATGATAAATGTATCAACAGTTTAATGTAAATCAATCAGACCATTTATTACGGTGATAAACGGAATAAAGGTGGTTTTCTATATACCTGTACTGCAGGGGCGTAAATGTGCCGGGTTCAACTGTCATTATAGCCTCCCTTTGTCGGTAAAATTTGGAATTCGATTTATTTCGCACCAAGACAATTATACGTATTATTGCTCATCGTAGCCATCTGTAAATTATTAATATTCATCGAACATAATATCTTACACCGTGATCGCGTAGAAAAGTCGTTAAATCGTCGCGGTAATTGTAAAAAGATAGGATTTTTCGACATTTTCAAATCGCAAAACAAAAAGAAAAAAAGAACGCTCTTTCGTTTACAATTTGATAAAAGAAAGGAAACGTCTCGCACTCGCCCATTCTCTTGCTCACCGCATAATAACGGACAGCACATACGCGTTCTATACGTAAAAGGAGCCCCGAGCTACGGAGAGTACCCAGCACCGATAGCGCCTTCTCTTTCTTGACCCTTAGCCGGCCAGCGCGCCCAGTCCTCGGACCAGCCCCGCCAGCAGCAACAGCAACAGCAGCAGGAGTCCCGTGGGCCACCCGGGTCTGGCCACCAGCGGCGCCGCAGCGAGGGCAGCGAATCCGCCCCTGCCTCGGCCACCGCCACTCCCCATCGCCGCCACCATCACCAGCACCACAGCAGCAGCAGCAGCAGCAGCAGCAGCAGCAACGCCAGCTGGCCGGCCAGCGGCGCCACCAGTCCCGCCAGCGGCGCGTCTCCTTCGACGGCGGCTCCGACGACGGCGGCCGCGAGCAGCAGCAGGAGAAGCTGGTCCGCTGCCGCAACGGCAAGTGCGGCAACTCGGCCCCCCTCGGCGAGGCCAGGCGCAGCTACAAGAGCTGCCACAACTGCACCTGCCTGTACTGCTCGCGCGAGTGCAGGCGCGCCCACTGGCAGCGCCACCGTCGCACCTGCCTCTACTCCCGGGCGAGCAGCCTCTGCTGCCAGGTGCTCGCGCTCCTCAAGCGCGAGCCCGCCCTGCTGAGGCGCTGCTCCGCGGTGGCGCGGCCGCGGCTACGGGCTCCACGGCCGCGGGGCCGTCAAGTGCTCGTTCGCCAGCCCCGAGGCGGCCGAGGCCTTCGCCCTGAGGGCCGGCGCTGGCGGCGGCGGCGGCGGCGGCGGCGATCCCGGGCAGCTCCTCGCCGAGCCCGGCTACGTGCGCTGGTCCGACATACTGCCGAGCGAGATGGGCGCCGAGCTCTACGCCGAGGCGGTCCGGCTCTGCGAGTCCTACAATCCCGAGACCCGGATGGTCGTCTACGTCTCGGTCTGCGTGGTGAGGGAGGTGCCGAGCGGCTCCACCGGGGGCGGCGCCGTCATGTGGGAGAGGCAGCCGGTCTCGCGGTGCGCCAAGCTGCGCTTAGAGGCCTCCTGCCGCCAGCAGCAGAAGCAGAAGCAGCAGCAGCAGCAGCAGCAGCAGCAGGGCAGCACCTCGTCCTCGGCGCTCACCTCGGCCGTGGCCTCGCCCCAGCAGAGTCGAGCGGCGCCTCCCGGGGAGGCGACCACGCCCGAGGAGTTCCCGGAGGTGGCGACGACGCCCGAGGAAGACCCGGAGGTGACGGCGACACCGGAAGCCCCGGTGCTGACGACGACGACGGAAGCCGAAGCGTCCTGCGCGAGGGCTTCGGAGCCGGTGGCGAGGCCCGTGGAAGCCCCGGAGGTGGCGACGACGATGGCGCAGCCCGTGGCGCGCTTGGCGAAAGCCCCGGAGCCGATACCGATGGCCCAGACGACGGTGGTCGAGGAGTACTGCAACATGGCGCCCGAGCCCGAGTCCACCGAGTTCGTGCTGCTGATGACGCGGCCCTGGAAGCAGCCGGTGGCGGAGAAGGAGGGGGGGACCGGCGGCCGACCGCCGAGGCGGCTGCGCGAGCTGGCCCTAAAGAACGTCGAGTACCGGCTGGCCCAGCGCGGCGTCTCCCTGACCGAGAACTTTCCCCGTGTACGCGAGAAGCTCGAGGCGTACGTAGAGGGCGCCACCGAGAGATTCATGCCGCTGACGTTCTTCCCGAGGGATCCGTCGACGGGCAAGTGCTTCGTCTGCATCCTGATGCTGGAGGCGACCGAGGAGCTGCTGAAGCTGCTGCCGGTCGACGCGTCGCTGATCGAGATCGTGGACATCGGGCTCGAGGCCGCGGACGGGGATTAAGGGAATCTGGTAAAAGAGTCGTGGGCGGAGGGGGGATTACGTTATATATATATAAATTTATACCTGCGCGCCACTTAATCGCTCCCTCGATAATCCAGGATGCGGAAAGACATCCCTGTATATATATATAAAAAGAGCGACGATCGCTTTCGCTTCTTTACGATGCGTCGGATTATCGATCTTTTTTCAAGGCTGGCTAGATAGATCTCTCGCTAAAGGACAATGTTCAAAATTTATTTTTCTCTTTTTTTTGTTTTTATTTTTGATAATTACACTTTTTACAATAGAACGTATGGATGTTTGTGTGGTGTTTAACAAAGAATTTGGTCTGATTGCAGTTGCGGCAATGTTGAAAAAGTCAATCTCCCCTCCACATTTTTTAAATGATCGGATGCAAATTGTTGCATTCGTACGACTATAAAAGCACACGTTATGACGATATCTATGACCGGGCATCTTGTGTATCAAAAATGAATAATTCTGATCATTATAGAAACGATTGATTTGATCCATTATCGCGTTCTTGTCTTTATATAATTATTACTTACTAAGAAATAGTTCTTATAACGCATTTTATTGACTTTGAAAGTCGTGGCGAATTGAAAAATCTAGTAAAAATTATAATCAAGGCCAGGCAAAATCTTTTATGAATGTTACATTGCGTCCATTAGTACTTAATATCGTTGAAATTAAAATTCTTCAAAATTCTATCGAAAACATAATAAAATAAATCCTAATCATTTAATTTCTCTCGTTATATTACAATCTGGCCTCTATATCGATAATATTGCGATTTTTTTATCGCTGTCCGAGTAAGTACATTTAATTTTTTCTGTCCTGTCCTTTACCCGACATTACGCTGATATTGTAACTTCACAGCATGCTATAATATTAATAATAATAATAATAATAATAATGCTAGTATACAAATTCTAGAAGTACGAACAAAAAGATAAATCGTCGACTATAACGACTTTTGCGAGCGGGTACCAAGCAGGGGCCGCATGTTCGAGTCACATACCTCACAACGAACTTTTAGACACGTGTGTGTCAAAAGGACGGATCGCGCCACCTAGCGGTAAGCGTACCATGTCCGCGTTGATATTGTCCATCCTTTACTCGGCGATCGATTTCTGAGGCAAGTCCAATATATAGGATAGAGCGCGACATTGTCGAATCTCAGATAGACTATTTGTAAAAAAAAAAATTGCGACTTTGTATAGGGAGTGATACGACTAATTTTGTTTTTTTAATGGCACTTTTTTGAGGAGTGAAATTTCCGCTGCCTGGATTTGAGAGATTCGTGAAATTTTCCCCTACCCGGCCCTTTATCCCATTCCCTTTGTTTTACCTGCAAAAACTCGAGATTCCACGTACCAATGAGGCGAGCTGGCTATCTCGAAGGAAGAATAATTTAACTAACGATTCTATTTAAGTATCTAAGAATGTAAATAATTTTTCACACCACAAATTTTCCTATTCGTACTTTCCGTCGTAAGAGCGATTAACGAATCGCGTGGTATAGATAGATATATGTATAAACATAATTGGAATGGAATGAAGTAAAATTTTCAAGGACGAATAGAAATCTGAGCTACGACTGATTTTAATAAACGTGCGTTGAAAGTTAAAACTAAAGTCTTCTGTTCCGGAAGGAATTTAATGTTAAATTGTAAGATTAATCTATTCTTTTTTTGTTTTGCAGCAAATTATAATGTTTGCAAATAAAAAGAGTATTTGTTCTCTCGCTTTTCTTAATATTTTAAGATTAAATTGAATATACATATATGACTTTTAAATTTCACTTTTCACGTGAATATATGTACTTAAAATGAGCAAAAAAAAAACTAGATTAAATCTTTTACTGTACGCAAGTGGCATGTATAAAATTTAGAAGCTAATCGAAAATGCTATCAAAAGATTTTTTTCGGTATTCGTGGATATTAAATTTGAGATATTTATATATGGTCAAGTTATTCGTCAATTTGCTTTCGGATTAAGAAAGATTGTTAAATATATTAAATACATATAAATTATTGAGTTTCTTGCATTGAAATTCTTGATATTGTTATATATTACTGTGAAGCTTATATATATATATATATACATATATATATATATATATATTTTTTTTTTTTTCGTGTATACCAATAATATTGTGCGAAGTAGCATTATATCGAAGATATCATCTTTCTCTATTTTGAATATGTATGTTAATACTTTAGCTCACTTTACAATCGCGATTACGACAGTTTCATTATATATATAAATCGACCATTATCCTTATTGATCTCCATTGTTCTGTTCTGTGATAGTTTATTAAGCTTGGCCATTCATGCGTGAAGTATATAATACATATATATACAAGCTCTATAGAAAGAAAAGCAGATGCATTGATTTTTGAAATGACATATAGATAAGCACATGGGAATGTTTTTGTTTAATAATATGTGTACATATTAATTGTGTGTATTTCAGGAGCCAAACGCCGTTTTTTAAGCTTTTTACGATAGATAAAACGACTTTTTTACCAGAATCTTTTTCTCATCGGTTCGTAATTATATATATATATATATATATATATATATATATATATATATATATATATATATATATATATATAGACACACACAAACAATGATAATATATATTATTGACGACCGGCACTTTCTCGTATGAATCTGAATTACGTGATCTACAATGAACAGCTTAGATTGTCATATATATATATATATATATATATATATATATATATAAGCGGTGGTTGTGGACGAAAGAGTGCAAGAAAGAGAGAAAAAAGAAAAAACGAGTGAGTATGCATACTAAGAATATGACGGAGAGGAGCGGTGATACACTTGGGAAAGTTTCGGGTGGCAGGGAGTAAGAGGAGAAATGGCCAATAGCGAATTTACTTTTTTTTTTGTACATTAGTTTCAGGTAAAACGGAAGTTTATATGAGTTAACAAGAGGAATTATTTTTTAAATCAATTTTCAAGGATGAAACGTGATAAATGTGTTTAGAAAATCCTATTACTAAAAATATAAATTTTGCGTATTTCATTTATTTATGGTATACGTTTAATTAACAAGAAAAATAGTTAAAAAGATAAATTACACAGATAAATGGTAAAAATTAACTTAATTTTTCGTTTTTAATAATACAAAACAAAAAAAAAAAAAAACTTGGAAGAAGTATCCTCACCGTTTCCCAAGCGTATACGTAATATCGCGAAAAAAGCACGCTATTAGGATTAAAAGTAGTGGAAAAACATCCGTAGCTCATTGCGCAGCCAGAGAATTTTTCCGTATTGTCTGCGTATAACAGCATAGACAAAAACAGTAGGCACGTACGCGCATTGCTTTGAATACGTTCAGCGACACGCTGAATAATTATATCGGAAAAATCCGGCGGCGATGCATCTTGAGATTCGTGCGCGCGCGAGCCTTCTATATTGTTTGATTTTATTCTAAAGGATTTCCAGCGCAGTTTCCGAGCGCTGCCCTTTTCTATAGCACTCGCTTTTTCCATTGTTCGTAATATATATATATATATATATATATATATATATATACGATATAATTTTGGTGAACCGATTATTCATTCAATCAATTTGTACATCCTCTAAAAGTTTCTAATTTACATAATTTACGATAACAGCATACATCTGTAGCCTTTGCATTGTCTCTATGATGTCATGCGAATGTAAATAAACCACACGGCGTAATAGAAATCGACGCGCAATAAACATATACGTATAGGAACACAAAAGTATATAGGGAAAATCGGAAGGAGCCCGATTCATGTGCGATCGTCGGCGAAGAAACTAAGAGAGGCCGGAGAAGCAAAAAGAAAAAAACAGGGAATATATATATATATATATATATATATATATATATATACATATATACTAGAAAAATCGAGTGAGAATGAAATTATATATCTAACTATCTATCTATAAATATATATATATATATATATATATATATATATATATATATATATATATATACGAAAAAAAAGAAAAATTCAGGTGCTTCCCGTAGCGGCGTCTTCGTAGATTTTTTTACGTGTGTGTATTAGAAACCCGCGCACCCAATTATCGCGTTCGCGCGCTGCTCGAGGAGCCGTCAGGAGCTGTTCGATTGGATTAATTATTCCGCTTTGATATTTACATGGGAAAAGCGAAAAAAATGGAAGTTTTTACATGAAAGACAGAGAGAGAGAGAGAGAGACAGATAGAAAGCTTGGAACCGATAATAACAACAATCGACCACGTATAATCAATCAAAAGATTTGTTGAGTATCAAAAGTTATATATTAAAAGAAATTTATATTTATATGTTTGGCGGCACGGGTAAAATGATATAGAGAATTTATATTCTGTTACGATTATGTGATAAAGCTAAATATAAACGTATACTATATTTGTTGAACTTTAATTACGTGTATATTGCATTATGTATATAATACGATTTCCCATAACCAAATATCCGTGAATAAAATGGCAAGTGTCGATTGAATTGTACAATGTGTCATATATAGAAGTGTCCGCGATGGTTGTCCGAGGCGCGCTCAATCTAACAAACGTCGATAGTTTGAAAAATTGGGCCACGTCGCCACGTCGGGGGGGGGGGGTTTCTTTTAGCGAGATATTTTAATCTAAAAGGAAAGTCGACGGGTAGGGTGGAGACGCCGATTTTGCCTGTCGGCGGGTTTTATTTATCAGAAAAACAAGTAGAGACACGAATAGAAATATCTGTTTCACGGAGATAACCTAATTTTCTAACTTTCGTGTTGCGTGTTCGAAATAAAAAAAAAAAATACTAAATTGTATACTGTGATGCGTCTAAAACAACTGGACTGTAGGACAGTACATGTTTTCAGAAGAGATGCTCGACTCTTAAATTTTCATATGAAAACTCACCGGCAATTTCCGCCATCGAGGAAAAACTATGGCATAACCAGTGTTCCCTTTTGATTTTTAGTTTTGGAATTTCCCGCAAAACCCAACGTTACCAAGCGATTTCGAAGCGAAACTTCGAAGATTCGACGCCCAAAACAAAAAAATCAAAGCCAATGCACAGTCGCGCGTCCGTGCGACTTACCCTCGTTGGATCGTCGTATTTTATCGAAAAGTCTAACAGCAGTGCCGAAAAATGTGACAACGAAACAAAAAAAAAAACAATCAATTAAACAAACGAACGAGAAAACCAAAAATAAAATTCAGAGAGATATATAAGAAAAGATATTATTTCTAGATAAAAATTTACAAAATATATCGAAAGTATAACGATAATATATATATATATGATTTTCCTTTTTTCCATCGAAGCGACCGCGGCTCCCTCGCTAAACGCGTGCGTTCGCAGTGCCAAAATGTCCCTATATGCATTATTATAGAAGAATGAAAGAACAAGAGAGAGAGAGAGAGAGGATAAAATAACGAATAGCGATTTAAAAGTCTCTCAACGGGTCGTCTCGCAACAGTTGCGGGTATTAACGAGAAAGAAATACAACATTTGAGTCCCTATAAATAAATAAAAAAAAATAATAGCAGTAATAAAAGAAACTTAGTGCTCAAATTCAGAAATATAATATAACTTCGATAATTAAAAAATGCAGTTTTGTAAGACCGTCGGCCCTCGGGCGTCTCTCGTTATTGTATCTATATATCTAAAGCGCTGCAGGCGAAATTGGGAATAACAACAGCAACAACAACAATAACAAAAATTAAGGAATCAAAGAAACGAAAGTCGCGGGGACGTACCCGAGGACGATCTGCCAATACTGTTATATATATATCGACGGATGGTAACGCTGATTTATTAGGAAATGACCCGTTCGACCCATATATACCCATTGTAAATCGCGGGAATACCCGATTACACGTTACACAATCGATTGTGCTACAGTCGATATTTCGTAGATCCCGGTGTATTTTAGGCCGACAAACGATATGGCATGTGCAGCTGCGTGCGCTTCATTCTGGTATCGGGGCGGGCCATTTCTCATTTCGAGTACCATTTTCCTTGTATCGCCGTATCCTCCCGGGCATTATATACACACACACACACACACACACACACGCCCACATATACATTGTGGTTTTTGTATTGGGAACTCAAATGGCAGGGCGGGGGGTAGGCGACATCTAATAGTACGCAATGTGGCTCAGGAGCCAGTTGAATGCTTAACGTTTAATTTCGCAGGACTGATGCAATTTGACCATCGGAAATCGCCGACTCCACTGTGTTCATTGGTTTTTCGAAAACTTTGTAAAATTGCACTATACGAACTATGATCCGACATCGATGAAAGGAATTTCACACTGACAACCCGTAATCAAAACGCGTTCTATTTGACTTCCCAATATGTGCAATTGGCATTATGTATATGTTATGTATAGCGCAAAAACTCGATTCGTTTTCTGAAAATCGCATCGGCTGAATGACCTTGCGTTACGAGTCACTATTGTCCTTCGATACGAACACCAAGAGTCTAGAAATGGTTAAAGTACATGTACCGAAAACGAGAATTTAATTAAAGTCAAACTGCTCTTCAATTTGTCATATAATAGTTCCTTTATATACATATATATATATATATATATATATATATATATATATATATATATAAACATATATTATATACTTAATCTCTCTAATCACGAGCAAGAAGAAATATATAACTGTATAAAAACGTAGAGGGCGTATATATATATATATATATATATTGATAATAAGATTATTCTACGTATGTATTACTCTTATTATTAATGATGATGATGATGATGATGCTGATTATTATTATTATTATTATTGCTATTAGCATTATTATTTTCATTATGATTGTTATTATTATTAGTACTAGTACTATTATTGATTGTTCAAATATTATAGCTTACATATATTATCACACCGAGCAAATGGCAAAAAAAGCGAGATTAATAAATGATTATTGTTAATGTTATGATTAGAATATATTATTAGAATATGTTCTTCTTCTCCCTCAGCATTCTGAAAAAAGTTGTCAATGAGCAATGAATAATGTGTCACAATAGAGATATGGGGCGCGCGCGAGCGTCGATAATAATAAATGCGAACTATATAAAACGATGAAAGTACAGATACTGTAATTGATGTTTACAATTACCTGGATTGGTCTTGTAAAGTAAATTTCTGGATATTCACGCCAATATATAATGTACAGTTGAAATTGAAATTCGAGCGAGTTCGAATTGAATTCCTGTTTTTGCTTCTTAATTTTTCTATCCTTAAGACCTCTTGAAACTTTAACATTCTACATTATCTCGAACATTGTTCCTTATCCAATACTCTTTCTTACTGACGTATATCTATGCAATAATTCGAAAAAAAAATTAAGAATAACGTAGTGTGCATAATTTGCATGAAAGTGCAATTCAATCCTAACTGGATCTTGAACCAATTATGAAACTATTATTTATCATTAGAAGGAAAAGTGAGAAGAAAAACGAGTATGAGCAGAAATATCAAAAAAAAAAAAAAAAAAAATGAATAACTAATCAATAAATGAAAAAAGAAGAAAAAAAAATTCATAAAAGAGATAGTGCTTTTAAGGGGAAAAATTACTAGCTGAAAAAGGGCGCAAAAATCCTTGGTACTCTATAAATATTGAACTCCACTGGTTCGTTAGGCCACAAAGCAACAAACTTTACAAGTTCCATTTGTAGAGACAAAGAGATTAGTAATAAAAAATAATTGTATAAAAAACACTCGGCTCTATATAGATTTTGTCGAAAACTTTAAACAAAAAAATGAAAGAAAAAGGAGAATGTAAACGTATAGTATATAATAACCATGGTGTGTATTATATATATATATATATATATATAAGTATATATATAAGTATATATATATATATATATAGTATATATAAGTATATATATATATATATATATATATATATATATATATATATACGCACACGAATACAGGAATGGCAATAGAGTTACAGATTTGTAACAATCACATACGGCGGCGTGTTCGCATTGTATAATATTAAAAAAAAAAGTAGAAGAAAAAAGGCAGAAAAAAAAACTTTAACACCGACTCTCTGATTGATCTCTGACTGACGAACTAATTTATCAGAATCGCGCAATATTATTAGCTGCATACAGCATATATATATATATATATATATATATATATATATATATATATACTTGCTATTGCGTGCGTTAGTCGACATTCGTCCTTCCCACCCCCTCCACCCCAGCTGACGATTCCTCGTCTAAATACCTTATAAAATCTCGTCTCCTATTGAAATGGGGTGATCGTTTCTCATCACTCCCGCCCTACCCCCCTCCCAATGCTGCTGTATAACGATGCTATATTATCATCATACTCTATATATATATATATATATATATATATATATATATATATATATATATATATATCATTCATTTCGCAACTGTGTAAGACTCAATTTTTGAAATAAAATGTTAATTTTATTATAAAAAAAAAAGAAAAAGAGAACCTTGGATGTATCTATTTGCTCTACCAACTCTGCTAGTCCCACTAAAACTATACTTTTCCATTGTGCCGATCGAGCTTCAATCAAGGGTAAGTCGAATTTTTCCTATAAACTTATTATATTTAAATCTTTGCGTAAAAATTAATCACTATAATATAAGATTTAACTTACTGAAAAGTATTATATATATGGATGCCTCCAATGATGATTAATCCAAGTACAATCCGTGTCGCGACCAGAAATTAATACATAATTCGAGGATTAGCGGGGAAAAGTAGTACAGGTCAGTATTTGCGACCAACAGTTGGGACGAAACCATTGCCGCTACGAGAGGTGGCACGTTCGTCCGCCCGACACAAGCGACGAAAACTAACGCGATTCACTTTCGAAACGCGAAAAGTTACGTAATGGATTAATGCAGTGGGCAATTTTTAGACGCGAAATTGGGCTTGTATTATGGTATTGCGTGGGATTGTACGAGATGGGCTACTTTTCCTTGGTGGGGGGGGGGGGCGTCAATATAAAGTCGATATCTTAGTTTTTAAAGGTATGCGTGAATTATATACAGTTGGAAGATTATGTAACATGATAAAAATTAAAATGGGACAATTGTGGATTTACATTATCTTATAGTTATTATACCTATTATCATTTTTTAAGGTGGGAATCATCGTTTGACGAAATCCCTCGGAATTGTAAGGTAAGGATATAGGTGAAATGTCGAAATCACCTCCCCTCGATTGGTCAGAGAAATCCGATAAGATTGTCCGAATAACGAAGCCTGAAGCGATAACTGAAAGGACGTGTATCTAGTCGTTTGAGAACTTGAAATCCAAGCGAGAAATTTGTTTCAGAAGAGGGCTGATTATAATAATACTAAAATAATAATTTTTGACAGCTGGACAATTATTTCAAATTTCTACCATATCCAGCGGCATGCTCTACCGAATATGATACTCAGCGTTCTAAACTGCTCTTCTAAACTTCAATTTGCTAGTTTTTACCAAGGCACAATATAAGACAACGACGTATCGTAAATGCTTTTAAACAAGTAATAGTGCTGTTTTTTTTTTGTTTTGTTTTTTTTTTAATCAGAACATCCTGCAATCACTTGGAATTTAGCTTTGGGTGGAAGCGATTATAAACAATTATAATTTATCTTTTTCATTATCTATTCTTAATTTTTCTTTAAGTCTCGTTACGATACACTTAATAAGATTAAACCCCGAGACTAAGGTCTTGGTCGATGCCACGCACCAAGACGGCTCTGCGCCAAACCGTCGTAGGAGAAAATCTAACTGTATACAAGATTATCATCATAATTAGGTCTTATCTTCTTTCTCTAACTTCCTTGGTGGTAAATCGTTATTATTAATAACAATAAAAAAAGAAACACTACAGCAATACAGTTATTATGTATAAATAAATGTACGCAATATCTTGCTCGTGGCAAATAGGAATAGTGTTTTTTTGCGATAAAGTTGATTATATCGATCGCGTATATTATAAGGATTGAGAAAATTTTACGAATAAAATCTCGAAATTCCGAAACCTTAGTGACTTCTAAAAATGTACCGGTAAGTATGCATCTAAAAAAGAAAAAGAAAAAAAGAACTTCGCACACGTCCCCGAATTAAATTTAGAACGCTTCGAAAATAAAATTTCCGAACATTTTTATGCCTTACGTCACAATCTCACAATAATCACAAATGTATTTCCGATGCGAAGGCCGTTCGGAAATAATGCGCGCGACCTGATTTCACGGCGCGGAAAAGGTTTTTAATGTGAACCGGCATCGGCGGAATTTACATTGAGGGTGTTCCAGATGAAGAGATGTATTAAAAAAACAAACAATAATAACGAATTTCGCAATTTAATCTTGAACGCATTTCACAAAAAGCTTGTATTGTATGCAGAGATTAATTCAATTACTGCACATGTGTCGAGGTAACTTCCAGCGGTATTAGTTGGAAGAAATAATAATAGTTATTAGTATTTTTAAATACAATCAATAAAAGTGAAATTTCTAAAATAAATTTTTTTTAGATATTGCAGACATCATTTGATTCCTATCTCATATATATATATATATATATATATATATATATATATATATATATATATATTAAAATAAAAAATTAAGTATCAATTTTAAACAATCAAAATAGAGAAACGTAGATTATATCATGATATCAAATAACATAACATAACCAACACACACACACACACACACACACACACATTCCGCGCGCGGGTGGAAGCAGACTTGGTAATCTTTATTAAGAGCTGCTCCTGCAAAAAAGATTCAATCAGTTTCAAAATAGGAACATAATAAATTTATGAGATTTTTTTTTTAACTTTACAATATTCAAAAAAAATGTTTCACAATATTTTTTAAACAACAAAAAACCAAGACAAAAAGGCAGCTAATATTGCCATTGTAATCAATGTGACAATAAATAATTTTTAATATTACGTAAAACAGTAATTCATTCCATTAATCAAACCTATAGTATAGTCTATGACTTTGCATAAAATTTTTTGTCGTATGTTCAACTTTATACCAAGCTTCTGATAGTGAGCATTTTTAAATAGATTTATGATAAAAGATATTAATGAATTTCACAACGTGAATATTTGTTCTATCAGAATTTGTGTTATTCATTACAAATTTCTTTTTTGTATAACTTACCCCAGCACTTCCGTAAAGATGTACATGTATATGTATATATATAGGTGTATGTATATGTATACATAATTTAATTTTTAACTAAATATTAACAAATCTAATCATTCTTATTATTCGTGATTCACGTAGAATAAGTATGTAACATTGCTCGTAGAATTTATCGCTCTTACTTATAAGCTATAAAAACAAAACTCGTGTCAAACATATTTATTTCAAAATATTATCAACAACTTCATTTGATCGTAAAATTCTCAAAACAATTTTTTTACTCGATTTTTTTCTATTATATAGTAATGTGAACAAATTTATTTTTAAATCTAAGTCCTCTTTTAGCTTATCTCAAGTTAATTAAATGAATAAAAAAAAAATTAAATGTTAATATAATATTGGAGCAATCATTAATTTGTACATACGTACAATATTTCATTAAACTTTGTTTTCACTTCCTTTTAATACGATCAATGCAAATTAATTATATATAACAATGCTTAAAATCAATACTTACCTTTTTTATTGAAGCGGCGCTGATTCGGCATTTAATGGACTCGATAGTACGACGCCGCCTGGCATTTTATATATACGGAAATGTAAAAATTAGAAGGAATAAAAAAAAAGATTATTTATACTTTATAACTGGCCGCGAATGACAAGTATATATACATATACAAACTTATATATATATATATATATATATATATATATATATATATATATAGCATAAGTAAAATAGGATAAGAAAATATATCAGTGCGAGCGAAAAATCGTGCAGCTGGATGTGCTGTTCGAGGCGCTAGTGGGATCGAGTGTATATATATATATATATATCTATATATATATATATATATATATATATATATATATATATATATATATATAAAGGGAATTTTTTGTTATTGTTGTGAAAATTACTCGTATTGTTAAGAACAAGCTTTCTCCTTTAATGTGATAATAATTAATAGTCAATAATTTTTCTTAGTTATAACGCATAATCATTTTTATGGTGAATCATCATCCTTCGATCCTTAATCTTTAATTATATAATCATTTTTAATTATTCAATAATTATTAATAATATAATATATTGCCAGAAGCCGCAAATCCATCAAGGCGCGCTTTTTTTCTTTTCGATCTTTCACTCTCTTTCGCTCTCTCTCTCTCTCTCTCTCTCTCTCTCTCTCTCTCTCTCTCGCTCTTTTCTCAGCTCGCATAAGAACTATACGCTTGAATTCATATAATCTTTGACCTCCTATGTATGGATTTTCATTCATTCCTTTTTGTTTATGTATTTTCATTTTCTTACTTACTTTTTCTTTTATAGTTACCCTTTACTTATTATCTATTATATATATATATATATATATATATATATATATATATATATATATATACATATATATTTATATAGGTATATACATATTCGTACAGCATATTCCAATATCAGATAAATAACCAATAATGCACATCTTCTTTGTTCTATTCTTCTCATTATTATTCTCTTTCTCTGTTTTTACTTTTGCTCATACTTCAAAAAGCATAATTATAGGTAGTGTCCTGTGTGTGTGTGTGTGTGTGTGTGTGTGTGTGTGTGTGTGTGTTCGTATTTTTTTGAGATTGTTCTCCACACCCCCCAATTTCCCAATAACTAATGTTACATATTTTCTCTCTCTCTATCTCCCGATTCACTCGGCTTTTTCCATCATCTATATCAATTATGAATTTCCAGGAATGTGAATTCTGTATGCATTAAATTGTTAAACCAGTAATTATATTTATATCCAGTTGAATTTCTCCGTTTTACGTGTATAGAACAACGTAACAATATGAACGTGTATATATTTATATACCTCTATATGTATGTGTAATTATATAATTTTCTCGCTCGTCGGTCGCCCTCCGCGCGCGCGCGCGCGCGCACGTCTTCTTGGATTTTCGTTAAAAGTCGCAAATTGAACAAGACTCGCTCGTTTCCATTTTCCCCTCTCGCGCCTTCACTCTTACCGCCATCCGATCGATTTAAGTCTTTACTAGCGTATTCGAGCTTATCACCTCGGCAGCGAGGCCCTTCTTCTCGCCTGTCGTTCTTATTGCCGGCTCCTGTCCACCTCCGCTCTCCTCGTTTAGGTTGCCCGCGCTTCGTACTCCGTTCGGTAAAACACTATATATATATATTACCAGTGCGTTTTTATGTACAAGAAATCAAGACAATGTCGAGAGCTTCATTCTTTTATTCTATGCATTCCGTCGATTATTACCTGCTCCCGATTGGGCACCACCCCCTATAAATAATACCTTTCTCTCTCTCTCTCTCGCTCTGTATAAATGGGAGAGACACGAGCATGTAGAAAGTCGTTCGATCTTTCGTCAAATTATTCGCCTCTTCCAAGCCTCACGGCCTTTCGTCTCATTTTCGCCGCCCAGCCCCCCACACTATTAATCTATAGAATACAGTCTCGCATTCTTATACACTGGCTGCGCGCGCGCTCATTTATTATATTTATTGCTATTCATTAATCGGTAGGAATGAAACAAAAAACTATAATATCGTAATAAAGTATATTTATAGCATGATAGAAAAATTTTAATATGTGAAAGTCAGAGAGTGCGTGCGTGCATGCGCGCGCGCGCGTGTATGAGAGAGAGAGAGAGAGAGAGAGAGAGAGAGAGAGAGAGAGAGAGAGAGAGATAGACAAAATTGGGTGCAGGAGCACGAGTAGATGCAAGAAGTAAAACCGTTTTATATTGTCATTCGTTTTTACCTTTATATAAGTATTGTTAAGCGAACTGGGAATTGTTTATATTTTATTTTCAGTAGGCTCGGACCTCGACGTTATAGACTTGCTTGTAACAAGTTGGATAGAGAATATATAGATATGGAACAGATGAAGACCGATAATAAAAACAATAAATAATAATAATAATAATAATAATAGATAATAGATAATTGTCCCTCGAGTTAAATGTAATAAAGCGCGCCGAGGGGCGAAGTGCAAAAAAAGGGAAAAATTCGAGCGAGGGGGAGGAGGGGATCGATCGGTTGAATTACAAAACGTACAACCGTCATAGGGAACGCTCACGTGACTTCCGGAACGTTCCCTTATACTCAGCTCGATCTTTTTTCCGGCCTACATGTAGATATTACACAACTATACGGCTGTCTTTGTCTTTATTTATGTATTAACCCCGTTCCCAACCCCTCCCCCTCGCTTTGAATACAATAATCTTTTATTGTGTACTTTTTTAATTTTTTTTATTTATATTTATTTGGTTCTCGTATGTATATTACACTAATTTATATAGTAATGATGTAACAATAACGACAGAAAAATATCATCTGACGAATTCCATTGAACCTTCTAGTCCATCAGGATCTACAATACTTTATTCCGTCTGCACATTTTTTCTGTTCATCAAGAATTTTTTATTTCAATTTTCTCTCTCGCATCGCCGTCTCTCTGTCAATCCCTGACCCTCTCTCTCTTTTTTTCTCGTTCCCCCTCTCGCTCTCTTTTACCTGGAGGCTCTTTTATCCATTAAATTTTGTTGACTTATTCATAATAATTAACAAGTAATGTGTAATCAACTCCTCGTTTATCTTTAAATATATAAATATGTCTAGATATGTATATATATGTGTGTATATGTATATATGTACACATACATATATACACATATATATTAAATTTACATAATTTATTTAATTATATTATTTATATACGAAGAACACGATTTATTTTCATGCCCTCCTATCTCGCGATGTGACCATTAATTTTTTTGCTTTTATAGTCCCCTCGATTGATCCAAAGAATTCGTTCGATTGTAACCTTTAATTATAGAACAATAATAATAAGAATAACAATAATTATGAATAAATAAATAATAGCAGTGATTGGTACAATTGGGGCACCTCGTTTGAGACCTCTTGAAGAGATGTTAAGTTACGAATGACGCGGCTATGCGTAAGTTAAAGTTCTTTTATAAGTCTTTTATGTTTATGTTACTTTTACCTTTTCTCTGTAACGATGCCTTTAAATTTTTTAACTCTCGGAATTGCGCCACTTTTATAAAGTATACACGATATTAAGGAGCTCCCATGCGCCCCTTCCCGTTTTTTTTTCTTTTTTTTTGATGCTACGCTGCCTCGTCACAACGACCTGATGCACTTGAGAGCTCCAGGATGCTTATAACTATTATATGCTTGAAAAAACTTTTTTATAGAATATCATCGATACATATATATATATATATATATATATATATATATATATATATATATATATATATTAAAGTCATTTGTTTTCTACCATATTTTTCCTTTGATTTACATGATACAATGTCGAGTAAGATCTCTGGCATTCTCTCATTCTCTCTCTCTCTCTCTCTATCTATTATTATAAGTAAAAATGTATTTTTCGGTAGGAGGAAGAAGAGATAGTAGGAGGAAGTACAGAATTAGAGAGATAAATATATACTACGGACAAACGTGCACACGCGTTATATATATATATATATATATATATATATATATATATATATAGCAGGACGAAGATGATAATAAATTATTGTAGCGCGAGAGAGAACTTCTTATGTTTGAATTGGTATTTCAATATTCATTTATTTCTTCCCTCTTCTTCGCCCCTGAAAACATCTCTCACGCGACATTCCAATCGGAAAATTTGATATCTCTATTCGACAAAAAAAAAAAAGAAGAAAAAGAGGATAGTCGATCCAACAAAATTTCATGTATAGATAAAGCGATAATTTACTGCGTAAACAATTGAAGCGCATAGAAGTAGCTTTGATAATAGTTGATTACTGTTTTAATCTATGTGCGTGTGCGTGTGCGTGTGTATGCGTGTGTGTGTGTGTGTGTGTGTGTGTGTGTGTATGCGTGTGCGTGTGTATGTTGTATACGGCATTTTTATAATTATTTTCGCCTGGACCGCTTGAAATTCAGTATAAAAGTATAAATCGCCGCGTTTGTCTTGCGCTTCAACGGAAATAAAGTGTTTTGTTTTGTTTTTTTTTTTTTTTTTCAACAACGCTCACGTAGCCCGCGCAGAAGCAAAAATAATACATCAGACACGAAAGTATCTGCTGAATTATCCGCTAGTGCAGCAAAGAAGGTAGCGGGGGGGGGTGTTGGAAAATCTATCATACAACGGTCCGAGCCGGCGCGACTGTAGCGGGGGGTAACAATGAGACGCGCGGAAATCCTTTAAAGGGTCGCGAATCCGCTCCGTCGCTCCTGTACCTCCTGGCCAGCTTTACATATTATAGGTATCGTTCGTTCTTCCCGAGATCGCAAGGGTAAGGAGGGGGTAAGAGGTTGGGGACTGTTGGAGAACGGGAGGGGGGGGGCGAGGCTAGAAGAAGGACCCAAGCCTTTTTCTTCTTCTTTCTTTTATATACATTTTCGGATCGCGAGCGCGCGCGGGGCCGCGAAGCTAGAAGTAAAAGTGGCGAAAAGATCGAGGAGGAAAGAATGTCGGAGAGAAAGTGAATATACAACGTGGTTGAGGCGTAATTTCAAAGAGACTCTCCACTATGCACTAATAAGAATGAAGAATAATTTTATGGCGGCGAATGAATGCCTTTCGGATCGCTTATTAATGTTACGCGTAGCTAGATATTATAGTTTTGTAACGCGCCACGCGCACGCGCAGAGTAAAGTCTGTGTTATCCTTGTAAGTTTATACATTCGTTTTACGCTTACTTGCCATGTTTGAAATCGGCGAGTAACGCTCATCTAGAATCGCAACTTTATTTACACGTATACAATAATTTGAATTATATAATCCACGATAGCGGGTATGTATAGAATATTTATAGAGTAACGTGGAGCTTATTTTTATCGTTTTGTTAAATAGTGTTTCCGTTGCACTTCTCAATATATGTATGCACATATACACATACTTCCTGGCTTTTCCATACCTGCTATGTCTATACATAGCCCATAAATATTACAATCAAATTATGCGCGGTCGATCGAGTTGCCTATAAAATTTTGAATAACCATGCCTTTTTTTCTCTTCTGCTATTATTTTTTATCTATATATATATAATCTAGTGAGTATAAATTACGATAAATGAAACACGAAGTTGCCGGATGGCGGTTAAAAAATTCTTATAGACTCGAGCGTCGATCTCGTTTGCAATATCGCGAGAAGTTTCCCCCGGTTCATTTTTTTATTTATATACACAGTGATTTTGCGATTTTACGCATGCATTCACGCAGACGCGCACACTCACTCACTCACTCACACACACACACACACACACACACACACACACACACACACACACACACACACACACACACACACACATTACGTCTTCACAGCAAACATTATTTATACAGGTTCTCCCTTTTTTATCTCCTTTCTATTCTATCCTTTATCCCGCGATTTATTTCAACACGACTTAATCTTATAATTGCTTTATATATGTATATATATATTTATTTATTTATTTATATTTATATTTATAGAGAGAGGTGTATAGTCGCACTAAAAATTTTTTTGCGCTCACGCTTCGCGGGGTGCGCAAATGCATATGTATATATATAAATAATTTTTGCATCTCATTTATTATTATATCTTATAATGTATTTATATGCTCAATTACGAGACTGTACAGCATTACTCCATTTAATCAAAGAGTTGGTGATTGAAGATACTATATATATATATATATATATATATATATATATATATATATATATATATATATATATATATATCTTCTAGGATGTTTCATATCCAGAGCGCAAGAAGGGTCAAAATTTTACGGTGTCCATATACTCTCATTGTTCTTTTTCAAAAAAATCTTCTTTATTCAAAAGAAATACATTCCATGTCGCGCTGAATCGTGCGCGCACACCATCATCGTCATCATATACGAATCCGCAAGGATCGTAACGAATATATATATATATATATATATATATATATATATATATATATATATATTTGCACATTTTGCGGGTTTGCTTTATATTAGTTTGTCTGTGTTTTTTTTTTATTCTTTTTGCATTTTTTTTTGCGTTGACAGGAACGGAAATTGACGCATCGAATATTATATCTGAAGGAACTTCCTGTGGGAAAACAATCGCTCGCCTCTCTTTACAAAGTGTGTATATGTGTATTTTCATTTCTTTTCTTTATATTTCTTTTTTTTTTTTTGCTTTACAATATATGCATGTGTACATATATACGTGTGTATATATACACACATATATATACATACGTAACGTTAATGTATGGCTCAATTGTTTTAAAGTATACAGGAATCACGTAGATTTACAATGGCTGGCTAGAGAGAGACTTGCTATACATAAAGGGATAGTCATTTTCAACTCGTTTGATCGGAAATGTTTACTATGCTTTTTTTATAAGAGACTTTTGTTGTTATAACTTTTGGTTTTTTTTTTGTTTTTATTATTTGTGTTCCTTTATTTTATCTTTACTTTAGCAAGAACGGCAAATAGTGCCGCAGACTCGTTAAATTTATACTTTAATTTATCATACTTTTTTTTTTGTTTTAAACGTCATACGAGTTATCCGCTTATAATTTTCGCATTTAAAACTTTGGTACTTGGAACGCAAAAATTCTCGGTCTTATATATATTTATATATGTATAGGAAAAAGCGCAGACGCACCCGCGAGCCTCCTCCTTTACATGATTCTTCTCTTTTAAATTTCTATATAGATTATAGAGCGCTACTGGATCTCTATTACATTTTTTTATCTCTCCTCTCCTGAATAGACTCTTTAAACATTTCTCGCGCGCCTGTTTTTTTTTTTTTAATTCTCCAATCAATTATTCTCTTTTATACCTTAGGTATATGCGTATAAGTAATAGAATTTGCTATATATATATATTCATAATATTTGCTCTCCCATAATACGTATATAAATTAAGTTTGCAGTGCGTGCTTCGATGATGCGCTTTGAATTCAAATTAAACTCTCTCTCGCTCTCTCTCTCTCTCGCTCTTCCAGATCCCCGTTCACCGCGTCTCGTTTTCTTTATTCCCTCCGCAGCCGCGCGTGCGAATCGACCTTCGCGATTTCAAAGTACTTTATATATTATAATAATTTCGCTCAAGTGGAGTGCGAGCGCGCATTTTATTATTATTATTATATTTTTTTAGTACAAATTTCAAAACTAAACTACGTCCGTTACCGTTAAATATTATGTTAGTCGCTCATAGAGGTATATATATATATATATATATATATATATATATATATATATATATATATATCTATATATGTCCCGCGGTAAAGTCTGGATTTTAGCTCGGCTCTCCTCTAGCGCTCCCCTCGAGTTTCCGAACCGTGAACTGCTGTTACGCGCTTCGGTCTCCATATAGATTTATTACATTTGTCCTTTAAAGTTTTTTGCACGTATTAGGAACGTGTCCTTAAGCGTAGATTGGGCAAGGCTCCCTTCCCCCCCCTCTCTCTTTCTCTCTCTTTCATGCCACCACACATACACACACACACGCGCACACACGCACACACACACACACGCGCGCGCGCGCTCACTCATTGTCTTTCTCCCTTACTCTCCCCCGTTACACCGTTCGCTCGAAGAAGAGGTGTATGATCGACGGTATCAAAGTCTTGTGAGGAGGAGAGAGAAAGACGAAGGACGAAATCGCTTCGGGGAGAGACCCGAGCAAAAGTTTTCGTAAAGAATATCTATAGAATTATTAAGTAATATATATATATATATATATATATATATATATATATATATATATATAGTCTCTCTCTTTTCTACGACCTCACTCACTCCCATCTTTTATGTCGTTTTTCTTTGTTTCCAAATTTTCCAGCTGGATGGATTGCCGTGAACGTCAATCCATCCAGCATCGGTCAACCCTATTATATATATATATATATATATATATATATATATATATATATATATATATATATATATATAATACACTCATGTATCGACTGAAATCGCTTTATCGAGCCTTTAGTAATAGAGAAAAGGGTGTGCCGAAATGGTAAATATTATAGTGTATACACGGTTTGGGCACGTGCGTCACATATGACTGCGTAAGCGCGAAAAAGTGGAAGAATTACGCGCGCGTGTGTGTGTGCGTGTGCGCGCGCATATACATGTATTTGTACGCGTGTGGAGGTTGAATGTGCGTATGCGTGCACGTTTATGTATGTGTGTGCATGCTCGTCTGGCGTATGCGTATGTGTGTCAATTGTCAGTGTCATATGCAGATAGCTGTATCGGTATAATTGTCGAGGTGATGGCTAAGGCTTGGTCCCAACCGCTGCAAGACAGAGAGATGAGAGTTAGATTTTTTTGTTGTTGTTTTTTAGCGACAATAGTTTTTTTATTATTAATTTAATTCATCACTTTGTTTTTTTTGTTTTTTTTTTGTTCTTTTTTGTTTTTTTAACACGCACGTACTTTCCCGTTGGAATAGTTCGTTCGCGCTTACGTGTGTGAACGCGCGCGTGCTCGTGTGTGCGCGTGTCTCCGTCCATGTGCAATGTGTACATTAGGTATATGTATATTAAGTATGTGTATGGGTCTTTGGGATATCTGATTTTTTCGCAATATACACGAGTGTGCTTTTTTTTTTGAGTGAGCATATTATTATATGTATTCTATTGAAAAATGGCATACGGCAGTATAATTAGAAAGTTTCGATATACACGGTGCGAGAGGAATACGCATCTGAAAGAATTTTAAGATTCTTTTTTCTCCTTTCCTTTAATAACAATAATAAATATACACGTGAGAGCGAGTTTAAGTTTTAATATACATACAGACATACGCACATACATACGCACACCCACTATATAAGTAAGTATTTTTAAGTACTCGAATTTTTAAGTACGGAAATAACTGTCTCTATATATATGCTTGCGTCCTGTCATTCTCTTTTCCTTTCTCTTCCATTCTTACTTCCATTCTTACTCTCTCTCTCTCTCTCTTTCTCTCTCTTTCTTTCATTTTCCTCTCGTCTTTAAAATCCTACACTCATGTTCGCATTTCATTCGCTTATGAGTATATCTTTTATTTATGCAATATAAGTGCCCGCGCACTTCTTGGCTTTGTAACAATCGAGACACGCTTACAAACGCTTATATGCACACACTGGTTCTATCTATTTTTCGTATCATTTTTAAATTTCCTTTCTAACAATGATCATAACAATAATAGTCGTAACAATAATATTAATAATAGTAATGGTATCTAAATTATTATTATCATAAAAGTAATGATAAAAAGTATTAATGGTAAAACTAATTATAATAATAAATTATAATAACTATAATTATAATGATAATAACAATAATAACAGTAATAATAATGAAATAATAAATATGAATAATGCAATTTGCTGCTTTTTTTAAAAACGCTTATACGCAACTTCGAGGTGCGCAATATCCGTGCAGCGCGGCAATTCTTTTACTTTAAAAGAGAGAGTATACATTAGAAAACTTACATTGTTTTGTATTTATACTCTTAAACTCTTTGCATATATATATATATATATATATATATATATATATATATATATATATATATATATATATATTCATTTTTGCTTCGCCATTTTTACTTTCTATTTGATAAAACTACAATCATTATTTTATTTATTTTTCCTCTTATCTTATTATCGTATAATTATAATTATTTAATTATTAATAATCAACAATTAATCGCTATATATATTTTTTTTCTTGCGTACAAACAAAACGAGTGACTAGGACGTTAAACGAGGATTCTTCGGGCCGCTCGACCGTTGTTATCCTTACCTTTTTGCTAGTTTCCTCTTTATTATTTTTATTATTATATTTTTATTCCTTTAAAAGAGAAAAAAGGATTAGAGCTATCAGGCAGAGTTTTCTTTATCTTTCTTATTCTTACTTCCTCTTCCTCTTCTCTCTCTCTCTCTCTCTCTCTCTCTCTCTCTCTCTCTCTCTCTCTCTCTCTATCACACACACTCTATCTATCTCTTATTCTTTCGGCAGACGACCAATCCCAGCACAAAGAGTGTTGGGGATTCTAATACGCTTGATGGTAAAATTGGGTATACAGGTATACAGGGGCGGATTAAGTTCGGATGGGTGCTCGGTTACCCAATTTGATGCCTTTTTTTCTTCTCATTATATACTTATTCCATATATATAATCTCATTCTGAATTATTCTTTGTTCGTTTATATATATATATATATATATATATATATATATATATATATATATATATATATATAATGTAGTAGTTGTTTGCCTTAGTGTTGCATTTTTTAAATTTTATTGTTAATAATAATAATAATAAATAATAATAATAATAATAATAATAACAATACTAGTAATAATAATCTCTTTTACATTCTCAGACAAGACTGGCGTGCGAGGCGACAACCGGGAAATTGTTTGAATACTATTTAATAGTCGGGGGCATCGGGTATTATATTATTGTCGCGGCGGTCCTAAACTGGCTTCCCGCGCATTAAGTGGTTCTTCCCCCACGCCGAACGGTTTTTCCTTAAGCAGGCGCTGTTTAATCTCTTCGATCGGCATAATTAATTGAATTTGTTGTATATCACCAGAATGGTTGTTACATAATCTTCTTTCTTCTCAATGTCAATGCCGATAGAATGAAGATACATAAAACAACATATATAGCTCATAGTATTTGGAAGTATTATAGTAGTATTAGTAGTAGTAGCAGTAGTATAGGAGGAGTAAAAATAGTATTATAAGTCGGTATAATTATTAGTAGTATTCAGGATAGTATCAGTCAGTACGGAGTATTAGCAGTCGTATAGTCAGTCGTGTAGTCGTCGTAGTGTACTTCGTAGATAGTAGTAGTAGTAGTAGTAGTAGTAGTAGTAGTAGTAGTAGTAGTAGTAGTAGTAGTAGTAGTAGTAGTAGTAGTAGTAGTAGTAGTAGTAGTAGTAGTAGTAGTAGTAGTAGTAGTAGTAGTAGTAGTAGTAGTAGTAGTAGTAGTAGTAGTAGTAGTAGTAGTAGTAGTAGTAGTAGTAGTAGTAGTAGTAGTAGTAGTAGTAGTAGTAGTAGTAGTAGTAGTAGTAGTAGTAGTAGTAGTAGTAGTAGTAGTAGTAAATATTAATAATAATAATAATATTCAACATGATAAAAATCATAAATTATTGTACACAGACGTCAGTTTGCCGTAAAATCGTTAAAAAAAAAGGAAAAGCAACTTCGATTGGCTTTACAATTAAAAAAAGCGTTACTACAATATATCGTTCATTTTACGAGCGGAACATGCCCATAGTAAAATTTTTTGATTTCGGAGTGTATGGGACATGGCGAAGAAATTAATAATAATAGCCAACGATCGTATATACATGTATAACAATAAATATAAAATAAAAGAAAAACAAAAAAAACGTAACGTATGAGGCCACAAGTATATGTAAAACGAAAACAATGCATTTTCTGGAATCTGATTTGTCCTAGGGTCAACGAGGACTTTCCTGTTTTCGTATAATTGCTAAAATATCCTATTATTACATGTAGATTTGCCTTAAAGCCGCGCGAGGGTAGATTTTCCTTCTTAATTTATTATTATTATTATTGTTTTAATGAAAGTCTCGTCGCTAATGCATTCCGTCATCTTGACTGGACTGTCATCCCCCCCCCCCATTTTGCGATAAGTTTCCATCGATGTGTATCTACACTGTTGGCTCCCGATTATAACTTGCTACGTAAATATGTATAACGTTTAATCATTCTTAAAAATTTGGTATCGTACAAAATAAAAATAATACATTAGGACAGTTTTGTAAAGTAAACATATAACCTAAGAAAAGCGAATATCGTCGCAGAGAATCTTGTCGGCGAAATAAATAAAATTCGAAAGCGAATCGTTCTCGTTCACCGCGAAATACGGTAAAGATGTACAGAAAGAGAGAGGCAGTGGGAGGAGGGAGGGAGGGAGGGAGGGAGAGAGAGAGAGAGAGAGAGGGAGAGAAAGAGAGAGAGAGAAAGAGAGAGGAGAGAGAGAGAGAGAGAGAGAGAGAGAGAGAGAAGAGAACGGTAGAAGCACATTATTAGGCTACTTATATTTTATATCAATTAACTATGAACGAGCACCATGTTTTACAGACTTTTCTTATAGCCTTCCTTATGCGTTTCTAATGTCCATCTCCTCTCGCTTACTGTCCCTCCTTCTACCGCTGAAAACTATTAAATGACCCCCTTTCCTGTTTGGCAGCCTATTAACTGAACGGATTATTATAATTCCACGACATGACAATATTTCCACGCGATCATTTCGTCTTTGACCACATTTTTCCTTTTTCCGCCGGTCTTACGCTGCGGGAGGATTGTGAAGGCGCGAGAGGGAGGACTTGGGGAAGGAGGGGGCAGGTGGACAGGTCGATGGTGTTGATGCAGACCGGGTATGATGTTCATTGTTCTTTTAAATACATAGATCATTTCGATTTGGCCACCGCGCCACGTGGACAATGTCTGATCAAAGTCGATTGTTACTACTGTCGCTGTAGTTAATATTAGCCCCACCGAACCGCTCAAGCTCTCTTGGTAAATATTCAGACTGAAGATTTTTTTACAAATAAGATAGCGTTTCTCCTCGTGTATATATATATATATATATATATATATATATATATATATATATATATAATATACACACATACCTAAACAGATATTTCACGAGCTTCTTTCATGAGGTTTAATATAAAAGAAAAGAGTACCAACATAATAAATATTTTACTCTTTTGCTCCCGTTCTCTCATTTAACATTTCGTGTATAACCGAATCAATCTGTCCCTTCTCTATTATTCTGTACAGAAGTTTCTTTCTTCCTTCGCTGTTCGTCCTCAACTCCACCAAAATTTAATTCGATTTTTTTAGTTAGGGTGAAAAACGATCGTGATCGCGTTGTTGGTTCATCGCGCTTCCTTTTTCTCCCTGTCTCATTCTATCTTTTACCTCTCTCTCTCTCTCTCTCTCTCTCTCTCTCTCTCTCTCTCTCTCTCTCTCTCTCGCTTTCCCTCTCTAGAGCAGCTATATTTGTAACAAACGAATAGTATTTACAATCCCGCCGAGGCGCCTTCTTTGTTAAGCCGCATCGTTTCCGACATTATATTATAACAATAATAATTCCCTCCCTTTCGAGGACGGTCTTTTTCGTAATCACCCATCGGTTCCGCATGGTCTTTACGTAGAAGAGTTTCCCGCAACCCCTTTTGCAGAGCGTAACAATGACTTTTTTTTGTATGCTATTATATATATATATATATATATATATATATATATATATATATATATATATATATATATATATATATATATACATATATATATACTTCCTTCCACTTCTTTGTCACGTTTCTTACACATTAACAAGCATGCACATACACGTCATTGCCTAGCAACAATGTTCTCTCTTCCTCGATTTTTCTCCCTCGCCTGCCAGACAATATATTGTACGGGTTACGATTGGCCCGCTTCTCGTAAAGTTTTCTAGTCATTTATTCATTTACTTATGTATTCTCCTAATTCATATCCTCTTGTTGCATTGTTAAATGGTATAAGAAGCGTACTCGCTCTCCGCGACGTTTTCGGCACCGCCTTTTAGCCGCGTTTTCTCGTCCGCCACATCAGACAAACACAAAAATGAACTCGCGGACTTGCACACACGGAGGCCGAGTTTCCTGTACTGTAAATCGTAAAACTTTATCGTTCTCTCTCTCTCTCTCTCTCTCTTTCTGTCCCCCTCTGTAGGTATATATATATATATATATATATATATATATATATATATATATAATATATATGTGTGTGTATATATAGAATTCGCCGCTTTACGGCACAATCGGCGCACATGATGAGGACACAGAGAGTCCGCGCAGGACCGCCCGCCACTTTTCTCGCGCGTCTTTGTTTTGTTTATGTTTTGCTTTGTTTTCGTCTCTTTTTATATTGAGCGAAACTCGCTTTCGCCCGACAGACGTCCGAGTCCGCTTCTCTTCGAGCGAGTCTTTTTGTTTGTTTTTTTTTTTTTGTTTTTTTTTCTCTTCGTCTTGTTTTGTTTATTTGTTTGTTTATTTTAAGCGTAAAAAGGGAGTCGGTACGCTCCCGTCCGTGACTGTACACATTATTATTATATATAGCATATACGATAAACCACGCACTTATGCAATTTTTGGCGCACCTCGCGTCGGCCGCCGTCCCGTCTCCCTTTTATTTTATATATATATATATATATATATATATATATATATATATATATACATACACACACACACATATATGTGTATATATATTTGTATAGACGGTTGCGTATCACTTCCAAACAACATTAACAACAACAGCAGCAGCAGCAGCAGAAACAGCAGCAGCATCGGCAACAACAAAACGCATAACGCGTGCACGCACCTCCTCGCTAGCCCCCTTCGCATACACCCCCAGAGACATTTACATACACTGACACGCACAATATAATACACGCCTTCTTTCTTAACCCTTTCGTACACACTCTCTCTCTCTCTCTCTCTCTCTCTCTCTCTCTTTTCCTCCCTATCCCTCCCTTTCTATTTCTCTCTCAACGTCTCTCGTAACTTGTCTGCTTTGCTCGCAGCGCGACGGGAACCTACGTGTCCACACACCTGTCCCTGTCACTCTATGTCTCTATCTCTTTTTTATCCCTCGCTTAAAATTCCTGCCGTCACTCGAGCGCTAACATCTCTCTCCTTCCGGACTCGCTGTCGCCGCCGTCGCCGTCGTCGTCGTCGTTTTTTCGTTTTCTCCTTCTACTCCTCCTCCTCCTCATCCTCCGGCTCTTCGCAGGTGACGGCGGCCGTGCGCGGGCTCGCGCGTGCAGCCGCAGCAGTGGATCATCGTCGGTCGGTCCTCGTCGTCGTCGTCGTCGTCGTCGTCGTGGTCGTGCTCGTCCACGTCCTCGTTGTCATCGTCGTCGTCGGCGTCTTCGGCGGTCGTTGTCAGAGCGGGGGGCGGGGGGTGGGGCGGCGGGCGGCGGGGCGGGAGGTCGGCGATCGTCCCGCGCCCATTCGCCCCGCGAGCCCGCTCGTCCACCTCCACCTTCTCATCCCCCTCCTCCTGCGTCGCCTCCCGCGTCCTTAAACGGCCGTCTCGGTGTGACTGTGGCTCGAGAGCCGCTCGACGTCGATCTCCGGTATGGCGAGCTCGTCCGTGAGATTGTCCGCGTAGTCGATGCTGCTCGTCTGCGAGAGCCGCTTGTTCAGCGAGGACTGCTTCCTGAGGACCTCGGCGAGGTTCGTGTTGCTGTGCTCGCCGTAGCGCGAGTCCAGGCCCTGCCGGAACGCGTTCACTACGCGGATCTGCAAGCAGAGGGCAGAAAAAAAAAGAGAGGGGGTGGCGTAACCACACGCCCCGGAATTAGTAGCTTGTCGTGGTTCTTTGGATAGAAACAAAAAGGAAGAAAAAAAAGAGAAAAAAAAACAACAAACAAAAAAAGATAATTGTGAAGAGGCTATATATATATATATATATATATATATATATATATATATATGTATATATGTATATGTATATATATGTATATATTGGAAGTAATAATAACAACGTGCGTGATGGCTGTGATATTTGTTAATGGGAAGGGAAATTGGAAGTCAAAGAGCGGATGAGGAATTCGTTAGTCAGAAAGGGCAAGAGAGGAGGGGATAATTTTTTTTTTTGTTGCAGGCAAACACCGAGACAAAGTCGTGCACTGTAAGATCCTCGGAAACGGCGGACTTTTATTCTATCGAATTCTTGCGACCCGCGAGTATTATAATATTATGAATATTGTTGTTTTATATGCGTAAAAAATTTGATCTGTTCGAGCTTCGTCTCGGTATTTTCATATATATATATATATGTGTGTGTATATATATATTAGCCAACAACTTTCGAGGTCCAATCACAAATCACCTAATTTTTTAGGTGAAATATTATTGTAAAACATATGTTTCTTTTATCGTTATTGTTATAAGCGGGTTAAAAAACATTCAAGCAGGTCTCGTTTGTTTTTATTAATTTCTACAGGATGTCATTAACGAAATTTCGTGAGTCGAGGATGCAAGCGTTTCCTTCACGATTAAAATTAAAAAGGAAAAAAGACCATTGTTTAAAGAACAAGAAGGATTATTCAAGAAGGGTCGTTATTAATTAACAATTGATTTATATGTTGTTGAGCAATAAATTGTAAAGGAACTTCCGATATTGCGGACTTTTAAGAAGTTTAAACATTTTATTAGGAGGTTTAGGGCACATCAAGTCTCCTACAATTATCATGAAAATATTATGAGCTGCAGTGATCTTCAAACAAAAGTCCTTTTTCCCCCTTTTCTTCGTTATACTCGAACCTCGACGAAAAGTGTTAACACAATTTAGGCCATCAATCAGCAGCGGATCTCTTGCAAAGTTAGCCGCTCAATCGACAGAGTATGTATATATATATATATAAAATAATTTACAATAATAAAGGTGTATATGTAAGCGATAGCACACTTGGTCAAAAAAATCGGCAAAGCACAAATTGCTGTTTCAAAAGCGCTTACTTTGCAATAGGTAGTTTCAGTTTTATTTATCTACTTATTTATTTTTATTTTTACTTTTTGAAAGGAAAAATAAAAACGGTTCATCGTATCAATAGAAACGGATTTTTTTTTTTGTCTTCCTCTTATCCGTCAGCTTTCTGATAGTCCGACATACAGAGTGCTACTTTCGGCTTCATGTTCTTTCTTATGTTTTTTTTTTTGTTTTAATCGGTAGCAATTAACGACTCGATGCCTCGAATCGATGTAAATGTGGCTTTGTACAGAAATATACTTAGATATATAAAAATGTACAATTAGAAGCCAAAATACATTCGTACCCTTAATATACGCATTACAAAAATATGCTTGGTAAATTTACAGAGCTTCTGTTGAAAGCAAAAAATTATTATGGTAATGATGATGATGATAATAATAATCATAATAATAATAATAATACTTATTCAAAATGTAATAATGAAAGTTCGAGTAAAAATATATATAATACTAATTGCAGTAATAATGAAAGCCACGTTATTCAGCAATAGCAATGAAACAGCCTTATGGTAATATATAAGTAACGCGACACTCTGCTTTAAGAGACACGGTTAGATTTTTTATATAATATAGATATATATATATATATAAGAAACAGGCTCAGGTGTACAGTTGTGAATTTAAAGTGGAAATAAGAGTAGATGCGAGAAAAGTGTTTTGAGCTCTATGAAAGTAAGCGGAGATGCAGCAAGAACCCTCTAAAAATTAAAAACAATCAAAAACTGTCCCCACTGCCATCTTTTTGTCGTTTTTAAAAAGAAGGTAAGCTGTCAATTTTAAAGGACGAAGGACAGACTAATTCAATTGATTGAAATTTTTAGACTTAGTATAGTGAGTAAAACTAATAGTAATAATGGAAATTAAAAGAGACAGAGAGAGAACGAGAGATAGATAGAGAGAGAGAGAGAGAGAGAGAGAGAGAGAGAGAGAGAGAGAGAGAGAGAGAGAGAGAGAGAGAGAGAGAGAGAGAGAAAGAGAGAGAGAAATTGTTATTTTGTGATGTGATAATTATCATGTAAAATTTTAAGTGTTCATTTTTTTAGCCATTGATTTAAAATAATTACACTAATATAGTGAAAATCATGGTTTACAGCATTTATGTTTGTCTTACCTCGTCGAGCTGCACGCTATATTTCTCAAATTGCTTTTCTCGTCGTAAAAAAGCGAGGATGAAGTGTTTGAAAAAAGAAAAGCCGTAGAAAAGCCAAAAGTTATAAGATTTCAGATAATATATGTATATACTTTTTTTTTTTTTTTTAATAGAGCGTATATAAATATAGGCAAAATTTGTAACAAGCATATTCAAGGCAGAAAGCATCGCAACAAGCATATAATATATGTATATGTAAAATATATAACATTGTTTACGCATAATAGAATTATATTAACACGAAGCCAAAATAATATTTTTATATACTTTGGAAAATGATAAACGAAAGCAAAGCACTCTGTATTGGGATTATTATTTTTTTTTTTGTTTTTTTTTTTTTTTTAATAAGAAAATGGAATTTATGGTTAAGGGATTAGTTTAGGCGCTGTCATATTTCTAGAAAAAAAACAGAAAAAACGGAGGCAAGGTCGATTATCAATCGCGCGAAGCAAATGGTAATATCAACAACATGGTTTTAAGCAACGATCAGAATATCAATATAAAAAAAAAAGAAAAGCACAGTCTCGCCAAAGACTAAGCGCACACGGCATTAAAACGAACATATAGCGTGTTATTTTTTTTTTTTTTTTTGGTTTTCTTTAAAAACATTAGTGTATCATACAAAATCAAAAATGTTAAACACAGTATGGGAAATAGCAATAAGTGCATTGTTGTACATTCGCCAACAAAAAGGATAAAAAAAAAAAGAAGCGGAAGTAAAGTCAATTGACAGTCTTGAAATTACAAACGTGTAAGATTGGTCGTATTTGTACATAAATAATAGTAGTCTCTTTCAACAAGCAATCAAGCGGTCGACGAGCGATGGGTAAGTTCCAAGCCTGGTTCAAGTAAACAAAGCAAACAAAAATAAAACTGCAGTGCAGCATGCTTCTATAATGAATATCAAACTCAGAGCGAAAAAAAAAACAAAATATAATGTTAATCATATATACGTATTTGCCTTGTTAAGCTGTTAATTACAAAATCTAATAATTCCTTCCCGGGTGCTTTACATTTTCTTTTTTTTTTTTAAATCCTTTTTTCTTTACATTATCGCCGTCAACGTATAATTTATAGTATCCACACCGTCGTGTTCATCTTTTTTTTTCTCTCCAAATTTCAAAATCAAATCCTGCATTCCATTCGTGAAAGAAGTCGGAGTGTATTTTCAGATATCGAACGTGTACATTAGAATAATGGTGATAAAAAAGTAATTTAGCCAAACATTAATATATAAAATAAAAGGACATGTTGTAAACGACTTAATACCAATAAAATAAAATAATAACGAATATAAATATCCATAAAAATTTGAAGATATGTGAGAAATGTGTTTTTTTTTCTATATATATCTTTATATATAAGTAGATAAGACAGAGAAATAGAGAACCAACAATTTTTTAGAAAAACAAAAAAAAAGAAAGAAAAGAATGCGAAAGTGGCAATAGTTAACTTCGTATGAGACTTTGCAAAGAGTAATTTGATTAAGAATTTTTTTTTCATTGTTGTCTTAGTATTCTGCTTTTGTTTTTATTTCGTGTACTTACGCTTTCTCTTTTGTCAGTCAAGGCGGTGTGGGGGAGGGTGGTCGTTCATATTTTATGTCCACCTTCTTTTTCTCGCCCCTCTCACCTGTGAGCACTTCGCTAATGAAGGTAGTCGAGGGTGAAGAGGACACCAAAGTATAACACAACCACGTGTCTCTTCGTTCAGCAAATTTTATTTGTATTTTTATCTGTTCTTTATTTCCTCTCTTTCTTATTAACTCGTGGCGGTCTATCTCGTCTCATGACTTACTACGAAGTTATTATATCGTTTCTTCGAGTTCGCTTTTCTCATTGAATTGTTAATTTTTTGCTTTGTTTACGAATTGCGTCGTTGAAAAAAAATCAATTTTATGAATGTTGATAACATAAAAATTTCATGGGCTTCCAACCTGCGTTTAACGATTATTATCGCAATTCTATTCTGTCGAATCGAATGCTTAAAAAGGCGGACGCAAGACCTGGTACTTTTATACTTCAAAATCGTCTTGTTCATTGGTTTTTTGGTGGATAGATGTGTATTTTTTTTTTTTTTTTTTTTTTTAAATAATTTCTATCGAAAGCTGCTGGATGGCGCGCACCGCGCGCGCCCTCGATTTTTCTCTTCGTTACTACCGTAATGCGGTACTATTTATATATAAATACGAGCCTGTCGCTAAACGCCAGAAGCTGAAACGACAGCAATAACAACAACCAAAGAAAAAAAAATTTGCGAAAAAACTACTTGCTAACTATGGGGAAATGAATGAAAATAAATTTCGAGCTTTACGGGAAAAATTGAGCAGCGGTGCCGAGCATGGGCATTTATATTATAATATACGCTCAAAAGCAGCGGCATAAATCACAAACAAACAAACAAAAAAAAAAAAATTTCCAACGCCTACATTATCTTACAGCAACAGAATAAAGCCAAAAATTCTTAAATATCATAAAGGATTCTGCTGAAATTAATTATAAAAACGAAGATATTTTTAAGCGAAAGAATTTTCTTTGTTCAACTATTCGTTGCTTTATGTAGTACGTATAAAACAAGTTAGCTCATCTTGCATGATACAAGAATTTCACTATTATTTCTTTTTGTATTATACGTGAAACGCAAAATGTATATTAAGAAAAATATTCAGTAGGGCCATAATTATGCTATCCGATTCATTAAGTGGCACAATAGAATTCGATGCCATAAGTTACTTTAAATATCTTCAGTATATTATGAATTTATGATACTGACATGGTTTACAAAATGAACTCGATATGTACGGAAAAGAGTTTTCAGCTACTCTTTTTGGTCTATATGAAAGGTCCTATAAATATTTTCTTATATATATATATATATATATATATATATATATATATATATATATATATATATTTGTAATCTATGTACATTTTATGAAATGACATTATAATACAAATGTTCTGATGTATGCTATACGCTACATTATTATTTTACGTGGATACTGGATTGTAGAGGAATTGGATTCGGTATTACAACGTGATAATGTACTATATGCTGCTCGTTAAATAAAAAACTCACGGTATGTAAAATTGCAATCGAAATTAAAATTAAAGCCTCGAAACTTAAAGCCATATACGTAAAATTAACAGAAAATTAAGAAAAGGTTAACAACAGTTGTAAGTCAACGAGTTTTATACTCTACGTTTGGATGCAACGTCTCTCGAAAAATAATCGTCAAATATCAACGATCTTACGTCAATTATTTATCTACACTTCTATAGTTATCTTTATTCAAATTCACATTACTTAAGTATGTATAATTTAATCTTTGCAATTATATCTTATAGGGTGTATACAAATTTGAAAAAAAAAACACAGATACTGTATAGCGCTACGGGCACATGCAAGCATGATAGATTAAGAAAGTGTACAAATATAATACGTATATAAAACAGATATACTTAGACGTATACAGCTCGCACAAAAAGGAACAAAAAAATTATGTATATATATATATATATATATATATATATATATACATATGCCTACAGCAAGATAAAAAAAACGTGACAAAGAAAGTTCTACTTATAATATCTATATGTAGTCCATCATTCCCTAAAGTATTTCACTATATAAAAACACAGTATAGTTGAGAACTGTGCATTTCTCCAAGTGTTAAATGCCAGAGCTTGCGAGCACACGACACAGTCAAGCAGACACAGAGAGCCAGAGCCAACACGATATGTAAGGAGTACTGAAAAGAACAAAAAAAAGAAGGAAAAAGTGAAGAAGAAAAAAAGAGAAATGAAAACGGAATATTGGAAAAGTTCTCACCCCCCTGAAAGACACTCGATTTGGGTTTTCGTAAAATTGTTACGAACAATTTGTGTTACTGAACAAATAACATAAAAAATTTGATCCAAGAGCTTTTTTCTTCATTGTCGAAAAGTATGGCTCAATTATCTATTTATTTTATACATTAACAATATAATACACCACGAATTTCTTACGAGTGTCTTTTGCCGAAGGTTGCCGAAGAAAGAAAATGAAAAGTAGAAAGCTCTCGAACATAAAAAACTAAATAAAATGAAACTTATATATTGAGCGAAGAGGACCTCTGAAGATCTGACATTAAATATATATATATATATATATATATATATATATATATATATATATATATATACACGTATATAAAAAAACGAAGAACTTCTTCAGAAGTTGCTCCCGACTTCTGTATAAACGTAAGAGACAAAGCCGAAACGAAATCTGTTATACGGGAGAGGCGTATAACGTTTGAGAAGCGAAATCAGGGAAATAAAATTCAGAAAAAAATAATAAATGACCTTTAAATCCGGAAAATTCAAAAAAGCAAACGGAAAAATCGAATGAAACGAAATAAAAAACGAGAGGAAGAAGAAAAAAATAGGCACATGAGCGATGCAAAAGAATTTTGAACACAGCGCAGAAGAGGCTGAGCAAGAGAGCGAGCGAGCGAGCGAGAGAGCGAGAGAGAAAGAGACGGAGAGAGCTATAGAAAATAGATAGAAATAGAGAGAGATAGAGAGAGATAGAGAGAGAGAGAGAGAGAGAGAGAGAGTGAGATAGACAGAGAGATAGAGAGAGAGGAGCGCTTACAGCTTGGTCTGTCGAGCTCTTGCTGTAGGGTACCGGTATCAAACGTTCCTGCAACTCGCCACCTATCACCTTCAAGAGTAAAGGGTAATATCATGGTTACAAAAAAAAGAAGAAGAAGATGAAGAAAAAGATAGAGATAAGAAAAGAGATCTGGCTTTGTGGTATATAAAGTGCGCTTCGTCGAATGCGATTTCGATGCGAAACGTATAATTATATATATATATATATATATATATATATATATATATATATATATATATATATAATTATATGTATATATAGAATATATGCGCGCAGTAATATTTTACTTTCTCGACCAAATATTGTGCCAAGGAAATGCGATAATGTGATAGTAATATATAGTGAAAAATAATTGCTATATATATATATATATATATATATATATATATATATATATATATATATACAATATAGTCCTCGAGATGTAAAAAATGGTTAACTTTCTATATACATTCAAGGATAATTATTTATATATGTATTTATAAATTGAATTGAAATTTAACAATATGATCGTAAATCTAGATATTAAACGTGACATAAAATCTATACACATATCTTTCACATTTCCTGAGCAATCCATCTAATGATGATAATCAATTATCGAGAGAACGAAAGGATAATATTATATTAAGTATGTAGAAATTATAAGCCGTGTACAAAGATAGATATAGTAACACCGGATCAACGAGCATATCGCGGTCGTATTAATATATATATATATAATATAATAATATACTAGGGAAGCAAAGTATTCAACGTTTGTGTATAATTCAGTTAAGCTGTAATAAGAAAAATAATGATAAGTGCCAGGTTATAAATATCTCGTATAATTTCGAACAAATCGGCAACAGCTACACATGTATATGTAAGATGTAGTAATTGGCAAAATTTGCAAAAGCTACAAAAAAAAATATTTATATATCGAACGCGTAAACAAGGGGGGGTTCAATAAATTTATACATCTATAGAATATAGAAGGGAAGAAAGTATGTAAATAAATAGAAATAGTTCCATAGTTCATAATATGCGATTGCCAATGAATTTTGACGTATTATTTTTTATATACATTGTTTAATAAGGCGTTAGCGAGGCGGCGAACGACATTATCATTGTTTTTTTTACGTTTGCCGTTTTTTAGTTAAGTAAAACTAATGGAATTATAACATACAGCTTTTTGGCTTTACGTATACACAACGTAGGGATGTCGTCGCTCGATTCGCTCGCCGCTTTTTACCTTTTTTTTTCTTTTTTTTTTTTTTTAATTATTATTGTGCAGAGTGAGATGTGTAAAATAGAGAAACAGGTATTAGAGATAAAAGTATTATGATAGATAGTATATACAGACAGATGAAAGTGAGATAAAGATATATAGCTGAGTGATGAGAGTAAAGAATAGCTTTAGATACGAACAGAGATAGAGAGATAGAGATATTTATTAGAGAGAGAGAGAGAGAGGGACAGAGTGAAAGAGAGAGAGAGAGATAGAAGAGACAATATGATAAAGAGACATTGATATATTGATTTAAACTACTCATGAGTAGTCATATATATGTATGTTAAAAAAACGAAGAAAAGATATAATTTCAAGTGACTATCGTATAATACTTAAATAATAATAAAACTGATAATAATAATGATCATGATAATAATAATAATAATAATAATAATCATAATAATAATAATAATAATAATAATAATAATAATAATAATAATAATAATAATAATAATAAATGTATCTTCAAAAGAGAGAAGGAGCGATAGAGAAGTGGTAGAAACAAACACCTATGTCTAAATAAATGATGTGGCAGTAAACATATTTCACAATATTATATATCAAAATAAAATCTTCGAAAAATCAAATTGCATCAGCTTTTTTATACGTAATGTATACTCTATTGTCATTGTAAAATTGACAGGCGTTCGGCTCATCGAGAGACATTGCGTTGTATAAAAGCATTATTTTCCGTATATGTAAATGTTAACGAGCGAAACTGAGAAAACTCGATTAAGCGGACGAGTCGATTTAAAAGACGGCAGGCCGTCCGCGTCTACCTTCGTCTTCATGACTTAACCGGTAAACCAAATTCAAAACCAAAGCGATTCCTAAAAAAGAAAGCGGCAAAAAAAATTAACGAGAGGATTTTACACGAGCGCATTCGACTGTCTATATTATATCAAATAATAATAATAATATGACTGTCGGTTTACGTATGTATAGAAAACGTATGTGTAAAATGACAGCGAAAGAATGGGGGGGGGGGATAAGACGAACAAACCGATCGGTAAAATCGTCCCGCTCGGTACTAAACAAAATGAGTAGAAAAAGTCGTGTTTTTTTTTCTTCTTCTTATTATTTTTTTTTATATGAAAGATACAGTACTTTTAATTATATACCGTCGAAATTCAGAGTTCATATGATTGTCGCTTATATTATACGTGTTCTAATTACACCATCAATCTGAAACGATGCCTCGATCGATATCTGGCGTCGATTTAATACTATTATGCATATATATATATATATATATATATATATATATATATATATATACACGATCAAATTTTTAACGTGTTCCATTCGATAATTATTTTATTTAATTTTTTTATTATTTTTTTAATTTTTCTATTTGTATAATATCATTTATTTTCCCTCCCCATCCCACCCTGTTTCGACAAACGACTATATGCGTATACAATCTCGTTATATATATATTTTTCATTATAATACAGCACCGCTAAAAACAGTTGGCAGCGGAAATGGTATAGCGTTTTCGGTTTTCCCGTTCGCCCAATAAGAGAGAAAGCACAACGTCGTAAGGACATAACTTACGCCCCCTATCGTTATATATCCTTTAAATTTTTCACTTTGCTCAATCATTTTTCAAAATCATATATATTTATATGTGTGTGTATGTATATAAATATATCTGTATAAAATCGATATTTTCCATGTATTTATTTATTGATTTTATTTTTTTTAAATCCTTTTATTTTTACAAATGTACAAGATTCGTATATTAGTTAAAATCATAAAATCTATATAATCGTAGAGACAATAATTAGTTAATTAATTGGCTTCCATAAAAATCACCTCGATTATGCATATATATATATATATATATATATATATATATATATATATATATATATATACATTACACATAAGTTGAGGTAAGTTTCGAGAGTAAAACGAGAGCGAAGTTTTTAACTTGTCATTCGTTATAGCTTATTTTTCCTCGTATATAAAGGGTACATAATATATTAGTAATTCAAGAAAAGCATTATACAGTATAATAATTAATTGTAAGCGGCCGCGAAAATCGGTTTTTTTTTCGTTATCATTATTTTGACAGAGCGCCCCCTTGTTAGATTCAAATGTCGCAATAACGTTTCTTTAAACTTCATGATATTAATAATATATATATTCAGATATATATATTTTTTATTTATATAACACACTCTATATGCATCGTACGCTATAATTGTAATAATCAAGTCTGTAGGTTGATAGGTAACTATTTTCAACTGCTATATAGCTCAGTGATTTTTTTGTTCATTTTTCGTTTTGTTTTATAAATCTAAACATTATTTCTTCAATACATCAATTATATTACTTCAGACTTTAAGAAAATTTATTTCTGTAATATACCATCTCGTTCTCTTTATCGATTTGTTATTATTAAATATTAATTGCTTGTCTTTTCAATTATCGTCTCTCCCTCTCGTTTACTTTCTAAAACTTTAATTTTACATGATAAAAAGTTGATTCGCATCATTATTTTTCATCATTATACTTAATAATTTATCTGGGATTTAACGTGCTAAAAATACGAAATGGGCGAGGTAATCTTGACGCACGAACCCCGCCGCATCTCGCCCGCATTTTCTCTATAATATTCAGTTTTTGCGCGCAAATAAGTTGCTCTACAATATATATACATATATATATATACATATATATATATATATATATATATATATATATATATAATGATATATATAGTAATTCAACGTATAGATATACTGTCGAAGGCGCGAACGACGACGCACCGAAGAAATAAAAAAAAAAAAAAATAAATAGAAAAACAACAACAACATCAACAACAACAAAGGCATTCCAAGAAAGAAAACGTAAAAACGAACTCGCCTATATATAACATCGGTCGATTCTTATAACCGAATAAATATGAATAATAATTATTATCGTGTCCGTGATCTTGGCGCATAAAATTACAACGCAAAATGTTCATATTTAAATACGTATTATAAATAAGTACAGTGCATGCGATTCCCTTTATACATACACACACACGTATATATATATATATATATATATATATATATATATATATATATATATATAACATTTTACTGGTCGCGCGCGCTAGTTCGTCTTTTTTTTTCTTTCGGGAGTGTACAGATTGCCCACAACTGTTGTATATTATCCGCGCACGCTTTGCACATCAGTGATGATAAATATAGATATCCGCTCTATACGATATTTATTTTTTGGATTACATTCATTTTCCTAACTCTTAAATTCGTTATTTTATTAATACATTATATGTTAGCAGTATTATCGTTAATTATTCATTTACTTATATTCCAATAATTGTTAGATAATATATTATTATTGTAAGCTTTAGTTTCCTTAAGCACATACAATTGTAATCTTAACAAGTGTGAATTCGCCTGGCCAACATCAGGTGGGTCACAAAATTCCTATACATCTATGTATAGGATCCTGCATATTCAGCGATAAGTTTTGATAAGTGCAAAGTGCACGCGGTATGGTCGACAAAAGTATCAAGAGGCTTACAAAGTTAATTTATACAAAAATTAAGCCAAACAGAGTTGTCCGTAATAATAATAACAATAATAATAATAATAATAATAATAATAATAATAATAATAATAATAATAATAAACTTACTGATAGTGTATAATAAAATACTAGACATTAGATGCGATTATTATATAATATGCAATAATATTAATCATAACATAAATAAAAACTTACATTATAAAATCAAGACGGGGAGGACCAATCAACGTTCTCCACGGAACCGACGACCGATATATTGTTACAACGTTACAAAATGACGACTATGTTGTTAAAACTAAAAATGCATTAAGAATAGAATTTTACAGTATAAAAAAAAATAAAGAAAGAAACATGAGCGTTTAGGAAGAATTACATGATTATCTTCGCCTGAAGTAAAACAACAAAGTAAAAACACAGTGCAAAAGTTCGTCTAGCAATGTAAAACAAAGCCGGTTAGTATTATTTTAAAACATCCCGTTGATTCCTAAGCACGGGATTTCAATAACGAACGAGTAAAGCTTTTCTTTTCATTTAACAGATCGTTAAACATTTATTTATATAAAATATCAAGTTTTTTCTTCGCAACAGATTTGTAGAAACAACAATATTCAATGATAATCGCATTGGAGATATATTGAGTTCGTAAGTACATTATGCGTTTTTCCTCATTAACATGATTGGGGAAAAAAAGTTTATATAGATTTTTGAGATAAAAGGCACACCGCGACATGCGGTAAGATATAAAGAATCGCGCGATTCAAGAATACGATGAGGTTAATAAAAATTTCATGAAATTTTTACTCGATTGATCGGACATTCCATAAATGCCATACAGTAAAAGTAATATAGCTAACAAGTAATGTCAACTCGAGAGAAAAAGAAAATAAGTGAATGAGTGAATGAGTGAGTGAAAGAGAGAGAGAGAGAGAGAGAGAGAGAGAGAGAGAGAGAGAGAGAGAGAGAGAGAGAGAGAGAGAGAGAGAGAGAGAGAGAGAGAGAGAGGGATAGGAAGGGAAAAAGAGAGTATATAGTGAGAATAGATTATTTCGTATGAAAATAACGGGGATGATGTTTTACATGTAAATGTAGAAAAGTTAATTAAATAGTTTTGCATACCCCAAAGAAAGCCAATGCGCGATCTCGACCTTCTACTATTTTCATTGGTTATTATTATTATCATACACCGATAACAAGCGATTTATTATTAACATAATAGCTATATATATTTTTGGTTCTTTTCGAATATTTTTTCTTTCAATCTCCAGATTTTATACAAAAATAAGTGAAGTAATTAAGTCTGACGCGCTAATCTCATCGATATCCATGTAATTTTATTATTAGTTGGATGAAGTATTTAAGGGGGGAAATCGATTGTCAACGCGGACTGACGCATTCGTATCCAGGCCCAAATAAAGCAAGCAGACAATCAAAACAGGCAGGCAATACAGGCAGGATTTGCATTACGTATTATTCTTGAAAAATTTCTAATTCATATTAGTCATAAGCAGTATCATTGAATCCCTTTAAAAATTTTGGAGAATATGTGCTGTAAAGTAGACAATGAAAAGATCAGTGTAGATTGTAGATTTTTGGGTATTTCACTGGGTTTGCGTGAGATAGGTTTACTTTTTATGTTTAATCTTCAGCAAGAAATACAGAGTTAGCAACAACGAAGGGGTTAGTGAAAGAGAGATAAAAGGTTGAGATATGTTAAGTACACGTAATTTGTCCACTATGTTTGTCTGTCTTATGCAATTACATGCTAAGAAACAAACCTACCAGTCCAAAATGGATAACTAAATCGGCCGATTACTTAGATGATGTGCTGATATGCATCCCGTATGTGGCAGTTTTACAGATTAGTCAGGAGATGATTTGAAGTTCGTACATATGGTGTAAATATGAATATATATTAAATGTAGGTAGAAACACTTAAAGTGCTTATTATATAATTTTTGTGGACATTTATTGCGTCATTTAGAAAGCCAAGCATAAGAAAAGATACGATATTTCATCCATATTGATGATTTTTGTTCAGGAGCCTAAGTGGTTAACGCTTAGGTATGCACGTATCAGTCAATGAGTTACGAGGGCACATATATGAAATATAATATATTTCGAAAGAAAGAGTAAAATCAGAGATGTGAAAGTCTACATTTTTCTGTACATCATTCAATACATATTAAAATTGGTGAGATATATCTATATAGTGCCGTAGAAGTATGTCACACGCTGGTAAAGATAAAGGAAGCAGTGCATACTTCAATACAAGTTTATTACAAGAAGGCAATAAATGTGTCTCGGCTTTTAAATGAAAATATTGAGTCACATGCCATGTAATGATCACATAACTTTCTTCCTAATAAGCAAAATGAAGTTAGTTTTAAACAGCAGTATCCGCACCACTGAATATAAAAGCATTTTAAACGTTACTTCATTTTTATACAAGGCAAGTACAGCAAAGCAAGAAAGAATAGATACAAGTTCTCCACATTATTGTACACTTTTCTTTCTGACTCATTGTTGCATACATTTACGAAAGTGTTACATGAAATACATAAATGAGTATAAAAGAGCTTGCTTGAAAATAGAAGGATAGAGTCGCCAAAATAGAAGGACAGAGAATCACTAGAGTAATAAAAGAGTCGAAGCCTACAACGACAGGGTTGAAAGAATCAAAAAGCAAGAAAGACAACAGTAGACATATACAGAAATCGAAATTTTGTAAAAAGGATCGTGAAAATAAGACGAAAAATCCACAAAGAAGGAAGATGGAAGTGTCGCTACTGATCTCGTTTCTCCAAGATCTCTCAGGACATACAACGCAAGAAAAGTGTAAGAAAAAGACAGAAACAGAAACATGTATAAACAATGAAATATGTTCTTTATCGTAAGAATTCAAAAAAGTAAAAAAAATATATATATATGAAGTACATCAGAGATAAGAATAGCGAAAGAGATCGACACTTTGGATAGGCATAGAGAGAAACGGAGTGGCGAACGATTAATCGCTCAATATTTAGATACAGGTCTCGTGGACGAATTTGGGCAGTTCCGGGAGTACGAGATTGTTAGCGCTCGATCTTAAGGAATTAACCGCGTTATTCGCTTCTTCTTGTTGCTGTTGCTGCTGCTGCTGCTGTCTGCCGTTGTTCTGTTGCTGGTGATGTGGAAGGTGATGGTGATGGTGATGGTGATGGTTGCCGGTACCGGGCACGTACAGGAGCAGAGGCGAGGCGGCTCCCCGGCCACCCTCGTTATCCCCGCTGTTTGGGGTCGTCGTCGCCGAGCTCGTGGTCGTCTGTTGCTGTTGGGCCCTGGCCTTGTTAGCAGGATCCTCGTCTATGTAGGTGAAGTCTGAGAGGGGTCGGGGCCCGGTGTTGCTGCGCGAGCTGCGCATACTGTGTAAGCTGTGCAAACTATGAACGGAGCGACGCTCCTCTAAGTCTTCCAGGGTTGACCTGAACGCTCGGATAACCCGAAGCTGTAACGAGAAGATCAATCGGAACACGGCCAACAGACACACTTTTTTTTTTAAATGTTGTTCTTGTTGATTTTATTCAGAGATAGAAGAAGAGAAGGATTGTCTTTGCTCGTTCTACGGCTGCGCAGAATATAAGAGGGGTGACATGAGTAGATAGAGAGCACAGTGTGTAAGATAAGTAGATAAAGATGAATGATGTATATCATTTATCGATTGATCGTTTTCATTAAGCGCAAGTGAATGAGAGTTAGATTGAACAGAAGAAACAGAGATATATTTGACTATGTACAAAAGGTTAGCGATAAATACAATCATACTGATTGCGAATTCATAGTAATCGTAATTTATAAATTTTACTTTTGTTTATTTTCTCTTTACTTTATACTCTTTATTCTGTGATATGAATTGATCTTCCATTCTGTCGGCAAATCTTAATGTATAAAAAGGAAGATGTGAAATGGAATGAGAACTAATGTGGGCGCAAGGCCTTACTATTGTCAGAGATCTGCTTTGAAGCTGGTTTGCCCTCATTTTCATTACGAATTCGTGACGTTTGTTTTATGGAGGGCAGGAATATCGCTCATTGTCTAGACAATGAAGCTACGGTATTCATCTGTCTTATAGCACTTTACGTTTGCTTTGCCTTGTTCCTAATATTAATTTTTAAGGCACAGTGTGTACTTCGTCTATCTAGGCGGGATTCAAGAATTATACATATCTACGCAACTACGTCACTCACGAGCAACGAACGTCGACCGAAATCAGACTATAGAATGTCCTCACTGCTAAAGTTGGAAATAAAGTATTTATGTTTGTTCTCTAAGTTTAATTTTCAAAAACAAACAATTTAATAAAATTATGAATTTAAACATATTTGATTAAAAACATTAGTAAAAGTAAAAGTAGACAAATTGGTATATGAGTTAGAATTTCAATTAAAGTTCGAGTCTATATTAAAGCTATTAGCTGCTAATGGCGGACTGATCTATAACGATATTCGGTCAACGAGCGCAACACATTAAGGGAGAAATAAAAAGGCGGCTTCAAGTGCAAATTGGGGTAGTCGGATTAGACTGCTGGGTTATCAATATCGTTAGGTCATTATATATAAACTGGCACAAACGAGCACTCACAACTGGCTTATATGGGCAAAATACGTACCTATTTTTATTCTACGATGGAGCTGTACACACAGCTCAGTGCATTTGGTTGTTAATAAAGATATGTGGATAGCATAGCCCCCAGAGAAGAGTCACTCCCGACGGTATTATTTCTCGTCGAATTTCCCACTCACTGATTAAATCGTGGCAGAAGTTTCTTAATGTACGTTTAGATATGTATAGAATAAATATATAATGATGCGCAAACACAGCAGTAGCAAGACACTTTAAAAAAAAAGAAAAAAGAAAAAAAACAAAAAAAAATTAATGGTGCAAAAGCATCAGTATAATCAGATATATTCCATTGTCCCATATTGTTAGCAACTTAAAAACAGATCTCAAACTGACAGTTTCAGCAGAGAAGCTTAAAAAAATAACAATTTGTAAAATCTATTTATATCGCTACTTTTACCGCAGAATAAGTGAAGAAAATATAAAAGTAAGCCTCGCAGCAAAGTGCATCCATGTCTCATTGGGAACAATCGTTGCTCCGCATTTGCTCCATAAAGATGGGACCTATATCTCACCCCTTCCTCGGAAGTAACTCATTCTCATCGTGGGATGGGGCATGGATCTAATGCGTCTTACCGAAACTTCGTCCAAATAAAGAAAAAAAGTATATAATAACGAGCAGAGCATGCAATTTATACTGCTTTGTCAATTTATCGCTTTTACAACATTGACGCCATTGCTGTATTTTTATGCATTTTAAATAATAAGGCGTGAGAAACCATTTCAAAGTAAAATTCCCTCCCACAAATATCGTTTGTTTTCACTTTCATTTCTAATTGTTACCTTGTACATTTCCGTTTCGCGTGTAAGGAATATTAATATAATCAGCTTTCGATGCGTTTCATATCAATTTTAATTAAAATTCGATGTAAAAATGTTTTGGTCAGTGCTCGGATTGAAAAATGGTCCTCAACAGTCCTGAACCGAGCGAATTCAATTCTATCGCTCAAATATTTTGATGTACATGATTTTGATATATCTAGATTTTATAAAAATGTTATACGTTCCAAAGAGTGAACGCTAATGTGTATAAGTCTATATGTGTTAAACAGAAGTAGAAGTAGAAGTAGAAATATTGTAGAATAAGTAAAAAATACGTATTATTATGCTACTTGAAATGACATATTAAATTACAATTATGAGAGATGATTTATGCACAACATAGCAAGAATAATTTTATTCTATGTATCCTTCATAAAAAGTTCAACAGTGCGTGAGCTTTTTTAAGGATACTCGAAGATTTTTCTCTTTTATTGTTGAACCTTTGTTTCATTATTTAGATTCTATGTATAATATACGAACTCGAAGTAACGATTTAGCACGGAAAAATACGTTGCGCAGAAAAAGAGAAATAAAAAAAAAACAAAAGAAAAGGAAACAATTTTGCAAAATACACAGGTATAACGTGATTTTTCCGATATTTGGTAACCGCTACTTTCTCTTGTTATGTGCGGAATATACAAATAATTTGAATATAAAGTTATTCACTACATTCTGAGTGTGACAAGGTATACTATTTTTTTAGTGTATCGATACTATGATTAAATCTCACCATATACATTTCGTCGCAATATGAGTTATGTACAAAGCATTTACTACTTTCTTGTTGTTGTTTAGATATTAAAAAAAAATCTAGAAAAAGATAAAATATAAAAGAATGCAAAAACGGTGCGTATATGCATTTAAAGTTTGGATTGGTGTGCTACAACTTATATTACGGTAATATGTATATGATCTGGAATAATGTGCGAACAAAAGATTGCCAGGTGAGGCGTTGAGGCTGTTAAGAATCAACGGCAAACATCAAATTACAAAATGTTCCATTTTTTTATATAAATTGTTGTATTCGTAACAGGATATTAATGTGTGTTATAAATTGCAAAAATACCGAATTTAAATGTATATATATATATATATATATATATATATATATATATATATATATATTTTTAAGATCTAAAATTAAGGCATAATCAATAATGGATAAGTGAGCAAGTAAATTTATGTATATCAATTAAACATAAATAAATATATAGTAATAATAGTAATCAGCAAACGTAAATATTAAATAAATGTAAACACCAATTAAAGAATACCACCACAACACAAGGTATAACGTGGACACCCGCACGCACTTGCTATAAAAAAAGCCATAGCGAACACTGAGAATTGAGGTTTCAAAAAAAAATCTTTTTGCAATTTCATATTCTGCAACAATGTATGTACAACAACGTTATCATATATATAACTGTATATTATATTTATAGCGAGGTATTTTATTCTCTTTTATGACAGTAAGCGGCTGCTTTAATGCACAATATGTCACATTATAATCTCTACACTAGTTAGACAATGAAGCGTACGGTGGGAATATATAAATATGTATATATTATCTTTATATAGAACGGTAATCCCAATGTCTATCGTGGAAGGCACGAATATTATCTATATAAAATCGAAACTTGTTTAACATTAACGAAGATCCGTCAGTTCTCCCGGCATTTATTATACAAGATGTAAATGTGGCTTATCTCTTGTTTCGCTCGACTTTTGTACCAATCGGTCAGAAATGCAAGATGTCCGCATCAACGAAACTTTATAATATAAATGCGCGGTCCTGATTCTTTCACGCGTGCCTGTGATTACTGTTATAACAAGCTGGAGACTCTCCGCTGTATACGCCTTTCTTCTTCTTATTTTCCTTTGTTTTGTTTTTAACGCACCCTGAACAATAATCGTTAAAGTATAGCGAAAACAAACTGATACGTTCAGGAAAAAGAAAACGCAGACACAAAAGCAACACACGCTTATTTTGGCAATGTCAACTCTGCGCCACACACAAATATAGAAATTTATTATGCTTGCGTTCAAAGAGCAATCAATAAAGCAAACTCACACGCACACGCACACGCACACACGCACACACACACACACACATATATATATATATAATATATATACACAGACTTACGCGCACACACCGTGTATTCTTGCATAAAATATATACCAAGGGCTCGAAAAAAAAATCAAGTAAGAAAAAAAGCATTGCTTAAATGTATATAATCAGACAATGATCAGCAAAGTCACAATGAAAACTCTGCGCAGTTGCAGTGCATTTGGCATAAATAATGCTGTATTTTGCAGCTGTTTGTTCGTATATTCGCAGAATGATGAAGGGGGGACACTTGGTGTGCATATGCAGTATATCAATTATTGTTGTATGATTTATTATGAAAATATAAATAAAAGGAACGAGATCACGGACTGCTCGAGTCCATTGTTGGGCTCTTGCTGTCTCTGTGACGAATTAGTGAGAGGAACGGTAATATCAAAGATTGGGCCATGGCGTCACGCAGCAAAACCAAAAACAAAACAAAACAAAAACCAGACATTTAGAATAAAACATAAAAGGTATAATGAATTGTATAATGATAGCTCGATGCAGGCACGCTTGTGATAATATAAAGTAAGGCACACATCAAAAGTACACACGCGCACACTCTTGTTCAGCAAGACAGAGAATAAAAAACACATATAACTAAATGACACAGTTAAAATTAATGTTCAAGTGTAATCAAACGAACGTGGCACAAAAAGTTAGGAAGGACTGTCGAGGATCGAGTTGCAAAGGCAAGATATAATTATATAGAGAAGTATGTAGACGAGAAGGGTTCTGGAAAGATTATTAGTGGAGGGAGGGTTCGATTAGTAATCTTTGTTAATATATGTGTCGCTTTAAGTCAATATAAGTCAGTGGATCTGAGCACGTATAATTTTTTTTTTTTGTTTACTGTAACACTCAGCAAAGGCGAAAAAATTCAATACTGGGCACGCAGCACACTCAGACACATTTATTAGATAATATAGACACTACCGCGAAGCGGCGGCAGACGGTCGTTTTTGATTTTGTCATTTTTGTTTTGCCTTTACCGTACAGCTTTTACTATATATTTTTATTTTCCGTTTCGTTTATGCAATGAGTTTTGTCGACTGTGATCTTACCGTGTGCTTTTTGTATCAAATTGTACTCGGTTCATTTGTTTAATGTTGTATTCGTTCGTCGCTAAGTCGTTACAGCTTATATGTTTCATGTTCGTCGTTTCACGCGCATTGCCGTGTAATAATTGAATTGCAGGTATATTAATTTTTTTCATTCAATTGTGATTTCCGTCGACCGTCCTACCTTCGCCACACAGAAAACACATCCGTACAATAAACCATATCATGTTCCAGGTTCAAAGGTAGAAAAAAAAATTAATATTATATGTATATAGAAAACTAAATCAAAACGCTAATTAATTAATCATCATTGTCATTGTATTATCATGAGCAGCAACACGGCAGCGAATCGTCAGTTTACGTCACCGCGACGTTGTCATCGTCGTACAAGATCTTCAGCACGCGGATGAGCCGAATTGTCCAAATATCCCGAGATTCCGGATGAAATTTTTGTTTATTTATATAAATGGGTGTGTAAGTTGGCCCAACGACGGCCTGGCCAAGGGTGAGTAAATATTGACATATGACAACGTCACCGTGCGTCAGGCGATCATACACTTTTGCATTTGCGATACAATGTTGTTCTTTTTTGTTAAGTGTGCGGTATCGACAGTGTAATGTGATGTGTTACAAGAAGGTTTTCATCTTTGTATGTTTGACTTTTTGCTTTTTTTTTGTTTTGTTTTGCTTTGTTTTGTTTTTTTTTTTTTTGCTTGTTAGAGGACTACGTACTTGTTTGTACTCCGACAGGAATTGTCTGGCGGCGGGTAACGTAAGACTGCCGCCATGTTTATACCTCAGTCTCTCGAATGGGTTCCACTGGCTAATAAATGACAAATGGATTATCATCAGTCTTCCTTCAGAGTTTACGTTATATTATAATTTAATGCGCGAAACATTCGTATTTATTTTTGCTCTTTAACATTCGATACACGCGAATAATGCACTTATTTTTACCATTCGTTCCCCGTGCTTTAAACATCAATTTATAACAATATATAGTCGCTTCGTTTGTTTCTTTTCAATTAAATTTTTCTAAATATATATGTATTGGCAGCGGAAACTTTTATACGCGTCCAGTTTGAGTTTAAACGAATCGATGCCGTCGTGATCATTGTCACATCGTTCAAAATTCAATGTAGTTTTTATTCTTAAATTTTGCACATTCACTGCGTGTTACATTATATCCGAATTGGAAATAGGGCAAATATTTATATGGATGCACGAGCAGAGTCGTTTGATTTGAAAAGAAAAAGAAGTACAATTTTTGTTGTTTTTTTTTTTTTTTACCTTCCACAAGGACGAAGCAACGGGTAAAAGAGACAATGAAAAGAGAATGTGAAATTTGACTTACGTGGAAGTAACGTGAAAAATTCTCAAACAAACATAAGCGACTGGTGATTATGAAAATACGCGAAAAACACATTCATTCAAGAAATCGAATTTAAAGAAAAAATTATTTTTACAGAAGTCTGCAAGAGAGCATCGCGAGCAAACTTTGGTTTTTAAAATTAAACGAACGTTTCGCCTCGTACACTCGTCGATCATAGAGAAAAAACGTTCCGTTTTTACAATTATATAATACAATATCAAATTCGTTCATTCTTTTCACGCGAATCGCGTGTGAGGCAGTGTATATATATACATATACATATATATATATATATATATATATATATATATATATATATATATATATATATAAAGGGCGCACGCTGAGCAACGTGGATCATGCGCATCTTTGCGGGAAAAGAATGAACAATCAGTCTTAAATATCTTATTTATATACTAATAAACATCGTGATACACATACGTAAGCATATATATATTTATGTGAAACAATGATAGCATACGTATTTAACTGCATAATATATAGCGTTAGTTATTAAGTAAAAAAAAAAATAAAGATATAAATTATATCGTTACAGCAACAACACACTGCGCGCACGGTAAAAAGAAAAGAGAATTGGTAAGTGAACAGTAGGTAAAGAAAAAAAAGCGAAAATAATATAATTTTTTTTTTATATGTAACTTGCTCAACCACGTAGTGTGAAAAATGGCGCATTGTAATGAGAACATAATAGTATAATAATGATGGTAATAATAATCATAGTAAAGAAAATCGTGATCGCCATATGAACAAATGAAGCGAATGCACAGAGATCTTCAAAAGGCGACGCTGAACGCGAGAAAATGTGTAAAATATATAATAATAATAATAATAATAATATCAATAATAATTATGCACGATAAATGGAGTGTCTGAACAAACATAGTATAATCGCGATCAGGCACACTCGCAATATTTTTCACGTACAATAGATCGTATAATAAATAGAAAATAACTGTGTATGTGTGTTTAAACAAAAGAGCTCGTTTCGGAGTGGAAACGAGGATGTTCGCGCGCCAAATTTCGCGCTTGTGTGCATGCCACATGTCGAGTAAAATTTAAACAAAAAATTAAAACAGAAAAAAAAAGAACAAAAGATAATTGGTGTAAGTGACATCCATCAAGTATAATACTGCAAAAATTATGAATTTAGAATAGAGTAAGAGAAAAACAAAACCAGAAGAAGTATGAAGAGAAAAAGCGCGAAACTTAAAATGATAACCGGAATATGGATAATAATAGAGGGAGTGGCCTATGGTCTGGAAGGAGTTTGGTATCAAGGAAAAAACGACTAGAATATATAAATTGATAAGAAGCGACAAATTATATAAGAAAGAGAGACAGAGAGAGAGAGAGAGAACAATTCTTCTGTATCAAACGAAAAAAAAGAAAATATTGACAAAATTCAGGAATGGAATGATGGAGATGATGGTGGATTGGTAATTGGTACGAGATCGAGAGTTGGATAAAACCGCGTGTCTGTAAAAATATTGGCGAAAGGAGAAGCCGTAAAGAATAAAAAAAAACCCAACGAAAAATCGATTAATATTCGAAAATAATAATAATCTGGATAAATGTAAGAATTTATACGCAGGCGAAAGATAAATCAAATACAGAATAAAAGAGACATAGATAGAGATAGTAGAAGAGAAAAAGAGAGACGTAGAGAAAGAGAGAGAATGTGTGAAAGAGAAAGAGAACGAAATTAAAGAAATCGTTTTCTTTTTTTTTTTTTTTAAATTAAATATAGTATAAAGAACGTGAAACCATGATTAATAAATAAGTATTAATAGACGGCCAAACAATGCGGAGAGTTGGAGAGACTTGCGGACTAACCATATAGTAATCCTGAGAGGGGGATCTGCCTGTCACAGATACATTCTGCACCAGAGTTCTATTGCTCGTCTGAAAGTAGGTTACACATTCAATTTGGTATGATTAGCTTATTATATGCTATATAGCCGTTATTGTGTTTACTGCTTGCTATATATATATATATATATATATATATATATATATATATATACTGCTTGATATATATATATATATATATATATATATATATATATATGAATACAACATATATAATTATACTCTATATACACAGTGGTACATACATACACGCACATACACACACATACGTACATACGCACATACATACATATATACACACGCCATTAATTTCCATATTTATTATATATATATATATATATATATATATATATATATATATATATATATATCTTATTAAAATAATACGGGTATCAGTATATTATAATATAGTATATATACTTAATTTATTCATCTCTCTCGCGTGCACGAACCGAGACATTTTCTATATTGGTCACTTTCTTGTATACATATATACTGTATTTTATTAAATGTAAGTTAATTTTTTCCATTTCATTTTTATTATATATACGTTCGGTAAGGCGGCGTAGTTCCGGTTCGATCATAATTACAATTGGTATTGAACGTTTATTCAAATTTTTTTATGCATTTCCTACTTAAAATCGTATATATTTTTGCTTTGCGACTGCAAAGATACTGTAAAAGAATAATTTACACTAAAATTTCTGAAGTAATGAAGTAAAGGCTGAGAATATATTGTTAATGTAGCATTATTATACCAATTTTCACGTTTTCAATCTTTAACACATTGCACGTACCGACATTCTATATATACAAGAACTGTTCATATCAATATCCCATATATATATATATATATATATATATATATATATATATATATATATATGATATCGTTTATATTTTTGTATCTCTATTCGTATACTGTCTCCAGGATGAAAAAATTTTTTAAAAAATAAAATTGGCATCTCAATTTAGCGCTTGCTATTTGCCAACTATTTCCAATCCCCTTTTACGAAGCCCCACTTTAAAAGGCCGAGTAAAAGCCCCGCCGCGTGCGCGCAACGCGAACGGTTTTATTTTATTTTCCCGACCCTTTTATCGATTAGCCTCAATAATACAGAGCAACTGTATATATATATATATATATATATATATATATATATATATATATATAACTGTATATATATATAACTGTCTATATATATATATATATATATATATATATATATATATATACCTTGTATGCGCAATCCGCAGTTAAAATGATGCGAACACAGATTATTCCACGCCCGTGCATTTAAGTTCTTTTCTGCCTCCCCCTATACATGTATATACAGCATTTTCAATTTTTTGTTTAATCTTCTCGCTCGATGCTTTTTTTTTTTTTTATAGAGCTGACGTCTTTTCCACTTTCGATACCGAAGAAGCGGAGTGTCCCAGAAAACGTATAGTATTCCTTCCAAGTTTCAAAATCCTTAAATTACGCTGCACTTCCCATTCGTAAAAAAAAGAGATTTGTATAACCAACGCACATTTACAAACGGTAAATACACACATATATATAGAGCTATATAAACAAAGTGAAGTAAAAAAAAGTAAAGAATAGGTGTGAAATATACCTTTAACAAAGTTGAAACGAAGTTTCTGCTATCTTTTAATTACTAATTTATATGAAAACAATATATATGAAATCTATAAATAAAAGACATTTAATTAAAGCAGATAAGGATACAGATATAGAAAAACAGTAAGAAAGATAGAAGTTAAAAATTAGTTGGTTGAGGACTGTGTGGACCATTTCCAAGTGGTTCCTAATTAGCCCCTCTTCTATATTATATAATTTGCGAATTTATATTAATCAAAGTGACGTACTATGGGCGGGTCAAGTACTTGCGTAAGAAGAAAAAAAAAGAATAAATGAAAAAAATTATGCTACTTTCAGTCTTTCAATCACTTGTAGCCTTCTCTAAATTTATCGACTTTTTATCTTCGCACAAGTTCAGCAAGAATTCAAGCAATATACAGAATACTATACGAAAAATTATATATTACTATATTTTTTTTTATAAGATGAAGTTATAGTAATAGATGCATAAAAATATAAAAATAATAATAGCAATCCTCCCGATACATCCATCTATCTATACATACATACATACATACATGCATATATATATATATATATATATATATATATATATATGTATGTATGTATACACGTATGTATTCTTCAAACCTGGCTTGTTATTCTAATACACCTATTAAAATCTAAAAGCGAGGCTAAGATCTCTCTCTATTTTTAAGCACTGCCCGCGCGCGTTTCTCAATTTGTCTGAAACAAGAGGTTGACCGTCTGACCTTATTTTTTGACGTCGCGCCATTACTTATAAGCTCTATATATATTCGCCCCAGTAGATCTTAACGAGTATATATATATATATATATATATATATATATATATATATATATATATATAAAATATACAGTCGCGTCTACAACCGCGGAATGTTTCAGAATTGTTTCATCCTCGTATATATACGCGAGCGCAGCTGCGCTGCTGCCGCTGCCGCTCTCGTAAATGGCTCCCCTTCCTATTCTGTACGCCTTGACGTCTTAGAATAATAATAATACGCATTCTGCAAAAAGCCTCGGCTAAAAATTGTTGCGTTGCGCCGCGATATATATATATATATATATATATATATATATATATATATATGTATATGTATATATATACATGTATAATTGATTATAATTTTTCTATTTTTTTTTCAGAGGGAGACAAGGCTGTATTATAAGACAAGTTCGTGTGCCCCATGTACATTTTTACTGATATATATATATCATATTCTTCACCTATGTGTGTGTATATATGTCCATACATACACGCACACGGAGATTGAGTTCAATGGACTTTCTTACATCCCTCAATGAATTCTCGTCGTGGTTCAAGATTTACAAATATAATTATATATATATAATTTTTCAGAAACTAACAACCATATGTCGACAAAGATAGTTAATGAAATATGTACACATACACAGATAAAGTAAATAAAAAGTACACGAGATCCGTATATATATATTAGAAAGGTTGATATATTGTCATCTGCCGGAAGTGCGATTTTACATAGAAGAAAATAGTAGTAGCAAAAGGTTTGTGAAATTTTTATTTTTCCATAATGAATACTATAGACAAAATAGAGATTGAGAAAAATATTGCTACGAGTTTCTATTAATAGTACGTTCAAGAGTATAAAAAATATACTATGCGACCATTTAAAAAATACATATTATTATGTAATATATATATAGATATAATGTAAATTTTTATGAAACAAAAAGGGGGAGGTGTTCTATTTTAACATTAAGTATATGTAGAAAAATATAAATATTAAAAAAAAAAAAAAGAATTGCTTCGTAATTGGCGAGGTACGTGCCATACTGACCGATTTATGTTAGATGGCCTCCGTTTACGGAGCCCCGCCTCCTTCCCCAATCTTATGCACTCGATTCTTATTCAAATATGCACAAATTCGGTATTATATCTCTTTTTTGTTCGTTTTTCATTTATGTTTATTTTATTTATTGCTTTTTATTTTCGTTGAGCAGATCGTTTCAGATTTTCAAGAAACGTATATATTTTATACGTGTACGTCGAGTTCCTAACACGAGAGAGTCACAAATTCTTTTTCTTCACCGTAGAGAAAAAGGAATGATAAAAATGATAAATGGAATATATGCACGTTGATCTCGCGAGCGCCCGTATTCGAGGAGGGTAAAAGATGAAAAGCTTCCCCTCTGGCGCTGGACGAGTTGATGTGAAAGCGTTACAATAGTTGTAGAGAAAGAATGTACAGTTAATAATAAAAAAAAAAAAAAAAAAAAATAAAAAAAATAAAAAAAAACAAAAACACGAATAAAACGAAACAGAATAGTTTTTCACTGAGTCTTCGCAAAAAAATATTTGTTCATTTTTGTTTATCTTCATCATTTAATTCGGACAGCAGCCACGGAGCCGTCCGTCAGATATTCCCGAATATTCGTTGCGTTATAATTAGAATGTCCTGGTGTTAGATAAATTTTTGCAGAATTCGTTTGTCATCTTTTTTTTTTTTTAAACAATTGACGAATTTTTTGAGATATAATGTCTCTCGGGAATTTCTATAAACTTATGTATATCATATTTTGAATACCGGCTTATTAAGAATGCAATTTAACTTAAACTTTTCTGTTTTATTTACAGAGCCGACTCGGTCCGAGTTTGCTCCAGACAAATAATTTTAATATCATTCGATCAAAAAAAATACAAATTAAAAAATAAACAAATAAACAAATAATAATAGAAAGATTTTGACATAATCCAAATAGATAAAGATGAAAATGAAATGTATACGAAAAAGAGAAAAGGTGAGATATGAAAAATAGAGGAGATAAACGTAGATATAGTGTTTAACGTAGAGATAGATAGGTAGAAAGAGAGAGAGAGAGAGAGAGAGAGAGAGAGAGAGAGAGAGAGAGAGAGAGAGAGAGAGAGAGAGAGAAAGAGAGAAGAGAGAGAGAGAAAGGGGAGGAAAGAGTTGAAAGAAAATCTCACGAGTAATCCTTAATTCCTGAAATATAGAAAACTTATTGACGGTGAATCCACTTGGCCCTTATTTAAATTGTATCTTAACATTATATGCAATGATATATCACATAATGAGGGCCTTGGAATTGTCGATACTTTATTCATCTTAGTTAACGAAGTGGAACGTATAGAAATGTTATAAGTGAATAAAAGAGAAACAGAATTGTAGAAAAGAATTAAAGAGAAGGTAGTTTGAAGAGATAGAGAGAGAGAGAGAGAATGAGAGTGAGATAGGGATAGTTACCTGAGTCTGCAGTCGTGTCAGACCACGGATCCAAAGAATTTGTCCGGCGCGAGGCTTTTTATCCGAGTCTGGGTCGAATTTCTCATCTCCCAAATTGATAGCGCCGATATCATCTGGCTGGCCGCGGCCCCATCTGTTTTTAAAAAACATTAAACCAAATTTCTTCATATTACTCGCATCACGCTGCCTTCTTCGGGATAGTGACACACTCTTATTTTCTTTTTTTTTTTTTTTGTTTACTTTGTTAGTTTTCATTTTTTGTTTGTTTGTTCTCTCGGTGAACATATTTCAATGCCCCATTTTTAATCTGTATACGCTACTCCTTCGGATAGCCTTGCAATTATTGTTCTTTCGCAAAGTCACACACAGTACAGATTTTCCGGATGCTTTTGACTCTGAGCAATGGCTGAATCGTGTTTCGAAATGGTTCTATTTTTCTTTTTTTTTCTGTTCATTATTTGTCAAGTTATATCATTTTTATCGGATTGGCGAGATCCGCAGACGTCCTTCGTTCCTCTCACTCATCCGGACGCAGGCGCCCTTTTAACGACTCGACACCCCGACCCTTCCACCGAAGGCTCGAAGAGATACTTATAACATCGAACAAAGTATGATAGACGACAGAAAATAGTGAAAGTGAAAGAGGACAGAGAGACAGAGATATATAGAGCAAGATGAAAAGCGCGCACCCGCGCAAGAAAGAAAATGGAAAGAAATTATGGGAATACGGGGAAAGTTTATAATTGATTATGGGTATTGTTAAATTATCAAAAGTAAGTGTGAAAACAAGATCGCTTTGAAATTAACTTAGATTCGAACGCTGAAGACGCAATTGACTAAAATACCTTGAAAATATTTATCAGAATATTATTAACTGTATATTAAAATAAAACATGTATATTGATAATTAGAGAGGTCAATGGAATTAAAATAAAATATAAAATAATTTATAGTCTGTATAGATAATTATTTAAATGTGTAACTTTAATGTAATCAATGGAATATTTTATTTATGATTCGATTTGACATTATTAATTGAAATGATTTTTTTATGATTGTCTGTATTTCTTTTTGTATGAAACAAATTAGAATTACAAAATAAATAACGATACAATTGAGAAAATTGAGTAGAAGAGGTTGAATAATTTCCTAGAAATCTATGAAGAACAAATAATAAATATGTGGTGGACGATTATGAGTCGATAAATGAGAAGAAGGAAGGTGGATAGATTCCTTTTGACCATCCGTAATATGTAAATGACATTTTGCGAATTATGAACTTAACATAAATGAATAGTTGATAAATAACAATAATGGTAACATGTTAAAATAAATATATTCATGATTTCCATCCTGTTCAACGGAGAGAACAGTATATTTTTGCAATAAATAATATTATTAATAATAATTTGTGATGGCAGATGATAGAGAATGATAAGTAAAGACTGAGATGGAGAGCAAGATAGAGAGGGAGAGGGAGAGCATGATAAAAGAAAAGAAAGAGAGAGAGAGAGAGAGAGAGGGAGAGGGAGAGAGAGAAAGATGCGAATGGTTTTTGTGTAGTACATAGGTAGTGCCTGATGATAGTGATTTATTAGTATTCAATATACATATGCATGTTAATATCAGTTATTTTGGTTATCGAAATTAGTGTAGCAAAATTACGGTTTAATTAATTAATCATTAAATATCGCTTAATGCAGGCACGCGATATTCATTACGGGTAATTAATTAGTTTTGTGAGGAGAAGTAAATATTGATAACGAATATCTCAATGTGTTCGTTATGCAAAACATCCATAAAATTATATATTTAAAAGATTCTTCTAAACTGGAAACTAGATTAAATCAGTATAATTGCGTTTCCAAAGAAAATATCTCCTTGGAAGCAATATCTTCTTTTTACATCGCTAATATGATTCCTGTAATGTATAGTATCAGCTAAACAATAAAATTAAAAAATGAACTAAGAGTCTAAAAAATAAGTTCATACTAATACGCAATAATAAAAAAAACTCAAAAGTTATTCAGAAAAGCAAGTACAAAATCACAAGCTGCATCAATGAGAATAAAAGATTACTCATCGATAACAAGCTCAATTCAATAAAATTAATAATAATAATAACAACAATAATAAATAACTAAGTACCATCAACGGTCGAAATCCGTTGTTAAAAGCACCACTGACTTCAATGACTTTCTACCAACGATAGTGTCACGGAGGCCAAGAGCACGTGCAATGTACAAGATTTTACAACAGAAAAAAAAAACTTAGACAAGTTAGAACGATACTGATTCCTCGCAACAAAGTTCATATCATGCAGCACGCGTATAATGTCTAAAGGTTTGGTCATACAATACGAATACACAGTGGTTAATCGTTAGTTTCTTTTTTTCGTTTCGAAAGCACCGCGTGTTATTATTTTATGTTTCTCTTCATTATTAGAAACGCGTAGATCTTTTTTCAAATGCGCATCCGTGGCCAACACGTGCAGTGTACACCAGTATCCTTGTCATATATTGTGTTCATAAATAGCAATGCATCTTCGGAGACGTTAACATCTCGTCGTCGATCAATCCTTGCTTGTTCGTGTTGTGTCATTTATGACGCGGAACAGAATTAGAATATGTTATAAAGTGTCAACCCTAACTGTTACACGCAGTATAAAGAGAGACGTGTTGGTTGTTATGAGTTGGTATGCAGAAGTTAGAGTGGGACCACAAATCCAGATTATAATTATATTTTTTTTTTGTTACTAAATTCAAATGCGTCAAGAAGTTCTATCATTCAGGAATTTTGTGTATTTGCAAAAAAAAAAAAAAAAAAAAAAAAAACAAAAAACAACACTTAAATGGCAACTCTAAGAACACAACATGAATAACTCTGAAACTATCACAAACTCCAAACTCACACACCCCAAACCAACCAACTACAGCCTACAAGCCACAAAATTTGCAATTTCGATTTTGCTTCGAATGTCTTTTACAAATACAGAAAAATCCTGACTTGATAAAATAAAATTCTCAACGAATTAGAATGTAGCATGGTAGAAAATATATCGGAGACTTATAGTTATCTTCCGCAATTCGTTTGGATTCATGGTTCTTTGTTATTAAATTTTTCTCAAGTGTTAATGTGAGTCAAGTCTGAAATTCTTGACGCAAACTCCCTCTTAAGATTTAGCTTTCTTAAATAAATACACGTGACTTTCAATTTTCGCAAGCTCTCAAGTATTTTAGGATCTGCTAGGGATGGGAATGGATTAAGGAGCAGTTGAAGCTCGTATTCGTCGCATTACTGATTCCGAAGAATCACAGCAGTCCATCGAGAAATAGGGAAATTTCCTCTAATCTACAAAAAAAACGTGTATGTTTCTGTTTGTTCTCGTTTTGTGCAATGTTCCCGTGTTAACAGATTAAGAGATAATTTTGCCCGAGTGGAATAGGACAAATCAAGGGATTAAGCAAATAAACAGAATATTTCCCACTGATAATCTAGATAACTATTCCTTGATAAATAATAAAGAATGGTTAAATTACATTTTCTATCCTTGCTGTAAAGAAGCATTAAAAAGGCAAAACAATTTCTATTGCGTTATGATATTATGTTATACTTTCACAAACATGTCTAGCATATTTATTTATGTAAAATAAACAAATTGTTCTATCGATTTGAATAAACTCTTGGCAATTGTGATTCTAATTACTTTGGTTGATAACAAACAAGTACGCAGACTTTCAAAATACGCATCTCGGTGTTTCAAAATATTAAGCATGCAACATTCAGCGTGGTTATTTTTTACTTTAAAAAAATGGAGAAGCGGGATTATCAATTAATATGGGAACGAGAGCAAGGTGACTATTGAGTTAAAAATAATAAAATTAAAAAGAAATTAATTAGTTTCGTTAGTTCGCGCATTGGATGAATATTGCGTGGAGTGGAATTCACTTCTAACATGCAAAGGTCACTACCACGTACTACAGATAGGTCCAGGTGAGGACTACTCATTACATATTGTAATTCGCTAATTATTTTCTCCAACTGGCGACTAATTTAGCAATTAATATAACCAGTTGAGATATTATTAAGCCTCTGGTAATGAATTGGAAAATAATTGCAAATTTCTTATTGTAATAATCTAATAAATTAACATTAAGTGTAATTTTTGAATTATTTCTTTTGTATTTTGCATCAAAATACCATGCGCCAGCTTTCTTCCCTCGTTGGCTACTAACAATTATTAAAATAAAAGAAAATTTAACAAAAATTCAAAAATTGAAAAAAAAATTATTTTGTTGTATTCGACAATAAATTTTTATTGCATACATATTAGTATGCTAATAAATATTGCCGCAAAAGAATTTTCTAAAAAGAGACTATTGATAAAATAAGAAATAAGAAAGAGGATATAGATAGAGGTATAGAGAAAAAGTGACAGCGATATAAACGCTCGTCAAGAGCGTGCATAGTTGCTAGTCAACGGTTGTCACCTAATTAATAGATAAAATTTATTCATTTTTTATGTGGTATGACTTACGAAAGGATCTTGGGGATCTTGCGTGTAGGAATTGTCGTGACTAATTGGCCCCACAGCAGTGTGCCAAATCCAAAGAATAGACACCACATCCACTGTTCTAGAGTTAAAGCTTTTGTGCTGAACGCCATCTTACCATACTGGATAATTACCACCTAAAAAAAAAACCAAAAATATTATCCTTTACATAAATGGTTTTGTTTGAAATCGTAAAATTCCTGTATCACAAGACCTATTAAGGAAACAATAGAAATCTTTCAATCTATATCAATATTTACTAGTTTTATGAATTATTTGTACGGAAATTATTTGTATTAGAACTGTAAAACTTACTTGCGATAAGCAGGTACCAATCCAAATGGAATAGAAGATGGGGTTGGTAAATATTCCCTGGAAGACGTTTCGCTGGCCATGAATTTTTCTAGCATTGAATTCGTTGAACAGCGTCATCATAACAAATGTATTGAAGATGATCGTGAAGTGCTGAGTGGGCCCGCCACCGGCTGCGGCTACTCCTCGGCCAGAGGGAATGTCGAGCATTTTGTCCCCTAAAAAAGTAATATTTCAAGTAAATATAATAGTGTGGATAAGATATATGCTAATACAGTAGAATTTTTAAGAAAAATGTCAAACATATTATTTCGTAAGCAATGCATATATAATTATGTCAGGAAAGGGAAGAATACGTCGTATCGCTTACCAACGAAGAGAAGCATAAAAATAATGGCCAACTGATAGACGGCCTGACCAAGAATGTTCTTCATCATTGTCCTTGAGATGAGAGGTTTCGTCCTTCCGTAGGGCTTCCTCATCAGCAGATCGGGCGTGGGCATCTCGGTGGCTAACGCTAGCGAGGCGAGAGTGTCCATGATAAGATTTACCCACAACATTTGCACGGCTTTCAGTGGCGAGTCCTGCACGGCGCAGGCGCCGATGAAAGCGACGATCACCGCGACAACGTTCACGGTCAGCTGGAACTGTAGGAACTTGGCGATGCTATCGTACACGTTCCTTCCCCACATAACAGCCTTGACGATGGACGAGAAATTGTCGTCAGTGAGGATAATGTCAGAGGCCTCTTTTGCAACGTCCGTACCTAATGATCGACGGAAGAAGTGAATTAGAAGATTTTAATTTTGCCCTCCCCACCCCTTTGCCTGAACGGGCGAATTCTCGTAAACATGAGGAAGCCAAATGCATAAGTTGCACAAGAGATAAAAAAAAATAGATGTATCCCTACCGGCTATGCCCATGGCGAAGCCGACGTCGGCCTTTTTCAGGGCGGGACCATCGTTGGTGCCGTCGCCGGTGACGGCCACGACCTCGCGATTCGCTGAGGCCTTACTGTCAATAATGCCCTTGACCAGGGTATATTTATCCGTGGGCGATGAGCGCGCGAGCACGCGCAATTTCGGCCAGACTTTGTCGAGTAAGTGCTGTTGAACTTCTCCGTGAGTGTCACGGATCCGCCTGTTGAATTCTTTGCCCTCTAAAATCAGGAAGTCCTCGTTTGGCTTCAGAATGCCGCACTTTAATGCGATTGACCTAGGGGTATGGATAAAAAATTTTGAGTACAGTCAAATCTTTAGTAATTAGTGGTAATAAAATTAGGTAAGAATAGATTTGTAAATTGAAATGTAAAAAGATCAGGTTAAAGCGAAGTTTTAAATAGTTAATCATAAAATAATCTCATCTAAAAAAACACGAAATTTCTTTTATATTTAATTTTTTCAAAACAGCTGCAAATAAAAAAAATGAAAAAAAGTATTTTGCTCTCCTATGAATTTGGAAATATCTAGTAAAACTTCAAAAATCTTGAGTTTGTATCGATTCGTTCATAGAATGAATATTTTATTATTGAGAGGTTATGGAATGGAACAGTCCATTCTTGATATGCTCTTGAATCCAAAACGTTTGAATAGCCTAAACTACGTCATTTACTTTTTAAAATAATTTTGTTATCTTCTTGCATTTTTAAGTACAGTATCATGACAGATTTGATAAGAAAAAAATATTTAAAGAATTATTCATATTTATTTATTTATTTTCTTTTAAACGAGTTCAAGTTTTGCCAGCGTAAAATCTGGTAGACATGGTTTCGTATAAAAAGCCTCCGAAACATTGGTTTGACTTGGTATATAATATTTTAGACTTAATAGTGAACTGTATGAAAATCTAAACAAAGTATGTTATTTCTCAAGTGAACAAATGTTAATAATTGGCTGATTCTACGGATTTATACATCTTAAGTAACGTTACAACTGTATTAACTATTTCCAACGATATTGATTGCTAGCAATACAATTTCTTCTGCACTTTGTTAAGGCGGAACCAGCAAGCTTTAAAGTACTTTCTTTATTTTGAACAGATATTGTATTATATATTTACAAGTTTTCATATTTTTTCACATCTTCGCGAGTTTTATCACACTATAAATAATAGCTTTGCTTCTCACCTGGCAGTATTGACGTTGTCACCGGTGACCATTCGCACGGTGATACCGGCCTTCTGGCACTTTCTGATGGCGTCGGGCACCTCGGGCCTGACCGGGTCCTCGATACCGACGATGCCCAGGCAGGTGAGATTGGCGACGATGTTCTCCTCGTCGTCCCAATTCGGCTCGTTGTCGATGTGGACCTGATTGATCTCAGCCTTGCCGGGCACGAAGTCCCGGTAAGCGATCGAGATCGTCCGGAGGCCGTCGCACGCCATCGGCTCAATTACGTTCTTCACCAGCCGATCCTGCATGTCCCGGGTGAACTTTTCCAGGTTACCGTCGCGACCGTAAATAAAGGCACATCTGCAATTAAGGGCATCGATTGTTATAAATAAGCGGAGCATTGCTTGTTGAGTGGATCGTGCTCAATGAATTATGATTTCTTTTATTATTTCGTTATATGATGTTCATTAATCTTATATTTTTTATTATTTTTCACGAATAATACGTATCATTTCGAAATCTTATAATTTAACTAAAAACTATCAGAATTCTACATTTAATATTTAATTTTGTACTCATTGATAATTTTTCGTTCTCGACTATTATTATACATTTCTTTTTTATAACATATAATATGCGATTTCGTAAATGAAAAAAGAAGAAATGAAAGAAAAAGGTTATCGAACTGAGGAGACCTACTTCTTCATGATGATTTCGGAGGCGCCCTTGGTGAAGAGCCTGAAGCCACCGCCCTGCCTTGGGATGACGGTCGACATGCTCTTACGAACGCTGTTGAACGTGTAGACGCGGGTGAACGTCTCCTCGGGGTTGTCGTCGCGCACCGTCTGATAGCTCTTGCCGAGGGCGATCACGAATCCAAGTAAGGCACATTCGGTTTTGTTGCCGACCTGCATCGGCAGCTCGGTCGGGTCCTGCGACGGCATTATGCGCGACGTGTACGCCGAGTTGATGGATATCGCCTGTATCAGCAACTGGCCAATGTGGCTGGGTATCTCCGCGAAGCTCGGCACGCTTTTGCTCAGCTTCTCGCATAGGTACGAATTGACGACGGTCATCCGATTCGTGGTCAGCGTGCCCGTCTTGTCCGAGCAGATGGCAGTGGCGTTGCCCATTGTCTCGCAGGCGTCCAAGTGTCTCACCAGATTGTTGTCCTTCATCATTTTCTGGAGCGCGTCAGAAAAACGAATCGGAGATTGAGGTGTTATTTTATTTTTTTTATTTATTTATTTGAATGACTGAAAGATTCCAGTACTCCCCTTCACGGCATAATTTCCCTCGCGAGACGGTTTTCACATTAAATGGTGAAATTAAACATTTTTGATTTTATAATTAAACGACGTCTTATAAGTATGGTGAAATAAGAAAATGCACTTGACAATTTTCTTTTAGTATATACGTATATTTATGTATGTCGAGTAAAATATAATGTTAAATGTAAATCTCGCTTACGCGCTATAATAATTTCAGTATGCTGCAAAAAATTGACCTAATTCAATACCAGTATTATGACTATTATGATAATAAAATAATCATGTTAAATTTTAATCACCTGGATTGGGTATGTCGATCATTGTACCGGAAGTATATGCAGCTATATAATATCAAAGTGTACTTACTCGTAGCCGTAGCACGTGTTTCGTCACGCGATCGTATATTTTATTGCCGGTACGGTCATTATACTTAGATCGAAACAGACCAACTTTTTGTATTATGTCGACGTCATCATGGCGAATAGAACACATTTACAATCAGGGTGATATTTAGAATCAACTTCAAGAATTACCTTACAAATTAATTTAAATTCATTATTTTCGCGCGATTTGATCGTAATTTATATCGACGGAGCATATACGATAATTCTAAGGAGTTTCATATCCAAGTCGTATGAATTAGGTACCGAAGGGTTATCGGTAAATTTCGTCGATACTGTGATATCTAATACCTTATCGATATTAATAGAATCAGATTTCTTCTAAGATATAGATCGGATCGCGAAGATTATCGCGCTTATGGCATGTATTATTTCTTATTAAACAAAAAAAAAAGAAAAGAAGGCAAAAAAGCCAATAAAAGACAAAGTAAAAAGTGCACTATCGCCATCGGAAGTCTATATATTAAACATGAGTACACGAGTCGTGCTTTTTATACCCAGCCTCGTCCCGGCATTTACATTTATATATTTATATATGTATATATATATATATATATATATATATATATATATATATATACATATGTATATATAATACGTATTCGATATACCTTGACGGAGTAGGCGAGGGAGAGCGTGACGGCGAGCGGCAGGCCCTCGGGCACCGCGACCACGAGGACCGTAACACCGATTATGAAGTGGCGCACGAGCTCGCCTGCGTACGTGTTCTTCCAGACCTTGCCGTCGATGTAGAACGTCTTCACGCAGAACTGTATCACGAGTATCACCACGGTGAGTACGGCGATCGTCGAGCCCGCGTAGCCGATCTGTATTGCGAGCTTGGTGAGCTTCGCCTGGAGGACGCTCTTTTCCTTCTTCGTGCTCTCGCCGCCGCCGCCTCCACCCTCGGACTTGCCGCCGCCGTGATGGTTCTCGCCGTCCACCGAGTGCTGCTTGCTCACCGCGTGGCTGTTGCCCGTTATCTCGCCGGCCTCGTCGCCTGCGTTGCGTAAATTTATCGTTGCACCGTTGCGGTTGCCAAGTTGACCGGTGACGATAGAAGAATAGTACAGAAGGTAGGAGAGAAACAGACACAGAGAGAAGAAGCATAAATAAACAACAACAAATTTTATTTTTCAAATTTAGTCGATAATATCGACGCGTATATATGTGCGTGTTTATATATATATATATATATATATATATATATATATATATATATATATATATATGTAGCCACCAAGGTGGGTACGTATTGCTCTGCGATATATATATATATATATATATATATATATATATATATACGGAGCTCTCTCTGGCGAGCGTCGACGGCCGTTCCACATCACCGATTCTTTTGCGCGCGCTCGGCTGTATATCAACGTGTATGCATATGTAAACGAACCAGGGCGAAGAGCAATATAACGTTTATATATATATATATATATATATATATATATATATATATATATATATATATAAATGAAGAACCCATACGATGAGAGGAACGGACGTTGATCCTGTGGCCGTGCTTCGGCCTTTCGTTACTTTGCAATCGGGGACAACGACTACGACTGCACCGCGGGTATATAAGAACACCGTAACGAACGACCCTATTATTATTATTATTATTGTTATTATTATTGCTAAAAACTTTATATGCAGTGATAAACTAATATATGCGAACGCTAAGTTCTACATGAGATGTGATTATGCCTGCAATTTTTTTTTAAAAGTTGCTCTCCGCTCGAACGCTGAAATTGAAATATATGACATGCATGAGTTTGGCAAAACTATTTGTCTAAATTATGTATATACCTATAGATATATTAAAATCCATCGAGTCTACATTTGTATAGAAATTGGCATTTAAACGTGGAGCGCTCGTTACGGTGTTCCGAATTCCACGCGGCACGACCAAATCGTCTATTGAAATATATATTTATCTTAAATCGAAAGCGTTTTGTTAGTTAACGAAGGATCGTGGACGATTTACTGAGCGATCCTCGTTTCGGTAAGCTGTAGCGTTTGATCTTTTAAAGCTTTGGCTGGTATATGGTTTTTTAAGCGATTGGGTAAACCAAGCGTTGATATTGAAAAGTAACGATAGGCTTATTTTGGTGTATGATCATAACATATTCTTATACCAAGATATAAGTAAAATGTTGAAAATGCTGAATTATTTTTGGTTCAGAAAGAGATAAAGTAAGAGAGAGAGAGAGAGAGAGAGAGAGAGAGAGAGAGAGAGAGAGAGAGAGAGAGAGAGAGAGAGAGAGAGAGAGAGAGAGAGAGAGAGAGAGAGAGAGAGAGAGAGAGAGAGAGAGAGAGAGAGAGAGAGAGAGAGAGAGAGAGAGAGAGAGAGAGAGAGAGAGAGAGAGAGAGAGAGAGAGAGAGAGAGAGAGAGAGTGAGTGACGGAGGAGTTAGTATATATAGTATCAAATCAATTAAGTATAAAGACAAAATGCAAGAGAACACTAATAGACCGTAATGCAAACAAATCACCATTTAGTTCAAGGCGGATAAGAAAAGTCACGAAAAAAAGTGAAAACAAAAAAAAAGTCAGAAATATTATAATGGATAAAATGCGTATTTAACTTTTCCAAGCACAAATGTAAACTAAATTAATTAAAAGCAAAACTATATAAAGTACTGTGAAAATGTTTCGAAACGCTTCAAAGATAGTTATTTTTAACGCTCCTCTGAACCTTTGCTCAATTCAAGCTGCTGTCATTATTAAGATTCAAAGTAGAAAAAGTTAATTCGCTCCTGAAACTTTTCAATGATCAAGTTTAAAAAAATTATTAATACCAGTAGTTCCTTTTGACTCTTCAGTTAAGAGAAAAAAAAATGAAAAGAAATTGTAAGTACATGGTATTGAAATTTAATCACCTGATAGCGACTTCTTCTTCCGCTGCTTTTTAGCCTCTAGATAAGAAAACGCATGCAAAACAAAAATTCATTAGCAATCTGCTGCATTATGATTGATTATTATCATTTTGCTCGTCGAATCTTGGGGTTTTCACGAAAAGAATAAAAAAAAATAAAAAAAAATCAAAAAAATCAAAAAACAAATGATCAAAAAATTGGCAAAACACGTGTTCACGTTTCTATTTACGAGCATCGATCATAGTTAACCATTGCAGTTCTTCTAATTAAGATGATCTCGCGACCGTGAACTCGTTGCTCGCCGGATTCTAAGTTTATGTTTAATGATTAGATTGTTATGGGTAAACAAAATTTTATTTTTGTCATTTACTGCTGTTTAAAATTCTACGCCAGTGTTACGTAAACGTATTGTTCAATTTTTTTTTTTTTTAAAGAGAAAATGTGTCGTGATTAAACAGCGGAAAATGACCAAAGCGACAAACACAAGGACGCAAGGTTGAATGATGCGAAAGATAATTGAACAACACACACAATTAAAACTATTTAAAAGACACTGAAAATTCTTATTTTCTGAAAAACTATAACTCGAGACTATTTTTTAATGCTACGTAAAAGTAGAGGGTCTTTGAGGATACAATGTAAAAAGTTAATTTTTCAAATGCACTAGGGGTAATTAGTATTGTATAAGAAAAAAAAACAATAAATAAAAATAAGACGGGGGAACACGATATCACACGAAATGCGAAATCATGCGAAAATTAAAAGGGGGCAGGGGCAGTGAAGTAGTAGGTAACTATAGTAACTATATGTGATGGGATGAAAAAACGTTAATCGTTCAATTGATAATCTGATAAAATACAGTCAAAATTCAAGTCAAAAACCATGCGTCCGCAGCTGTTCGGTCCGTAGCTTTCTTCAATCCTTTACTTCCGCTACTTTACAGAAATAGAGAATGAGGAAAAGATCAAGATTCAGTAAACGTTTCGCATGCCTCCCGCTTTGCAAAAATGATAAAAAAAAATCTAATATAAAAGTTTTTTTTTTCTCTCTAGAATCTAGCAGAAACTTCCTGTAAACTCTGCAGGTTAAGCGGGGGCGGGCAACTGTCAAACCTGAGCGAGCCCGAGCATAATAGTTTATTCACCCTGTTGTCGCATTTCTAACACTTTCAACTTGCTGCCGGGCAAATTTGTTGAAGCAAAAGCACGTACCTTTTTTCATCTTCTTGATCTCTTGCTCTTGTTGATCGACAGCCGCGCCCAAGAGAGTGAAGATAATACCAGCCTGAGAGTTCACGCCGACGGCAGTGACAAGCATTTTGCCCGAGCCTTCCATAACATGAGTTCCTTGAATATGGGAAAGAATTAATAAAATTTTAGCTTGTGTACAGAAGTAAAAGCATGAAAGATATGAAGAAAAAAGACTATTGTGAAACCGAACAAAAAAGAATATTGTAATATTGCATGAACATATATTCGAACTCAATGACAATTTTATTTATTCGAATATTAGGGGATTGATTTTGGATTCAAAAAATAACTCTAATACTACTACCATTATCGCCACCATCACTAACAGTACAACTAATACTACTACAATTACTACTACCGGATCACCACTACTACTAAAACGATTAGTATTACTTTTACTACTATGACTACTTCTATTATTATTTTTACTGTTACTATTACTACAACTTTATTACTATTATTACTACTTCTAATACTTATACTACTACTATTAAAAAATTAATTTATAGTGATGGTTTTGAATGTTGAAAAACTATAGTTTATATTCAGGTTTCAATTGGGCAATCTAAATAATTTTTATAATATTTTATTTATACATACCTGAAAGTACCATAGGATCAAAGGATTCGCCCTTCTTTACATGATCAGACTCCCCAGTTAAACTGGATTCATCTACTTTGAGATCATTGCTTTGAATGAGGATTCCATCAGCTGGTAGTAAATCTCCATATTTTATCTAATATTAAATAATCCAATATTGAAAATTGTATTCTTTTGCTTTATAATGCTAAGGTTTAGATTAAATGCACGTACTTGACATATGTCACCGACAACAATGTCAGAAACAGAAATCTGTTTCACTTCGCCCTGTCTAATGACTGAGAATTTATGTTCCCCTTCTATCCTATTCTGCAAGCCACGGAATTGCCTTTCTTTCGAATAATCATTGAAGGCAGTTACCAAAACGACAACAATAACCGAGATCAGGATAGCCAGACCTTCAATCCATCCATACTTCGATTCATCATCCTCTTCTGAAAATTCTGTAAGGATTAAATATATTATATGCTATAGCTCGTTATATATACAATTTTTTCGTGAATTCTAAAATAATATTGCATTTTATTACATATTCAGAATACACGCATCGTCTTAAATTTTATTTTACCTGCATCATCATCAGAAGGATGGTAAAAGCTAAGACCCAGAGATACCAACGCAGCAATCTCCAGAATAATTAACGTTACATCTTGTAGTGCTTCCCAAACAAGTGTTAGAAACGTTTTTGGTGGTTTGGGAGGAATCATATTTGAACCAAAGGTATCTCGCCTATGCTGCATATCACCCGAAGATCCACTAAGACCTGAATAAGATAATGAAGCATTAATACTTGTCACATTTATCTTTTTTCCAGGAAAATCTATTACAAACTTTATTATTTTATTTTGCAAACTAAATAATAATCTACTGTTACAAATTTTGGCTCATTTTATTTGTTTTAATTAAATTTAACAATAATATTCAATCAATAATCAGTACTGCGACAACATAATAAACGAATTTCTTTCAAATGTTAGATTGTCCATGCTTTAATATAACAACGCAGAGTTCAAAATAGTTTACGCTGATAAAAGATTGATGTTGATTTAGAACAGTAATAATTTCAAGGCATTTCTAAAGTCGAAAAAGTGTAAGCAATAAAAAAAAAACAAAAACATTCTTCAACAGTTCAACGAACCCTATACTTGTTATACAAAAACATAAACTAATTCTAGGTGAACCAGTTTTTAATCATAAATTTGCTCTTGTGTACAGACATTGAATGAATGAACATTTCTTAGCAGAATATCCAACATCACTGAAAATCCTGTCTGCAGGTCAACTCCCAATGACTATACATATAGTCATATACATTTTCTATATGCCTTCGTATCAAACCTAACCTCAAAACTGCCCAGGGAGATTCCATGGGATCGGGGACGGCTCAGAAACGACACTCACCTTCGCTGGGCGATGTGTAGAGCTTCTTGCAGATCTCCTGCACACCTCCATGGTCGTTGACCTTGGTGACACCCTCGCGGCCCCGCAGCTCCATGAGCTCGCGGAGCTGCTTGAGGGTGAGCCCATACTGGGCCGGCCGACCGTCGATGGTCGCCATCCTCTCGGCCCTGTGTGCTCCTCGCGCTCGTGACCCTAACGCCCTGTATTACAGTGGCACGGGCGCCCACGCAGCTGCTCCCTGTGGCTCCCGGGCGTCTCAGCAGAGAGGCCCGCGCGCCCCAGCCGCCGTGCCGAGCGCTCTACTACCTGCGGCTCGGCCGCTCCACGCTCGCCGACGACGACGACAAGAACGGTGCTGCAGCAGCAGCAGTTGCCGTAGCCGAGGCCGCGTTAGCCGTCGCCGACTCAGCTGCAGCAGCCGCCGTCGCAGCGCGGATCCGTCCCGTGGTGGTGCAGGTCGCGCGTCGTGGACGATGATAAGGGGGGCGCAGCCACCGCCGCCGCTGCCGAGCTGCTCGTCACTGCCGCCGACGCCGACGCAGCCGCCGCCGTAGCCGCCGCCGTCGCCGCCACCGCCGCCGCCGATGTCCCCACCGTCGTTGCTGCAGTCACCGAGCGGTGCCGCCGCAGCCGCCGCTACTGCGACTACTGATGGTGGTGGTGGTGGTGGTGGCACCGGGGCCACCGTCGCCCTCGACGCCGCGCCCGCAGTCGTCTTCTGGAGTCCTCGCGGTCGCGTCGGTGCCGCTGGCGACGTTAGTGCTCGTCCGCCCAGGCCTCCTGGTGCCTCCTCCGCCGCCCGCGCCCTGTTCCTACCTCCCGAATCGGAGGTTCCACGGCTGTAACATAACGCAAGAGAAAATTTTTGGAAAATTAGCCGCCTGATGCACTCATTTAAGAATAGTTTTCGTTCTTATTTCAATAGTATCTTAGTTATATATATATATATATGCATTATGTATATTCATACATATGCTTCTGCTATGCCCATATATATATAATATATTCGGCGGCATGTGCAGTATATGCACGTGTGGGTTCGGTGCTGACTGGGAACGTAAAATTTGTAGAATGGAAAATTTTATCGTGATTTGATTAAATTCCTCTATTCGAAAATTTCATTCAATTATAAATAAGTTTTTTTTTATATTAAACAAAGTGGTGCGGGTTAATAATAAATTATAAATAGTCATCGGCGACGGATCGATTTTTACAACAATTTGTTGTCTATTTTCTTTGACAAGGTCTGGCAAATGTAGGTTACAACAAGATAGCTTTTTATATATGCTTTGCGATAATATAATAAATTATTTATAGCACACACAGCAAGTGTGTGAGATGAATACTTTATGTGATAGTAAAAATATTGTGAAAAGGTGTGAAAAATAAGATTAAGTAAGAACATTTCTTGTAGTGAAAATATATCTAATAATTATTTCTAGAGCTCTGTCCGTCAAACACACGCACGCGCTTATACGTTAGATGGAGTAAAAAATGTTATTGTATTGCTAATATTTTTATGTAATCTATCATTATCAACATTTTGAAGGAAATTGAATCAAAGCATTATATTCTCTTAGAAGTTTATAAAATTAGCTTATGATTTATATATAAAATGTATTAATTTTTTTTATGCATTAATTAATTAATACATTATATAGATAGATAAAATATATATATATATATATATATATATATATATATATATATATATATATACAGGTAAAGTTGTATTTGAATAATTTATATATAATCAAAACTTTTTAATCGATAATAACTGAATTTTCTGTAGATTATGTATAATATACTAATGAGTAAATTCTTATATTATAGTTTGATTATAGTTCAGTGTACATTGTCGTAATCTTATCATCGTATAGATAATGAATAAGATGAGTTAAATCTAAAAATTGTTTAAACTTTATCGAACGATAACGTTTATATATTATAATACTCGAAGCATTACATTTAAACAAAGGCAGAAACTTTTAGCCAAACATTATAATGTCAGAGCAATTCAAATTACACAAGAGTGATCAAAGTCTGTCGTGTGTATTGCAATCGATGGGGCGTCCTATACATTATATAAATTTTCCTATTTATATACTTTTCTTAAATCAGCGCGTATTGTCCTTGCGAGATAACTTGTAAGACATTGACACGGCTGCCCCGCGGTATCGTTCGAATGCCACAGCGTCACACAGTGATATATTTTGATAGTGTATTATTTGGGGCATCGAATTTACTACTTAATAAATTATATTTGTTAAATATTCAATTTGTCTTGAAATAAAATCCGCGTATATTGTCACTGGAGCAAGGTGTAAATCATATACGCGTCGCACATGACACGTTGTAACATATAGTATAAATATGAAGTATTATTTCTCTCTCTCTCTCTCTCTCTCTCTTGAATATATATGTTATTTCTATTTTTAGTATAGTATTTTACTACTGTTTTTTTACTATTTTATTACTGTATTTTACTATTAATGGTATTAGTCTAGTATATTGTAACTGACATTGGCTGTACATCGTACAAGGTTTCCACCCTTAGGTGAATAAATTCAATCTCTCTCTCTCTCTCTCTCTCTCTCTCTCCCTCTCTAAAATCGAATAAATGAATACCTACTTAATTAAAGATCATCTTGTTTATTTGAGAAGTTGAGGTTCCTTCACTACTTTCTCGTTTTTAATAATTAGTCCGAGGGTAAAAGAATATTTTTTTCGTGTATTTTAATCCATGAATTGCGAATCCAGAGCTCCTACTCGAAAAATATTTTAAACATATTTCAAAAGTTACAATTCCTTCAAATTTCATTTTTTCTTTCGCAGCTTTGAATATACTTGCGAAGTTGACGTTATAATTTATATTTATGGAAAATGCAGGAAGATACTCTCTTTTTAAATCTCAATCGATTTGAATGGCTTTAAACACAGTCACTTTTACATTTATTGGAAATAATAAATATTTGAGCCTTTCTTAGTACACGCAAATCATATGTTGCTTTCGCATTTATATATGACAGCTATTTTAGGGTTGAAATTACGAAGTCTAATTTTGATCTAAAATCATTCAATAATTTTAAAGAAGGTTTAAACAGAAAGTATTGTCTACACTGAAAAAAATTTTATGTTGTCAAGTATATATTTTCTTGTTTTATCAAGTATTAGATTTTCTTAAATTGAGAAAGTATCATTTTGAAATGTAAGAAGTATTTACTTGATCCAAGAGAGTCCACTTACATCAAACCACATCTTCTTTTATCTAACAAAAATATTTTCGAAATTTAAGAAAATGATTTACTTGGTACAAAACAAATAAGTATTTCCTTGATATCAGACCATTTTTTTCAGTGTTCAATTTTTGAAAAACATTAATTAATCATAATTTTATAAGTATACTAAAAGTTATTAAACAATCGCAAAAATGAAACTTTGTAAAATCATAGGTTTTATAAATATGCAGTTTTTGGTGATGAATCTTAGAAGTGTTTTTCTTAAAATTATGTATATTTTCAGAAAAAAATTCTAGTAAAAAATATTAATTACTTCATACATTTTTAGAAAAAATGTGATTTAAACAATGCTTTACCCTATACAACAAAAGAATATCTCTGGATTCCAATTGGTTTTCTGAATGACATACGAGTGCGTGAAATTAAGTTAGCTATTACTCCATGTTCAAATTTCACTAAATTACATGCCATTTTAGAAAATATAGGACAATAACAAAAAGTGTGTATATACAGAATGGGTTCAATACAAGAAAACTTATGTAACGTCTAGAATCTGTTGTGTATATATATATATATATATATATATATATATATATATATATACCGTCTGTGGCCATACACAGAATAAATCGTGTATAAACCGCTGAAAACTAGTGTTTATACTCCCGTACTTATATATCCTGTGTAATATATATATATATATATATATATATATATATATATATATATATATATAGGTATATGTATATGTATAATCATATAAATAAACCATATTTTTTCCACATTTGCGTCATTAGTCACGTGTGACGTAGATTCGAATACCGGTGAAGCCCGATATTACACCTATAAGATCCGTAAGGAAAAAAAATTAATTGAAATAATAATTGAGCGAGAAGTAAAAAAAAAAGATTATAATCAACTCCGACATTCCGTGATTGTATTAAGCTGTCATCTTCAACTAAAATTAGAAATATTATTAATATACTATATGGCTTTCCTATACTATTTTGGTATAACACTAAAATCCGTATATTTTACACCAATATAAAAAAAGAATAATATTTCTAGCATCGATCAAGTTTATGCTTGTTTTTCGACGTCGATATATATGGCTCTTCGTGTTTTTTTTTTTATTTGATTTATTTATTTATCTATTTTTGGGAATAATAATTTAACAAGTACATTGTAGGCTTGTCGATTATATATCATTGATCTTGTCGTTCGCAATGAAAAAACGGGCATCTATATTTTTCTCCAAATGATAAAAACTAATTTCGATGACATGGTATATCACCAAATAAATATGCATATCGAACAGATATAAAGCTTATAATTATACACGCTATATAGAAAAAGATAAAAATTTGCATACTAGTTACTGAAAATATACTACATACTCGATAAAGTCTTAATTATAGGCGCTTATAATATCGAGATCCTTGGATCTTAGCGATCGCAATTTTTTTCCAATAGTAATAATATATGAATATATAAATACGCACGCATACACGCGCACTCAAATACTTTGTTTTAATGAAAGCGTGGCAGAATTGCCATTCGGAGATATCAGTATGTGTCATTTAAATATATATATATATATGGACTATCGTGGCAACGATGTTTATTTCAAGAATAATATAATTTGTCATATGCCATCCTAAATTCACGCGTTATACGTTGAAGATTTCAATCGTATATAAGATTTCAATCGTAAATTTAAACTTTATCCGATTATTTCGTTTATTCTTCATTGAGAAAAGCCGAGAGGAAGGGGGAGAGGAAGTTTTTTTTTTTCAACGCATCAATCGCACTTTGCGTCTTCGCGAATAATTTATTCGCATTGTAATCTGTGCGCGAAACGTGACTGTGCACGTGATAACCCCGATTGGAATATCTCGAAACCTGTAACCCAATTTCGAATAATTATATATATATATATATATATATATATATATATATATATATATATATATATATATAATTTTTGTATGGCTATGTGTACATACAGGATCTATAGACCTACTGATGGGAACTGGCGCGGCCTGTATTACAGTCTTTCTAGTCTCTCTTCCTCTCTCTCTACCTCTCTTTCTTGTTGACCATTTTAGATGCGTCAGTAGCACTCGATTCGATCGTTACGGTTTCTACATTTAAAATGCCACATATACCGATGTATACGTATATCAAGCAGGCGACGTTCGCTTATAAAATTCCACCACGTTTCAAGGTCCCATTAAGTTTAAAGTATATAAATAAAATAATTTTTCAAAAAAATTCTTTCATCGTGCTTGAAAAAAATTAGTGAAACAAAATGATAAATGAATTGCAATAAGGAAGAAAAAAAACAACAAAGGCAAATTAAATAACCACGTAATTGCAAACAATATTAACCGTAACATTTTTTTAAAAAGAAAATAAAAACATAAACGGTAAAATCAGGAGTGTCAGCTTATTCGGGACTTCTAGATCACGAAAACATTCACCAGGAACTTTCTTGCTAATCGATAATGCAAGCTGAATTTATTATCCTTTTTGCTTCAATTTAAGTTTTACCATTGCCATTTTAAACCATTTTTTTTTATTCTTCGATTTGATTCAATTCGTTTTTTTTTCTCCTTATTTTTCAACAAAACTTTTATACAGCAGTTAATTAAAAAAAACGCATGTAAAAATTAGAATCAATTTTGCACGAATATAATTGTTTGATGAAAAAATTTTCAACCTTGGGCTTTGAAGTCTTTTCTATAATTTTTACGCGCGTATGTGACACATACAAGATTTATCTCTTCAAAAGATGATGCCACAATAACGTCAGTACGACGCTGATCGTTTAATAATAAACATTGTGATTTATTTATAGGTGGCTTGTATATAGATACATGCTCATTGAAACTAAATAAATAAAGAATAAAATAATGGATAATTGGCAATAAATAAATTAATAAATAAAATCCCCGCACTGTATAGAGAAGATTTTTTTTGCACTCGTCGATCCCTCGAGATTATATATATATATATATATATATATATATATATATATATATATATATATAAGTATATACCGCTTGACAGAATACATATAAGGAATAATATGTATATGCGTTGTGGGAAAACCAGAGTTCGAAATGTATGAAAACTTTAATGGAAGTAGGTCGACCGAGTTATACGTGAAAATGCACTGGAGTATTCAGAGAAGATAACATTTTAATGATTACATTATTCTTAGTTTATATTATATATATATATATATATATATATATATATATATATATATATATATATATTAAAATGCTATTGTTATTTTACTTTAATTATATTTTACTTCTTAGTCACTACCCTGCATTATCTGAGCTAATAGGAAGCAATATAAAAACAGTAAAACGTCAATTACGGAGGTGATTTCAATGTATACTGTTCAATAATATATATAAATACAGACAAAATGAGATATTAAGTAATTATTATAGGAAGCTTACATTGATATATCCTTGAGACACCTCATCTATATATATATATATATATATATATATATATATATATATATATATATATATCTTTATATTTAAGAATGAAATTTGTAATTAATGGAAATTAATTATATTATATACTCTCTAAAATTAATTAACTGCTTATTTAAATTTTATGTTTATTTATTTGAGAAGTTCAGATTCGTAGAGAAAGCTAATTGGTAATCCGGTAAGTAAAAAAGTTTACTTAAAAAATAGTGCAAATAAAAATATGTTTGTCGTAATGAAATAAATAATGAATTGCTCAAATGAACCTAGGACAATTTATTTATGCAATGAGTGCATGCAAGTTGGAAAAAAACAAAATGTTTATAAAATATATGAAAAAATATCAATATAACGTTTTGGAAATATTAATGTTGGTCTCATCTGAAGAACAAAGAAGCCTTGGTCATTCAAAACATTCTTCAAAAATGCAAGAATATTTGAAGAGTGCAGGTCGCCACCTAGTGATCGATAGCAGAAATGACCGAGATCGCTCAAATTATTCACGAATTGGAAGAGCGAAGGATTCAGTAAAAGTTGTAGAGTGGTTTTTTCGGGTTTTCTCATAACAGAATTTAACAAATTGCATAAAAATAACTGTATAATTATTTCTTCATCAGTTAGAGAGTATATATTATAAGGATATATAGTTTCTTGTTTTAAGAAATAATAAAGTGCTATTAGACACGCTTATACACGCATGCATACACAATACATATATATATATTCTTCGAAAATTATATTTCAACACATCTTTATAAAATGTACGAGATTAGATTCTATAGGCTTCTGAACAGATTTCAATTGGCACGACAATTTTGAAATGAATCTGTTCAATCAACGATTTTGCGTCTGCTTCTCTCTCTCTCTCTCTCTCTCTCTCTCTCTCTCTCTCTCTCTCTCTCTCTCTCTGCCTTTCTCAAACACTTTCTATCAATTTGGTGAACCGTCGCTCGTCCATTGCTTCCAATAATAATTAATATGCAGTGATGATATATAAAATTTAATTCGACCGGCTTCGCGATCGATCGTTATAAGTATATATATATATATATATATATATATATATATATATATATATATATATATATATAGATGATATATACAATATGCATTCGTTGAAATTTTTATCGATCCAACTGCTACCGTCAGTTCTGTAACGGTGAGGGTGGAGAGAGAGAGAAAGAAAGGGGGGGGGGGTGTTCATTCGCAACTACTACCCGCGGTTAATTTTTCAGAATGCGAGCTTTTTTCAGCCCGGGGCACTGCGGGAGCGATCGAAAGTATTTATACGTCCGCGTTATTCGCGCGTGCACAGTGCTGTCTCTGTAAGCTCCGGGCCCCCAGGCCCGTTCCTTTTTTCTCGCAACAAATTACGAACGATCGATATGCAAATGTCTGTTGTATTTGACCTACGTCGATGTGAATGAAACGTCCGATCTTAATCCTTCTTTTTTTTTTTCTTCTCTAGTCATAGTATACTTTCGCGCGCAGAAGTTTGGTTTTTTTTTTTCACGAAGAGAAATGCTATTATTCAAAATTGAAATCTACATGAATCTAGTCGCTATACGCTTGACTCTACGTAATAGAAGAAAAACGACACACGCGCGTTGCCTATGTTGGGCATTGATTTAACGGTCATCTATAGGTACAACTTTACGCGTATATCATATATCATATACGTAACTTTTATTTCTGACATCGTACTATAATGATATTTCCTTATAAGTTTCTGTCTTCTCTTTATCGGAAATTTTAGGTCTTATTGAAAACAAGTTAATTGAAATGTTTTTCATTGTGAGAAGCTCACACTATTCTTGAATATAACTAATTTTTTATTTGTTTGCAAGACTAAGCGTTTACTTCTCTAGTATATAATTACTATGGCATATATATATTCTGCATATTTTATTTTTGTTTACATTATAGTACACTCATGCTTAAGTATACCCATCTAACTATATCTCCATATATTTATCCATATCTACTTATCTCAGGTAAATTTCCCCCGTTCTATAGTCATCGATTTATATAGCATTGCGCGGGCTCGAATATTTCATCGTAGATCTTCCGGCTCACCTTGATGTTATTTCGGTTGGACGAAGGAGCGGGGGGCGATATGGAACTCAATATTATAACATCCTGCGATATGTAAAAAGTGTCTCGTATGTGCGTGAGCGTGTGCGTGTGTGCGCGCGAGACCTGCGGATGCCACACAGTTTCGGTTAGAATGAGAAAATCAATTTAAAATTTAATAAAGAATTGTCGATCAAATTAATGGTAATTCAAAGCGATAATATATATATATATATATATATATATATATATATATATATAGATTATACTGTCATTGAAAAAGTTAATTGAACAAATTAATTTTTATATCTTGCCTTATATATTTTCACATAAACTATAATATACACACATGTATTTTTTTTATAGAAACGAGATATATTGTTAAAAAATGTTGACTATTAAATTCTAGGCTGCGCATAATACAGAATTGTGAAATTAAGAGACGTATAACACAAATCAATCTATCACTTTAAGAATTAATGAACTAATATAATTCCTTTGGAATACGTTAAAAATTTGTAGACAAATTTGTGTATAGCTTTCGAACGATAACAGATCGAGATCAGATAATTTCGTATGTGATACGACAAATTGGAGGTCAAGTCATACGTCGAATTAGGAAAAAAAATAAATAAGCAGTAGATTGATTAAATATTTCTTCATCACCTTCGTGTTGTCAATGAAATTTATCTTTTTTTTTTTTAGCTAAAATTGGAATTTTCTACTTTAAATTCCGGTTACCTTCGAAAGTTCGAGTTACTGTAAACAAATGTAAAAATCCTGTAATTAGTGTCTATAAATTTTTTTCAACATTTGTCGGTATAAAACTTGTAAAATAAATCTATTTTAACATTTTTACAAAAAAAAGTCCAAGAACATTATTATCGATTATAAAGAAAAATTATGATAATTTGATCAAAAAATTCCAACATTTTTTATATAAACAACAAAGTAAACTGTCTTTTACAATAATTGAAAAATTGTCAAAGATAACCGCAGCTTAAAGTAAAAAATTTCTAATTCAGGCAAAAAACAAAAAAAAAGTAAATATCACGGAAGATATTAAAATGAATACATTTATGAATACGATACTTAATCAATCTTTTGATTTTTGCCAAAGTCTAGCTTAAAATTTCAGTAATATATCTATACTATTATATATCTTTTCGTATATTTATGCACCCCGCGTCGCACCCAAAACCTGCGTGTCGAGCGATGCGTTGTCTGCGCTATCTCTCTATCTCTCTCTCTCTCTCTCTCTTCTCTCTCTCTCTCTCTCTCTCTCTCTCTCTCTATATATATATATATATGCGTAAACGCGTCAGACCCATTTTATGAGTTTACGAGTGCTTTGACGTCAGCGCGAGGAAGTGATATAGAGAGCGGCGACGCGACGCCCGTTATATATATATCTTCAATCCTGTAGAAATAAGGATTATTTATATGATGAATGTAAGCAGAATACAGAAGTTTTTGGCCTTAACTTGAAATACGAAAATTAGTTATAAAATCTAAATAAAATGCTAAATATAATTATGAGGTTAAAATGATATCAAAAAAATCATGCATCCGATAAAAAAGAAAACCATCCCAACTTTTTAAAAGTAATCTTAAGTATAAGGGTAACTGCCAATGCCGAATCACCTTTATAATTAACAATGGGAAAGAACATTTTACATTGCATAAGAAATAGATAATGCTTCAACGAAGTTTTTAATAATGTAGGCCCGCAATTAGCAAAGACAATTAACAAAAAGAGCAATTTTTATTGAAACAAGAACCTTATTCGAACAATCGAACAAATTATTTTCAGCCGATAGGGTAGCTAATGAAATAGAACTTTCATTTGAAATGAATGATAAAGCTGGCGGAGTTGATGGCACGAGCGCCAAAGTATACTCGACGTTATCATTAATTAGATTAAAAAGTTGTTTGGAAATATATTTAATTTATGTACTGTAGAAGGCGTTTGACGTACATCATGAAAGTCCGCGGAAATTGTTCCAGTTTACAAATCTGGTGATACACAGATTCCAAGTAATTTTAGATCAATTTTTTAAAATAGCGATTATAAATAAAGATTATAAATAAAGATTATACAGCTGTGATTAAATAATACGTACTTTGAATGATTTAAAAACTTTTTTTTAGGAATTGATTTCGTGTAATTTAAAAGTATGTAAGGCAGTTATGTAAGGTATACATAGGTATGGAGTCGGATATATTGTGTATAAAAGTATGTAAAAGTATGTAAATTCGGATTCGTGAAAAGTAAAAGCACTCAACACAAACTTGCGCGCACACGCACACACACACACACACACATTTATATATATATATATATATATATATATATATATATATATAAACAACAATAAACACAATAAACAACAATCAATTTAATATAATAATTTGATTGTTGTTTATTGTAAGAACTAAATTATCTTCAAGCTACACCCGACTTATACCCACAGACAACTTTCATTGCCTCTCTATAGAATATTGGTATATAAAAAATTATATTATGTTTAAATCTATTAGGATAACAAAATACATACACGTGTGTTTGTATATAAGCTATATATATGCTAAGAGACAGGGAGAGATGGGGGAAGGCATGCTCTGACGTATGTGTGCGCGTGTGTGCATTTACGAAGGGAATGCGCGTATACATACAGGGGTGAATTTCTAAGTGCGCCGAGGGACTTAAAGCAATGTGGGTCACGGGCGGGGTAAGATTATTAGGTTTCTTTTAAGCACATGCGCGCCCCGATATATACCAAAATATGTACACATGATGCACATACTCCCGGTGACAACAAAAATAATGCGCGGCAACTTGTCTATGGCTATATGTATAATTTTAACTAGAGATAGATAGCGAGAGAGAGAGAGAGAGAGAGAGGGGGGGGATCGAAATACATTGGTTTAAAGACTGTACATAAGACATAAGATAAGCTAAGTTCAACCTATGCGCACACCTCTGCGACCTCCGTTTTATCGTGTCGTTGTAGTAAATTTTACCGATGCGTAATTCGCGTAAAATTGCTTTTATTATTGCTCTTTTCTATAATCGAAATTTTTAATTCTACGTGGATACTATATATATAGCATATTTAAAAAATTTTTTTTTACTTTGTCTGTCATATTTGTTTATTATACAATGAAACATAAGAATATCTAGCCAATTCGCCTCGAATGGGAGGCTCGTTCATAAACACATCCCGTGTTATGTCTATGTTGAAAAAGTCGATTGACAGAAAAATCGTCAGATTCGGTATCTACACAGCCTTCTGGAAGGCCGAGCCTTCTGACATTTGTTTTTGCCGAAAGCCACGATAATCAGAAAATATATTCGGTTCAGCATAATTAAACTCTGCTTTATATCGGTACGCGCTGTAAGTTCAACGGATGAACGGGCGGGGAGTATTATTGAACTCAACTTTCACGGCTCGATGACGATAATCGGTCGGCGCAATTCTTCGTCGGCCAATATCGTCGCTCGGTTTTTAAAATCGAGATTAAGACGGCCCGGGGGTTCACGGTACAAGCGAAGCAACAAAAAAAAAAAAAAGTCGAAGAAAATTTTCGACTGTCTTCGCGATTTGTAAAGTCCCGCACGAGCAGAGAGACAATTGGCTAATGGTCATATATATATATATATATATATATATATATATATATATATATATATATATGCACCAATTATTATTATTTCACGTTGTACATTATAATAAAATACAGTTAGTTTTAATACGGAGTACAGCAGAATAATACAATATATTTTATCATTTTGATGTAAAAAAAAACCAAGTACGACCTTCATTTACGACAAGGACTTTAATTTCTTTCACGCGAATAATTACAATTAATATAAATAAAAACCTCGTATTTTTAGTAATATTATATCATGATGGATGAGTGCTCTTTGATCTGATCTTACTCTGACTTCATTGCTATGTAGTGCATTTATTTTTTGCTCGCTTAACAAGCATAATAGGAAACCGTTATCTTTTTTTTGTCTTTATATATATATATATATATATATATATATATATATATATATATATAATCATTTCTTTTTTTTTATCAATACGGTCGATGCTGAATTTTGTAAGAGCGCAATTTAAGAAATTGATCGCCAAGCGATATTACATTTTCATATACGCCGTTTGAATTTCTGAAAAATCACGACGGAATTAACGGCCGCATAAATGAAATTGGTATAATAACGTCTTTCGTTATATAAACACGATGATCGGCCAATACTGATTGATGTATTATTGCATATCGATGCGCTAGACGACGACCTACTTGCAGCCGTAACACACGCACACACACACACACACACACACACACACATGCGTTTTTCTCTTTCCCCCGACGATTATACGGCCAGAGTAATATTTTACTTCGACTACGAAATCCGAATTCTCGTATAATGATGCAACGAAAAGGATAGGTTTGTTTTTTTTTCCAACCGTTATATTTTCATTTTTCATTAAAATTATTAGGATTATTAGGATTTAGGATTTTTTATAACGCGCGCGCGCGCGCGCGCGTGTGTGTGCGTGTATGTGTTCGCTGGAGTATGAAGAAAGTATCATACGATGTCGCGCGGAAGAAATCCTTCAAAATTATCAGTTCTGAAAATAGTTGTGCGGCACAGTAGATGTCACATTATTTAAAAAATCGGAAAAAAGCTACAATGTAATTTTACGTAAACATTATAAAAATCGTGCTTAAAAAACAATAAGAAATGTTTTTCCCCTATGAATATACGCACGAAATTTCTTTTTATATCGATTCGCGCCCTCTAAATCTACCGACTTATATATAAGCTCGAAAGCGTTTTTTATCTCTCTATATATCGTAGCCTCTATATTAGTTAATGTTAGCTTTTTGAGCGAGAGCGCGCGAAGCTCGGCAAACAAAATTAATTTGCCCCTCCCCGCTTTCCACACTCCCGCTCTTCTAATTCTCGCCGCCTCCTTCGTTATTATTATTAGTATTATTATTTCTTTTTTCAAAAAAAAAAAAAAAAATAAATAAATAAATAAATAACGCGCGTAATTATCTTGCTGCCGCGCGTTCTTTATTACTTGCTCGAGGTAATAACTTATATACGCATAGATATATATACAAGTCAACAACACGGTCCATATGTGGATTTGGGCTGAATTTTCTTTTTGACGCGCGCGTTAGATATGTTTAGATAAAAATACACGAGGCGTTGAAATGAATTCGTAACTTTTTCGAAGAGATGGCGCACAGGTATGTAGTACACCATTGCACGGTTGCCCGCGATAATGTTCTGTTTGTATAGTAAACAATTCACGTATCTGTGTCAGTTTACCTACAGGGCCTCTCTACCGAACGAGTGACGACACTTCCGTATAATTCGTGATTTTTGCAGGCAGCCCAGTTGTTTCGAACTGACGAAAAAAATCAGATCATATAATAGCGTGACAAACGTGTCAAACATAAGTACGGAGAATTACGGATTAATATAATAATAAAAGAAATGGAGATTTTGAACTTTTTGAAAAATATTCCCGTTATCAACACCTATAGTGGCTATTTCGAAATAAAAGTGTTCTTTGCTCGATCGGTAAAAAATTTTGACTTTGACACCCCCCCCCCTGAATGTCGTAATTAATTGCTTGGATTTTATACAATTGATTACACTATTTTTCGCATCTACCAATAAAAATAAATAAACATCGACTATAGCCATAAATAATTTTTTCCGTAACATAGAAGAGGGAAGAGAGAAGGCAGGAGTAAGTATAACCCAGTTCTATATTCCCCAAACACTTCGGGAGTCCACGATCTACAAGTATAGGAGGTAGTGCCGAGAAAGAAAATCCCCGGGGGAGTTTAAATAGTGGCGCAGCCGGCGACGGGTTGGGGAGGGGGGGGGACTGCAATTCCGCAAAGTAATTCGTGCGGAAACGTCACCCCAATAAGCTCCGGGCGCCTCCGGACTCCCCCCTGCCCCGTATTGGATCTTAATTTGTCATTATAAAGGTGTGGGCGAGCCCCTTTCTCCTCATCCACCTCCTCCTACTCACCCTTCTCTCTATCTCTTTCTTTCTCTCTTTCCGTCTCCCGCTCACTCTCAAATATCTATATATCTAAAAGAAATATACCATATATAAGACCAGTAGTGCTCCAGAGCGAAATTCCATATCTATATAATCCGATAAAACTTTCATAAAACCTCGTGGAGAAAATTCCTCGGATCAAGCATTAAATGTCTTTTGTTATAAAACTATTTTAAAGGCAGGGACCATATAGGGGTGATACTTTTAAGAATTCCCATATATACGAGCAAATTCTAATCCTCATTCCCCGTATTATAACAGAGGTTCTATGAACATAAGGTAATCTAATCGATAAATTCATATAATCAATATGCCGAAGATTCCTGGCTGTTTTTATCATTATGAATAATACCGCGTTCATCCTTTACTCGTATCGTTACTTCGTCGATGATTTGAAGAGAGTTTTATGGATGCTTCTTTGACAGATTTATAACTTTGACACGTTTTACGGATGAAGTTTATGTTAATTCAAGAATTTTCTACTTTAATTGGTAATTAACAGGTGGGGGGGGGTGGGGCCCGATATGATTGACGGACATAGACCAGAACGTGCGAAACTATTCTGATCACCTCCAAATTGACTGGTCTATAAGTTGTTTATTTCAATTGACAATCCGTACTTTTAGCAACGGCCTTAAAGGTGGAATAAAACGTTGAACAAAGACGTTATAATGAACTTATGCCCGTCGATGCGTATAGTTTCTTTAGTTATACTGGCCAATTGAAATGTTTCGATTCAATTTATCCACCTTTTTCGATTTTAGACTCCTCTCCGCCCACATTACAGCCTGCGGGTCATCTTTCGAATTGACAAGCATAGAAAGTTTGGCGCTGCACGAAGAAATGAATAATTTTTCTTCTCCAACTGGAAAAATCGACGTATACATTAAGTATTGATCGACTCCAGGGCGTAAAAGTTGAATTTTTACGGATCGCGAGGGAACGCAGAGGTGCGAGTATCGCTAATGCGCTCGCGCAAATCCGATAATTTTTTTTTTTTTTTTTTTTTACGGTCGAACGTCGGAAAAGATTTTTTGGTTATACAAACATTAAATTCGCTTATGTGCAGCCTGTATTTTTCCGGCAGTTTTTATTCACTCCGTCGGACGACGACGCTGCAATTTTCTAGGCACGTATCCATAAAATTCAGCTTTACGGCCGGAAGAGATCGTCCGTAAAAACACATTTTACGGCATTATATGATTCAAAAAAAAAAAAAACCAAATTTTTCAACTTCGCGCACAACGCCAGGCCATGTCAATCGAATCGATTATTCGAAAGGTAATCTTCAACTTCGGCTCCGATACGATCCATTCCGCAAGTGTGTCTAGACGCGAAAAAATACATGCGGAATGAACTATTTTACATTGGTCTGTGCGTAGATATATAAATATATAGACGATCGAGCTTCGTATATATATATATATATATATATATATATATATATATATATATATAGAGAGAGAGAGAGAGAGAGAGAGAGAGAGCACAGAGAATCCAAATGTAGGTATATAATATATAGCTGGTTTGAGCGCGAGATAAAATTCATTAATATATATATATATATATATATATATATATATATATATATATAATGCGCGCGGTATAATTTATAATACAACGGATGCTCTGTGTATAATATTTGTATGTCTGTGCGCGCGTGTGTAACTCACGTTCTCGAAACTCGACGGCCGAATCCGTGCGCCGATGCGCGCACTGACGTCAATGCTCCTCTCCCGCCGGCGCGGTTTATAATTATAATTATATATAACTCTCTCGACGTGCATAATTATAATATGTCTCTCGAATCGTCGCGCCGCGACGCGCGACGAGAGATAAGGTGTACGCGCGAGCGCGCGGGCCGAGCGTGCGTGCTCGCGTGCGTGCGTGCGTGCGTGCGTACACAAGTATGTCGTTAAATACCCCCCTCTCTCTCTTCCACTCCCCCCGCTCCGTGGATCCACCCGCGCGCGGGCGCGGTGTTTTCCAGCCGGCGACTCTATTATATGATTAAATACGATTTCGGTGTACACACACATACACACACACACACACAAGGCGCGGGCGCGGGCGTACGCATATATATAAAATTATACACCTTCGAAGGAGTTTATATACAGAGATAAGTGTGGGGGAAATGAAACAATCGACATACACGTCCAGTCGGATTTTCACTTTCTAAGGCAAAGGCAAAGTATATATAAAAGGAGAAAAGTCTTTTATAAAAATTACTATACTCTCCAGTAATAAGAAGAAAAAATTATGAGCAAATTTACTATACAAATACTAATTTTCAATAGAATTTTTATATCGAGTATAACAAGTATTAATAAAATTATTCTACAATTCCCCATAAGTCAAGTACGTCCCCTCACTAATAGAAAGTTTAGTCGATTTTAGCGAAACATTTCTTTCAATATATATATATTCACAAACTTTATATTCATTTATCGTTTAGTCATCTATTTCTCAGAAAATTTTACTTTATATATAAATAATATAAAAGTTTTACGCATACTTCCAAAATTTAATAAAATTTTTATAAGCTGTACAATATGTATCATTTTCATTGAAAAAATATCTACGACGATAATTAAGGTATAAAAATTATACGCAACTAAATCATCTTTATATTCTAATTTTATATTTATTTATCAAAGTATGCTCTTTGCCAATGGGTTTAAATAAATATTGATAAAGAATACAGGTACTCGCTTAATGATAGTGTACGATTAGCTAAATTAAATGACGATTGACTTTCTCACACGACGAACATTGTGCTAGCCCTTTTTACGGCGAGAATACGAAATGCTTTATTTTTCGATCGGAATTTCGGCCAATCGTTGGTCCACCCGGGGACCAATTGGAATCGTGCTAGTTTCGCACGGATGCGACGCGCCCGATGTACCGAAGTAACGCATCGCTTTCAATTTACAAGGGGGCCGAGAATATTTCGCGGCGCGTTTCGCCTCGCGAAGAATAATATAAGACTAGAATAATTCACGACGAGCGATGAGAAGTGAAAATAAGCGGCACAGCTGAATTCCCGGCGCGACAATGCAGTATAGCACAGTTGGCGAAGTTAACGGCGAAATGTGGCACATTCCAACTCGGATACCCGGGTCTCGAGTGGAGGAAAACTGACTTGCGACTACCGGGATGCTCGATTCGTGGTTAATAGTCTTCGAACGAATTTTCGAAATATTTCTAACGATTATTATAGTTCACAAAGCTGTCGATTAAACGTATTTCACGATTTTCGATAGATAATAATAATATTAATAATAATATTAACAATGGCAATAGTGATAGTAATAGTAATAGTAATAATAACAATAATAATAGCAATGTGACAAACAAGCAGCTTATAATCGAAAAACGAAGTGAAATGGGATACGCGAGAGAGGGGAAATTCAAGACAGATGCGCGCACGCGCGACGACGCCGTGACCGACGTGCTCGGACTCCCAAAATGCCAGCAATTAAGTAGAACGAGGCCGGCTTGCTGCGACTGCGCGTCCGGTCCACTCGATGAGACAAGCAACAGAGAGAGATAAAGAGAGAGAGAGAGAGAGAGAGAGAGAGAGAGAGAGAGAGAGAGAGAGAATGAGAGAGATAGGGAGAAGGAAAAAAAATAGAAAACTTTTTGATACTGCATATTATGTTAGAAATATTTAAATAATACTTATAATACATGGAGATATATATATATATATATATATATATATATATATATATATATAAATACATACATCTATGAATATAACTAAGTTTTAACTATAAAAAATTGTGTCTTTCAGTAAGTATCTCATAGTGATCGCTAACTTTAATATCTACGTTTATACTTCAATCTATGTACATGTTTTTAAATGTACTTCGTTAGCACTAGAATATAAGTATTGTGTATGCGATGAATATTGAAAGTGTATTGGAATTCCGTATGTAATGCTAAAGTGGAGGATTTTTAAAATTATTAAGACTGTTGCCTTTGCTAATACGGGGATGTAGTCAAATTCCAGAAATACGCACCAATGTAGATGGAAGGATTTACGATTTGGATACGTTGAATCCTGAGATCGATGTGATTAAAAATTACCCTATGTACAAATTATTTAAAAACTTTAAAAATTACCCTATGTACAAATTATTCTAAATAATTAGGGGGGTGGGCAGAATACGTGTTCCTCTTTCAACGATTCATTTAGAGATATGCGACTGGCGAGTATCTCTAAGATCATTTAATTTGGATGTTAGCAAAATGCTTTTTTACTCGATATAAGTTGATATCGTCTTTGATTGATCATTGAAGGATGGAACAGATGGAGACGCCAGTGAAGTATTCCTATGGTTTGTTTTAATTAATTTTGCATAGAGCTCAACTTAATGACATCGGCTATGATCGTCTCTTGCCGATCAGTGATTTAAGGAAGCGTATCAAATTCGAGTTGAGAAACTCCCGAGCTTCAAGCTTTATGGAAGCAAGTGTAGCGGTATATGATTGGAAGCGGTCGTCGAGTTTGAAGTGACCATGTACGTATATACTTGTTATTAAACCTTCTAGTCTGTCAATTTTGTCCCTTTGTTCAGTTTAAGCGATCGCGAAGAATGCTCGACTAACTAGAACTTGTTGATTTCTCCGATATATCTCCATAGACGGTATTATTTATAGGGCTGGGTTTACAATTCACGGGGTGAGATTGTCATCTGGGAGTTGGTGTCAATGCTGGCACGCCACGGCACAGACGATGCGTAATTTCCACTTTACCTCTTAAGCCGACTTGAACTGGGCAAAATCAGAACGACGGAATGAAATAACAGTGAAATTTCAATGATTGAAGCAGTTCAGGATTCATCAGTTAATTAGATTTCTAAAAATTCCCTTGAACAAATGCATTCAACAAGGATTAGCGAAGCGTTATTGAAGAATTAAGCCTGATGACTGAATTCTATAATATCCATACGGATGAATAAGTTGTGGGCTGTCGCTCTGCGGAGTAAGTTATAAATCGTAGATTCGTAAATCATTTGCAATGCGAACGGTTAAGGATCCTTGAGTAACAAAGGTTCGGTACGATGTCAAGCTCAGGTACTGGGGTGGGGGGGAGGTGTAAATAGGCAAATAACTAAACACAGTTTGAAATTATAAATAATAAAGCACGCGACTATAGTACGATTACAGTGTCAGTGAAAGAAGCTACGCGAATAAAAATCACTGTTTGAAATCATAAATAATCCAGAAACGCGTCTATAAGTCATAATTACGACATGGTACTTTTTTGCAGTGAGAAATTACTTTATACGCCGTGCACGATGCAATACTGTGCGCAATGCACAAGTCCCCATATGCCGGATTACAGAGAATGGGGACAAAATAAACAAGAAGAAAAAGGCTGCTCGGGACCATACTGGATATATCGATACCATCATAATTGTAAATCATAGGCCCGACTAAGATACAATATATAATTTCAATAAGGGATGCCCTAATAGTAGCGATAAGCTTCGATAGAGAAAGAGGGCGAGAGAGAGAGAGAGAGAGAGAGAGAGAGAGAGAGAGAAAGAGATTTAGATGATAAAATCTCATTCGAAACAGCCTGCGTCGCTCAATTGAAACTTTTTTTTACTATTATATGTTAATTAGAAAGAAATCTGCGATTTTTGTTCCAAAATATCAGATTTACGAAATCTAAATAATTTTTAATTTAAATAATTTTTAATAATTACAAAGATCCATGCACGGCATATTATTTATTTCGGGTTTTCATGAATTTGGGCATGACATTATTTTTATCGATCATTTTCGCTATCATACTCATAATTAATGAGTTCAACAATTTTCCGTTTGATCAATGGTATATTAAAATTTAACCTGGCTATATATGTGAAACGTCAATTGAGGCCTATATAAGGTTCATATAGTAAGAATTCAAACTATATATAAATCAAGGGCGACGGGGCTCTGAAAAAATACAACTCAGGAGCTTCAATTCAAAAAAAAAAAAAAAAAAACAAAAACAAAATAACGACACATTCTATTCGGATCTAAATTTATGCAAGGAGGGGTAATTTTCATGGTTCTATGTCGACAATCCATTTTATGTATGTATATTGCGTGCTTCGGATCGAAATTCACATGCGGAGCGAGCAATTTTTGTAAGTCGTGTTTGGGGACGGATACGACCGACCTCTCCCACGTGATTTAATTCTGCGAACGCGAGGATCGGTTTTTTTCCCCTCTCTTCTGATTAAAATAACAAAACACGCAAAACAAAGCCCAACAAAAAAAGACAATTTTCGAGTTTATCCGGGAACCTCAATTTCTGGTTCGAACTCATTACGTTTATGTCCGACGTGACCTTTGCTCGAGCCTTAAAACGGCCCAACGCATTTGAATCCCTTGGTGCCGTCGCGAACACATCGGGTGTTCGCGCGCTGGCTCTCGGGTCAAAAATTTCCCCGACCCTGATATTATCGTCCGGCCCCTCGGCACCGCGCGTGCGCGAACGAAACGGCTCCCACTTTAATCCATGAATAGCCCTATACGTTCCGGAAAATCATCGTTTCTATCGACCTTTTTTTTTTTTTTCTTTTTGGCGCACCCCGTAAAATAATAACGGCAACGATGATAATAGTAATAATAATGATAACTGCAGTCGAGCGCTCCAAGATTGACAGGCCACGCCCGGTGGGGCTGAGGGGAGGGGGGTTGTACGGAGCAATTTTCGGGAAAATCAATAATTTACGGGGCGCTGCACATTTCTCTCTCTATAACTCATAGTACCGAGTGTGCGCGCGCGCGCGCGGCTCCGAATAGACGGTCGGTGTATTCTATAACGATATATATATATATATATATATATATATATATATATATATATATAGCATCTGTATGTATGTGTATGTGAGTGTACGTGTGTGTATCCATATGTAACAGTGCGAGAAGCGCGCTATCGCGGACTCGTCAGATCTAAGTCCATCGGATTTTCGAAAGTTGTGCAGGATGATTTTCTTGTCTTCGATCGAGCCGTACTGCAATTGTCTACGAATTCATCGGGCTTCGCGTACTTCTGTGCATTAGCGCCTGGTATCGGACGCGTTCAAATTGCCTTCGTCGTACAGTTGCCCGTTTATCGACTTTCTCGGGCGCTTTTCTAACTCTCTCCCTCTCTCTCTCTCTCTCTTTCCATCAGCGGCGCAAACCCATGCACAGAGTTTTTCACAGCCGGTGTATAATTGAATGGACGAGAGCGAGCGCGAATTATTGCCTTTCCAGCGCGTACCGGGTCCCGGCCCTCGGCCTCGACGAGCTTTCACAGTGCGTCCAACTTTTATCCCCACTGTACGGCGGATTGAAAACGACTACGATGTTAATGGACGAGAGGGTGTGTTTTTTTTTTCACAGGCAACCTTCGAACGGCGCGAAATTTTTATTCCATGTATGTATATAACTGCTATTCAAGATATCGCAAAATTATTATATACGAATTAACCACAATCGACTGCTCCGACTCTATACAGTATAATATATGCAATTAGCATATTATTATTTTAATTCTCACGTACAACGAGGAACATATTCATCGTCTCTCCATTAAAATCTCGGGAATCATTGTAATTTGCACTTTGTATACTCCTATATGTACATACAAATAATGATGACTCAGAGTCGTTTACGTCACTCGAATTACAAGAGACTATTGTACATGTGTATATGTATAGGCTTATATCATCGTAACGCGAGTTGAACGCGCAATGACTCAAGAACATATATAAATATGTTCCCCCCCCCTCTTTTTCCATTCGTCATTGCTTGCTTTCCTTTCAAGGCAACTTACATATATATATATATATATATATATATATATATATATATATACATATATATATGTATGTATAAATACACACGGTGCCCGAGCGAAATATATCAATTTGTTCCGGAAGGGAGGACCTTTCCGGCATCCCAAGGCTCTCGCGACCCTATATAATGTACAGCCCGTGGGGCGATAGAGGAGCGAGGGGAACCGCCTCGCACGAACGTAATTGAGCGGGAGAATTCGACGCCAGCTTTTCGATACTTGGAATATGCAATATATATATATAACACTGGTTCTATCCGTATACGATGATAAATATTCTAATGTTACGTCGTCTGGAGGAATAATATATGTATGTGTATCGCCTCCCACCTTTCCGACTGCGCGAATTCCGTAAATACACACCTGATGGTGCAGCCTTTTTTCTTACCGGCATCATCAACCGAGTCCCGATCTCCTTTCGAGGCGTGTCTCTACTCGATCATCGCGCGTGTCGTGTAGACGCATACGTGAATAATCGATGGTATAGTGTATGTAAATATATATATGTGTATATGGAGGAGTCCATGCCAATGGGAACGACAAGAAGAATATTCTTCCAAAGTTTGTGGCGATATTTGTGCGGATATTTTTCATATTGGCATCCAGAGTGCGTCAATAGTTGTTTTCAGTGGCGTTTATTCCAAAAACAAATTGGTGTTTTATTAACTCAAACCAAACAACTTATGAACGTCATACTTTTAAGACGTAATTAAACCCTACCGATTTCAAAAGTTTGAAGAACGTCAGATCTATGAAAGATAAGTAAATTAGCTAGAGCTGTGTTTTTAATAGAAAATTCCTTCTGTTTCCTACAAAATCCTGTGGAATTGGAACTAATTAGATGTTCACTATCAAAATATCGTATTTGTCGAGGAAAAAACTTTTCGTGCTCAAAAATCATTAAACCAGTGTCTTTTGTATTTTGGAATTATATTTCTCCTTACAAATAATCAAAAGATTGTAAAAAAATCATCTTCATGGATAGCAATGTAATCATTTTGAAAAATTGATTAATTTTTTTAAAATTTATGTAGTTTTTGTCAGCACAGTTTTGCGCAAATGAGAGATGAATAAAGGCCTTATTTTTGTAAAAATCGTGTTTTTTACCAACTTTGAATGTTTTCATCAGCGGAAGCATGGTTTTCAAACAAAGCATTCATGGCGACTCAAAAGATTGATATAAAAATTTTTAGAGAAAAAAATTTCTGGCTATTTCCATTGACGTGTAATCGTTCATATATATAGATACAATGTCTTCGTTGATAGTTTCCTTGCTGCTGTCTTAGCACTCGCAGAACCACATTATAGAGATATAAACTAAGTGGACTTCGCACGTGTCTGGCGAGCGCACAAAATCCACGTGGTTCTAAGTTATGCAAATATTCAAAGAGATAGAGAGAGCTAAATATGTAGATTTAAATGCGAATTTATTTGTATACTAAAGAAAATGATGTAGAAGTGCATGTTAATTATATTTTACTAGAATACACACGTAATATTTTCAAAAGTATAAGTGAAATTTCAAAAGAAGAAAAGAAACAAGAAGTGTATATGACAAACTATAAATATCTCAAGAGATTAGTTCATATCTATAGAAACAAATAGAGTGAGTAGGGTGTAGCTGAGCGACGAGAAGGGGTGAGATCCAACTTATCCAGTCACAATGTTTCAGCATTTGAACAGGATCTCGGGCTAAAACTTGTTGGTTGGCATGCCTATATAATGCACTGGTGTACGTATGTACACACTTGTTTTTTCAGACGTAAACTATAGACGTTTGGGACAGGGAAAGAATATTTATGTCAATACGTCGATACGTGCAATTTGGGCAGTTGAAAATTGTTTTTCCGAGCCACGAATTAATGAATAATACGCAAGTATGCGCAAGTAATTTTTTGAAAGTTTCTAATGAAAACGTGGAAAAAAATATTCTAATACTTTATCTATAAATTTTTGCTTTTTCTATCGATCAATCGTTTTAGGTCTCTGTGCCAGTTCTCGGCAACTGGTTGGGCGACCTACAATTTTTAGATTATTCTCTCAAAATAACCATCTTCAATTTTCAATGCCGGCTGCTCAATTGAATTGACACACTCAAACAGAAGAAGGTTAATTAATGTCTTCGAAGGTGTGTTTTGTTCAGTACAGATGCCTTTTTACAAATGTTCCATAGTTTGATAACGAGTATTTCCAGCGCAAATTGTGTATTTCTTTTTTGTTTAATAGTTTTTCAACGTTTAATAATTTTTAAACAGTTTTTCAATTCGCACGCAATCACTGAATAAGCCAATTTTCCTTTGCTTATATAATTATTCGCTTTACTATAAGTATATGTTCATCTAGTGAGTAAGCGAACTTTGTTTGCTTACTGAGAAAGCAAATTTTATACTATATAGTCTTACGTGCAGGAATCTGAACTTCGCAAATTAAGCGAGCTTGAGCCTTAATTACGTAGTTATTCACTTGCGTGATTTTACGGAGTACGCAGGGCCGGCATACGACAGACTGCGTTTATTTTTATACACGGGTTTTCTCATATTCAGCTGTTCACGCAGACTAGACTCCTCGTAGACTAAGTTCTGTCGCAAAATCGAATAAGAATTCGAATAAGAACACTTTAAAGTTTTTGCTAATATTTTGAAGAGGCTTGCGTTCTTTCATGCGAGATAATTGTATATATTTGCTGATCGTGACGAAAGTATACTTATACAAACAGCGATGAATTAGAAACAATAGAACCTAGGAAAATTGACGGGCTGAACGAGCGTGTATGTACGAAAAGAATAAGATGTAATACCATTAAATGGCACTCCCTTACGTGCTCGCAATAGTTTTTTTATCACCTGTAAAAGTCGTCAAAGACGCACTACAAACGCACAGTCGAGAATCATTGAATTTTCTTTTTGTGCGCGCGCGCGCCCGCGCCATTTTAATCAAGCGACTGGTATTGATTAATAAGGACGTCTTCTTTGAGAAGATACGCGAAAGAAATGCAGATCGCTGCCTAGGGATCGATGGTATAAGAATTGTGCTGCAAGCGTGCCGAAATCATGCCGAGATAGAGAAACGGCGAAGAAAAGGAACTTTCAACGTGGCTTTTCGAGGTTCTCGCGCGTTTAAGTGTAAAGATTGCTTAATAAGCGTGTGTGCGTAATAACTTAATGCACTGCACCTGTTCTTTTAACGTCAAAAATCGATCAAATTCCAATACGCGCTTCGTGATTAACCAATGTTCATCTTTATTTATCCATATTGACGCCTAAAGGTTAAACAATAACACGATTCCCACCTATATATACCAACTTAAAATTCTTCTTCATTTTTTTTTTTTTTTTTTTTTTTTTAACACCTCCAGTCTTTAAACTTGCCAGAATTCTAATCTGTCTCTACGATGATGGATTTGATTCTGGGACACAGTATATATGTGTGTATATATATCCAAAAAATTTTCCCCATTCACGCTCACCTCGACACTTCGTGCGTATATAACCCACACGAGAGTTGTTGATGCGTGTCTGATGCATAATACGACTGCGTGCCCGTGTGTGTTTGTGTGCGTGTGGCTTGTCTAAAAATACAACATCTTCACGTAATAATACGTGTGCATGTGTATATGTATATATATATATATATATATATATATATATATATATATATATATATATAGAAGCGATCGAACGAGAGAAAAGAGCACGTCACTTATCGTAATGGGTATGTCTATGTATATATAATTATAACTCCGCCGACGGGCGACGCGCGCGGCGCCATTTTTTCACGCTCCCTTATGGCGCGCGCGCGCGAGGGCGCGGTGGCCAAGACGTTTCGTAAGACGACAATTTTCGACGGGTATAAAATTTACTTGCACGGCGGATGTGCCTCGCTCGCTCGATTCGAAGATATCTTCGCGCGCAAAGATACGGCGATGTATTCCGTGAACACGCGCTGTGATATACGGAAAGTGTGTTTTTTTTTTTAGTTCGTATACGACGCGTGTCTTAATCGACGAAACTGTTGGAAATATATATATATATATATATATATATATATATATATATATATATATATATATATATATCTGCGCGGGCGTAAAAATGCGATACAGTCTATTGTCGAAAATGAAGAGGAAGGAAAAGAGAATGGAATCGTTTATATTGTAAGCAGCACACGTAGCTCTCTATATATACTTATATATATATATATATATATATATATATATATATATATATGTATCTCATTTTTAACCAATTAGTCATCAGCGCGCTCATTGCGCCGAGACGCCTCCGCGCGCGGATAGCGCATATTGTAAATCATTATATAAAATGCCGCTTTTTATCTCTGCGCCTCGCTGACGTAAATGCCGCGCGACTGTGTACGTGTGTATTACACACGCTCGTGTATGCGTACATCGGGTGAGCGGGGACACTCCTTCGCGAAATATTCCATAGGTCGGATGGGAGGGACATCTCCTGGGAGATGTGGTCCCCAAGGAAATTTTTTCTTCTTCTTCTTTTTTTTTTTTTTAAAGAAAAGTATATATATATATATATATATATATATATATATCGCTCATTACCCGTGCATCGATCTAACTCTATACTCTGACAATGCAGACTCCTTTAGACATCGCGCGGTTTCGTAAAAGACAGGCGATCCCGCCGGACGGACAAGGGGGGGGGGGTAGGCGACACGGCGTGCGCGGGCGCGGTTTTACTGAATGAGACCTAGTTTTCAAGGTAAAAACTAGTTTAGGAGGGTTATTTATAGAGTTTCGAGGAGAGAATGATAAATGAGGGGGTGTATTAATAAAGCGACGAGAGAAGTTATTTGGGAATTTTTTTCTCCACCGAGAGTAAAGGTGACAAATAAGCCGCTTCTGCGAAGCGGTGAAAGTTTTTAATGATTACTTATTGATTTATTTATTTATTTGTTTGTTGTGCTTCATTTTTATAACAATAATATCGATATGATTGTTCTTTTTTTTTTTGGATTCTTTAAAATTCTCGAGAGGCTATCGACTGCTTTTGTAGATCGTTCGAATACAAATAATTCTCCTACACTATAAGCGCATCATGGTTATGCTTTTGTCAATACTTTAGCCAAGCGCGTCTTTATTACATCGACGCGTGTATCTTTCCTGTGATGTTTCTGTAATACCTCGAGCAGATATCCGTCGAACGGTGTGTGAATGAGAGGCCTTTTTGAAAGTTTTATTTATAGTTTTTGCGGTTGTGAAATTTCAAAGGCGTTCTCAATCCTAAGCGAGTTGACGATCTCGCCTGAAACAGTTGCAGCTACGTATTATAGTACTGGAGTCAGTAAAAGGCACGATCAACTAAACTTTTCGGTCATTTAATACGCTCACATTTAATATTAGTTAAAACAAGAATATCGATTTGCTCGGTTGGTAAGGCAAGAGAAGGTCATTGATAACGCAAGATAAGTCAAGAGCTAAAAACTCGCTCTTTCTTTTGTTGAGTTTTTTCATTAGGTACGAAAGCTTTTCGTCAACTCTTTCGGTCGCCTCCGGCGGGCTCTGTTAAACTATATTCTTAAAAACTTCTTCTACGTTCCAATCGTGTAATTTACAGTCTGCTCGTCTTAAGGTACGTTGTATCGGTTTAAATTACGGCTCTCAAGTAGTAGGTTGGTCACCGGCCCTCGAACGAAGCAGCCATTAAACGTATCACGTGCGCCCGACGGAAGGAAAATGGCAAAATCACCAGAGAAAAATGTAGGAAGAGTCCGAATAATCGATAATTCGTAATGAAGATTATGGGCATACTCGAAATTCAACTAAAATAGCACAGAGGACTTTTATTAACGACCAGCACGGAATCCGCGATAAGAATAAGTATTTTTTCATCTAGTTTGAGGAAAGAGAATCAATAATATATATATATATATATATATATATATATATATATATATATATATATATATAGTCCATACAAAATTTGAGAGAGCTGTTTAAACTAAAAGTTTCGGTTAGATCGATAAGCGCTCAGTATAAGACAGTTCATACTCCCCCTTCTTCCTCCCAGCTCGTCGAACACGCAACCTCTATGTAGGTATTTATAATTTTTTTTTTTTATTTTTATCCTCAACCACGCGAATCCACATAAAGTTTTATCGGATATCCCTCTGCAAATAGGCCATTACTAAGTTGCGCGAAAGATAAACAATATAACGAGCTGTCGGACGAATCCATCAGAAAATTGTCCGTGTCTTTTTCCCATTATTTTCATCTAATAATTTCAGGCGTTGTTTCTCCATTCGGAATCCTGTATATATATAAATGCAAGTCTTGTATATATATATATATATATATATATATATATATATATAGCTATTTTTCGTAGTTTTGAATAAATACAGGGCGGCCAAAAAAGAGAAAGTGAAAGAAAAAGGAAGGAGAGGTAAAATAATGAAAATAACCTCAACTGCCAAGTGAAGATAAACAGATGGGCTTTAATGGAGTAGGGCAGCGAGAGGAGATGTCTGAAGACGAAGCGAAGTACCCCGAAAAAAAGGGTCAGCGTGTAGACAAAGCGAAAGAGAGGGAGAGAAGATCTTGCGCGAAGTTTCAGGTTCAAGGCTCGCCGGCAGTCGACACGATTCTGCCTCTCCCTTTGAGGATGTTCACATATATCTCTCTCTCTCTCTCTCTCTCTCTCTGTGTGTGTGTGTGTGTGTGTGTGTGTGACCAACATTTTTCATAATGTATTTTAAAAAATATCTTCCGTCTTCGTAAATGTCTAAAGTGCGACAGAATGATATTTTTAAAATGTTCGGCAATGTTTATTGAAGTCTTTTATTGTATTCAAAAATCATGCTTAATTATATTTAATTTCGCATGATTCGCGAACCGCGATACACGCTGAAGCGGTCCAAGCGATTCGCCGCTCGGATCGTTTCGCCCCAAATCCCGTCTCGAATTGGAAGAATTAACGGACGCGTCAACGTTCATGTTTTGTATACACACATACATAACCGCGCGCGCGCACACACACACCCACACACACACACACACAAATATATTGATCGATCCGGATATCGGTTATAGCACCAGCGGGGCGCAGGTCAAAGCGCGCATTGTCCGCGCTGCCCCCTCGACCTCGCCCTCCTCCCTATCGTGGCGCGAAATTCCCTAATTCACGGCTCTAACCTCAAAATAACGACATCCTCCCCTCCCCATCGAATCTCTGGAAGCGCAATTTTGCGGCCCGCCTGGTACGAAGTACGGCATTATAGTCGCTGAATTGTTTTTATAGCACGCCTATATGCTGGCGTATATGATGCGCAATCGCGTTGGACGTTGATCTGAATATTCGTTCGGGAACATACTTATATCCGACCGTTTAAAAAACAAAAATCAATCGTTACAACGCACATCGTTCAAATTCACTATTATCCAATTCACGGGGCTTTGCTCACCTGCTTATCACGACGTAAATAACGGGCAATACCGCCTCGTATTTTAGGGCACTTTGTACTTTTTTCTTCTCGAATTCATAGGCCTTTTTTCACACACACACACACACACACACACACACACACACGCATACATAGAGGAAGGGAACGAGAGGGGAGTTTACCGAAACGAGAGCGTGCTGGAAAAGATAAAAGTACAACGGCGGTAGCCCTTTTCCCCCTCTTCCATACTTCTCCCCACTGTTGTCTTTATATCTATTCCTCTTTACCTATATATATATAGATGCTATAGATCGAAAGCTCCCCCGAAAGGCGTCGTAAAATTTCACTCCCGTTGTTCGGGTTGTACCATTAATGCGGCGACGCGCGACATACACATGCTTGTATATTACACGACCGACAGACTGTTCATTTTACGGAGTTGTTAAAGCAACGCTCGCCGTGCTCGCGAGGCGCGCGGGACTATAAAAGTTTCACAAGCAGGCGAGCGATCGCCTCGAATTTAATAATTTTGAGGTTTGCCCAGCACAGTGGCGGGAGTTAGGTTGAGAGCGGGCGGCGCGGTTGGGGGTGGGGGTTGTTCATAACGCCCTTCAAACTCGCTACTTTTCGCGCCGACCCTCGTTATAATCTTACACACCTTCTATATATATACACGGACGGGGTAAGTGCGCGCCTCGGATCTCGAGTAAATTATACGTGAGCTTATTTTTAAAATGTCGAATGATCGCTTAAATTTCCCCTATATATATATATATATATATATACACGCCTGCCTCGAGTGCCCTTTTATACATCGCAGAACCACTTATTAAAATCTATATACATAAAACGAATGAATTTCTATAACCCTCGTTCTGCTCTCGAGTTAATTTGCCTCTCTTATCGAGCGCGTAGTGCGCGTGTATCGTCGTTCCGGGCTGAGTATCAAAAAATAACTTTTTTCCTCTTACTACCCTCGTTTTCGACGCATCCGTATTAAAAAGATAACGAGGATGGTACACAGAGAGAGAGAGAGAGAGAGAGAGAGAGAGAGAGAGAGAGAGAGAGAGAGAGAGAGAAGAATAAACTTATTTTCTCTGATACCGCGTTTGTCGACTGCTCCGATTAAAATAGATACGAGGATGGTACACAGAGAGAGAGGAGAAGAGAGAGAGAGATAGAGAGAGAGAGAGAAGAGAGAGAGAGAGAGAGAGAGAGAGAGAGAGAGAGAGAGAGAGAGAGAGAGAGAGAGAGAGAGAGAGAGAGAGAGAGAGAGAGAGAGAGAGAGAGAGAGAGAGAGCGAGACAGCATATGTATGTGCACTCTCAAGCGTGCAGAGATAATGCACGCAAATGCACAGTTGCGCATGCACATTTGACGTACATGTATGCGGAGGGGGGGCGGAGAGGTACTTTCATATACATGCTAGTATGCTAGCTATCGCTGGATTCTATTATAGAAGACGGAACCTTCGATTGAGAATGAGCCACGAAAATTCGCCCCCGATTCTACTATTCTTTCATTACTTGCCTCCCCTCCCTTTGCCAATTCCATCACTCACCGCCTATCACTTTTTTTCTCTCTCTCTCTCTGTCCTTGCACCCTCTCTTTGTCTGTTTTACCCTCTTTTGCTCCCTTATGTATATATATATATATATCTATATTATATATCCGTTGGGTTTGAACGAAGGATTGCGAACCGGCGATACGCAAGCACGCCCGCATACGCATCACGGTGGCATGCAGGGGAAGTGGTAGCACGTGACGCGTTGGAACAGATGACAAAGGGGGGGGGGAGGGGCGGCACAGAGGGCAAGCCTCCTGTGACCGTTCTCGCGAACGGCGATTTTGACATGTATCGATTTTATTTTCATTCATTTAACCGTCAAAGCGCAGCAGTGGCTTAGTAGCGCGCGCGAGCGAACGTTCGCGCGTGATAACGTCCGTTTCGGGCCCGAATCTCTCACGCGTCGCCTCGCTCTGTCCACGGCCTATTAGAATTTCGAGTGCCGATTCGAACGGCTTTCGCCAGCTCTCGAGCCGCTCACGGAGTCGCGACAGAAATTCGCGATTCCTAATTTCTTGCGCCAACAGTCGGCGAATTCAATCCTTTTCGTCGATTTGCGGAGAAGGAAATAGAAAAACATACACGGTTCTGCGCAGTTCTGAGGCCGTTATTGGATAATTGCAGAATGGTAATTTTTAAAGGGGCTAATCGAAAATCATTATATCGCTAATTTAAGCACATTAAGTATTTATAAAATTGAAAGTTCGTCGTTCCAATAACGAATGAAGATTCGTAATAAAAAAAAAACTTTATTTATCGATTGGGAACGACTTCGGGAGGGCAGTCATTCTGATAGCTTATTTCTAAGTTCTCGTTGTTTCCGCGTTATGTATATAATAACAAAAAAAAAGAAGAAAAAAGAAAGCCATAAAAATTTCATATCATCGGCTAAAGATAAAGGACGCGCCGTAATTCCCTCCTCAATTGCGAATTTCGTATCAATAATTAATGCGCAAGACAATTAAAATTTCAATGAATTTCATAAATTTATTAAAAGTACAGTTGAATTACTTGTCTTTATACATTATCGAACATTTCCGAATCCCGCCGCCTCTCTCGAGCCAAATGAGCGGTCTTATTGTTGCTTATTTCCATCAGTGACCTCGATTTTCCCGCTGTGCGAAATAATTAAACTTTCTATTGGCAATCAATAACTGGCGGTCTATCACTGCTGTATCGGCGCGTAACAACGATATGTTCGGGAATATTTTTTGGTTTTTTTTTTTTTTTTTTTTTTTTTTTTTGTTATGACGCTTAGTTTGTAAAGTCGGGAAAATTTGTGTGTCAAGAAATTTCGAGGCTCAAGAATTATATTCAAATCGTTTCCGGTAAATTTAATGTGTATACAAAAGATATACTGTAAATTCGAGTATGTTTCGTTGAAACAGCCGTATAGAACAATCGAGGCTGAGAAATGTTTTCATGACTCGCAGCACCCCAACCATTCGAACTGCTCGAATCGGGAAAATTTTCTAACACTTCGATGGGCCGCAGGTGCACGAAGGTTCGAACGAGCGTTTTGCGACGATGCCGAGCCGCTTGAATTATTCGTCCGTGGGAGAGCTGATTTTGGGCCGTTTGCGGGATCGATACGTGAAGATGCGTTCAGCGGCCGACGTTTCGCGCAAGCTGTTCAACATATTCAATTTGGGCATTTGAATCGTACGAACGTCTGAAGTTCTACTTTAAAGGCAACTAACATTATGAGCATCTAAGTGTATAGAAAAATCTTCAATTTTCTTTTTTATTTGTTAGCACGAAACGTACCGACGGATTATCGGTGTACTATTTCAGCAGAGAAATGTTTTTGTAAAACAGGTCAAATTTGACTGATTTAGTTATACAGAGCCAGATAACTCTTGTTCGAGCTCTCTCTCTTTCTCTCTCTCTCTCTTTCTCTCTCTGTCGCTTTCCCTCTCATTCTCGTTGGCATCCCTGAAAACTTTTCAGGCCCAATACATATGCGAACCGAACTAGTAGTAGTAATAATAGTAGTGGAAGAGGAAAAAGTAAAGAGAGAGAGAGAGAGAGAGAGAGAGAGAGAGGTTCGTGTATTATAGCTGTGCGTATATAAGCAAAATAAAGCTCGAAGTGCTGCACGCACGCCAGCCAGCCAAGAGGCGAGGCGGCGCGATGCGGCCACGAGGGAGAAGAGCAGTAGTCCGCGATTACGCATTATTATAGCTGGCGTTCCGAAAATAATATCCGTCGGAGGACGTGAGCTGTGCTCTGTCTCGGTAAAGGGAGAGAGATTGAGAGAGAGCAGAGAGAGAGAGAGAGAGAGAGAGAGAGAGAGAGAGAGAGAGAGAGAGAGAGAGAAGGCGAGGTAGAGGCAAATGTTTTGAGATGAATCTCGAGATTGTACAAAGGAGGTAAAACTTGGTCCCCCCGTTCTATATCGCTCTCTCTCTCTCTCTCATTTTGTCTCTCTCATTTTTCCTATCCGACGTTTCGAAAGTGGCGCGCGAAGTTTCGATTCCCGTTATGCGTCGGCGGCTGCGCCAAATTTTTTCACCTCCTCGCTCTCGGAGCAACGAACGACTCTCTTCACTGCACTTCCACTCCCCGACACTCCGATCGCTCGAACGGTTGCCCCAACCGTGCAAAGTATGATCGACGGTCCCGTTCATACAAGCCGCTCTACCCGCTTAAATCTGCGGGCGGGGGAGGGGGTGATGTCATCACTCGCACTCTTATAGGCGGAGGAGGATTTTTTTCGCGCTCAAATAGCCTGGGAGAAAAGAAAGGGCGCGAGAGAGAGAGAGAGAGAGGGAGAGAGAACGAGTGGAGGAGGGTGGACGGGTGGTTGGGCACCGATCGATGAGGCGCTATTCGCTGTACACACCCGGCGAATCGGTGCCGCGCGAAGTGCGCGTTTCAGACTAAGCCCCTGCGGGCGGATTGGGGATGTCGTAAGGTCTCCCGATACCGTTCGCGATACCGTCTCACTCCCGTTATCCGCGCTCTTTCGTCGCGTACCCCCGCCCCCCGCCCCGCGCCGCTGCCGAGTCGAGCCGTTCGAATTTCATTCAAACCCGACGGATGCCAGTCCGAGCCGAGCAATATACAAGTGCTTTTATTCCCGCTTTAGCCCTCGTCTCAACCCCTCTTCCACCCTGCTATTCTCTGCGTGCGCGCGCGCGCGCTCAGAGAGCCAGGCCAGGCCTCAATGGGGGGGGGGGAGTGAGGGAGAGAAAGAGAGAGAGAGAGAGAGTGAGAGAGATAATACCGTAGCTCGCCAATGATTCCGAGAATTTTAATTCGACGCCGAAAGATTTAGACGGTGTGCGCAGCCAAGGTCTGCCAATTTAGAAGGGGCTCTGTCGACGCCGCCGCCGCCGCCGCCGCGGCGCTCGGAGGGGGGAGGATAGAAAAGCCACGTCGCGGGGTCTTTCCTCCGGCGATCGGCGGCGTAAAACGTCGCCCCCAAAATACACGAGAGCGCCCGAGCGCACCGGGAGAATGGAATTTCCCGCGACTCCTTCGCTCGTGCCGGGACGGCGGCTGCGTGTATTGGCGGGGCAAGGGTGGGGGGAGCTCGAGGGAACGCGAGCAGCCAGTACGCCATCTTCGTAGCGCGCGCGCGTTCGTGCGATCTTCGTGCTTCTGTGTGTGTATGTCTGTGTGAGTTTGAGAGCATATAACACGGCTATATTAATCGCGGATCAGCGAAGAATGCGCTATCGAAAATTTCACGCATCAATGGTGAGTCCGTGGAGGAATTATTCGAACGATTCTAGATTCTCGATTCTAGCCGAGAGAGGGAGTTGAAGTAAAGATCGACCATTTCGGGATCGAACAATATTATTCGATCGTTAAGGACGTGGATTTGGAAATGATACGCGAGTAAGAGATGCCAGCGTATAAACGTCGTTCATTCGGCACCAGGTGGCGCCGCGCTGCTTTCGACGTACACGTATCTAAACAACGGTTGCCGAAGATGTAACTGGAACAGACTGAAATTCTTTCGGGAAAGTCGATTAAGTCGCTTGCATCTTTTGGTGTTCTATCGGGTCAGTCTGACGGCATTTTTGCAATTTGTAGGGGTATTTTGTTACATTTGAAATTGGTCACATTGCACTTGGCAGAATGTAAATGAACGTGCAACCTGGTAGTTTTTTGAATAATCAGTGGAAATTGTATTAACGGGAGCACAGCGCAAACGGCAGTTTTTTGTACCGCATTTTCATGAACTTCTGCAAAATACCAATTCTAATATTCACTCTTTATTAGTGTCATAAAGCCATCCTTTATGGTTACGTACTACCGTATATGGAGGAGAGCCCAATTTCGATCAAACAAATGAGCGAAAATTCACTGCGTGGTCATCTCACTGCCGTGAGTTTTAGCAATTTCCAAGTAGCGTTCATGGAATGGGCGGGGGAGGTGCAGGAGAATATAGGTACGCACGGCATCGCCCCGTTATATATATATATATATATATATACACCGCTGCTCCGTTTGGTCCATTCTCCGCGACCTTGCACCCATCTCCCATCCCGCCGCCCCGCTCGCGACACGAGAGCGCGTCAATCGACGGAGAAAGGGCGGAAACCACCACGATCGAGGTACAACGCGGGTGGAAAGGAACGAGGGATGGACGGGGAGGAGGGTACAGAAGACCACCACTTCCAAAACGAACGTGCGGACTCCTCGTCTTCACTCGCGATACCGTTGCCTACGTATATATATATATATATATATATATATATATATATATATATATATATATATATAGGGTATTCTACCCACAGAGTATAATACGTATCTCGCGAACTATAACGGACTTGGAGGGGCGTAGGAGTAGCGGTGCGAAACGCGCCGTGCTGCACCTAACCCTCCCCCCGCCCATGCTTCCTACCTTCTTCCGCAACGCGCGGGGAAGGGGGGGATCAATCGGCCCCCGAGGAAAGGAGGGCGAGTCGCGGGGGTGGCGCGTTGCGCGCTGTCAAGCTGTGTGGGTATGCGCAACCGCGGTGCGTTCGCCTCCGTATGTGCGCGCACGTATGCCTGCACATGTATAGGTACGTATAAATATATATCTACACACACACACACACACACACACACACGCACGCGCCCACCCACACACACACAGACAGGCACACTTACATGCGCACACACATGTATATAAATATAATGCAGGTGTAGGCATGTAGAGAAACAATTCCGTCTACTTACTCAGCGAGCCGACGACTCGGCGTCCGCGAGGCGTCGTCTCTCTCACTTATCCCGCGGTCGTCGTCGTCATATGCGGCCGCAGGCCCTCGCGCTCACCGAAGCGGTTGCCCCAGCGGGGAGCGGCGGCTCCATGGCGCGCCGCGCGGTTCTCCACCTCCGCCTCCCGCTCCTCGCCCCGCCGTCCGCGCGAACCGCGTCCGAGCGCCGCTCTTCAAGGCTCGCCGGACCTCGTCCCCGTCCCCGTCGACGCCTCGGCTAACCGACGTACGCGCGCCGCTCCGTCCTGCCGTGCGTCGTCGCGCCTGTGCCGCGAGCTCGTGCACGGGACGGGGGCACCACGGGTAGAGCCGCCGACGCCTCTGCCGCTGCCGCTGCCGCTGCCGCCGCCGCCGCCGCCGCCGCCACCGCCTTCCCGTGTGCCGCGTTACGGGCGCTCCGTCGCGCCGACGGCCGGGGGGCCGCTCTGGGCGGGCGTACCGCGGCGAGCCCGGAGAGGCGGCGGGCCGAGGAGAAGGACCGTGTGAGAGGGAGAGAGAGAGAGCGAGAGGAGAGCCCCTGGTGGAAGCCCGCCTCGGCCGCTAAAAATAAAGCGGCGGCGGCGGCCCGCGACGCGACGTCCTCGTCGGCCGCGGTCGTCTTCGTCGTCGTTCTCTATTCTCCTTCCTTCACCTCCTCCTCCTCCTCTTCTTATGCTCGAGCCTCGACGGCGGGGTCTGCTGCCGCGACTGTCGCCGACCGCTGCTGCCTCTGCAGTCACGGCCGTTGATCTATCGACGCCGATGCCGTTGTTTCTTCTCTCGCTTTATCCGCTCGCTCTCGCTCGGTCGACTAGATTTTTTTTCCCTCGTCCCACCTGACCGCCCCGGGGGTCGTGAAGCACAGGGGTGGATTTTCCAATCCTGGATCTCGATTCTCGAACTCTCGCACGTCCTCGATCTCGTCGTCGTTTCGGGACTATCCTACTTCACTTTACGACTCGTTCGTCGCTATTTTTCTTTTTCACTAAATTTTCGATCCTCGTGTCACCTCACGCACACAATCATATACGTGATATACATACGCAAGCTGTATCGGAGAAAAATTTCACACTTTCGTTATAAACATATTACATATATATCACTATTTTTATTGCACTCGCGAAATCAGATATACGAGTCTATACGTGCTGGCTCGTCGGTGGGTATGTGTGCAGCTGAGTGCGTGCGCGCGCACGTGTGTGTATGTATGAGTGTGTGTCTGTGTGTGCGTAGATACGTCTGTATAATTGTATTCCCCCGAAAGCGATGCGCCACCAGCAGCCTGTTATTTGAGCGAACGATCGACGAGCCCTAGAGTATGCTAGTAGTAACGACAGGCGTTCGCGCGCGTACTATACTGTTAAATTCCACCCTTTTTCCTATGCAATGAAAATTTGATTCTTAGACCCACGGTACGATTGCCAACGGACACACAGACGGACAACATAGCGAACGTGTGAATTTCGATGTATATAGAATTTCGCGCATGCGAGGAAAAAAAGACGGAGGATTGATCTCGTCCCCAATGTGCTGGAAATCGAGTAGCAGCGATAAAAAGCATACGAATTATAGAGGCAGAGAATGAGAGAGAGAGAGCGAGAGAGAGAGAGAGAGAGAGCGCGAGAGGGGGAGGCAGGAGATATCGCACGGTGGCGATGGCAGCGCGCCGCGCCGCGCTCTTTCCCGGGACCAACTCCCCGGGCTCAAGGTCGCCGCGAGCGTATTCCGTCCCTCTTGCTCGCTCGCTCGCTCTCTCGCCTACGCGCGCGCACCGCTCATTCCAACCGCCTCGCACAGATAAATGTTTATATTCTATTTTAGAAGAATCCGACCAATTGTTAGGCATACGATAACGTTAATAAAATATCGTCGTCAAGCAGTCTCTCTCTCTCTTTCTCGTTCTCTTTCTCTCTCTCTCTCTCTCCCTCTCACTTCTTTCACCATGTCTGCCTTCAATTCTGTTGGAATATTCGTCCGCTTGTACACAGTGGGTTCCACGAATGCGTTAAACTGCGAGAAAATTCGTCAAGATAGGGAGAGTGTGACGAAGATAAGTAACGGTCGAAGGAAGAGAGAGAGAGGAGAGAGAGAGAGAGAGAGAGAGAGAGAGAGAGAGAGAGTGCAGCGAAGGAAAGCTAGAAAGAGGGATAAGCAGGGGTGGTTTAGATGTAGGGATACACGTAAAAATCTGAGAAATCAGACTGACGTGGCAGCCGCGAGGAGAAAAATCTCTCTCTCTCTCTCTCTCTCTCTCCTCTCTCTTTCTCTCGCATTTCTTCTCCTCACGATGGATCGTCTTCCGCGCTCGCGCGCGCGCGCGCGCGGAACGCCCGAGCGCTTATTTATAGGTATAGGCGAGCGCGCCCGCTGGTTGCTGCTGCTTCTGCTATCGCCGTCACCTCCGTCCCACCCTCCTTGCGTGTACCTGCTTTGCGTGTGAAAGAGCTCGCACATATAGACTCGATCCCTTACATCCTCTCACCGACCTTATTCTCCACCTCCACCTCACTCCTACTCATTACTCGTCGTCGAGGGTTGCTCGCTCTCCCCCGTGTCCGCGCACTGCATTCGGGAATTTCTTTCCGGAGGGAAAGCGCGTTTGTGTCTATCTGACTATAGTAAGTCTATATTTATCTATCTCCCTCTGTCAACCCCAATGAGTGTGGAAGAGACACGGATATGCGTGTATATGTATTACCAAGACTTTATGACGTTATAGGCACGATAGACACAGCCACAGAGCACACGAACACAGAGGATGACACGCGCGCGCGCGCGCGCACCCACACTCGCGGAACTGAAACGTGCTATGTATACACATATCTATATATACATGTATATGCATATATATACATATATATATATATATATATATATATATATATGTTTATATATGGATGTATATATATATATATTTATTTATTTATATATATGCATATATGTATATATACATATATATAAACAATTGTAAGAGCTAGAGGCGGAGACAGAGACGGGGATGGATGAATTGATTATGAGAAACGTAGTGTATAGATATATACGTGTGCGCGTCTCGGAGCAGCTCTACACCGTAGGAGAGAGAAGCTCTCGAGGAAACGCGCGCGGGCGCTGCTCTCTGCGACACGGCTCCGCCACGACTCTCCTTCTCTCGCTCTCCCACCCTCGCGCGCCGACGTTACGGCCGCCGCCGCCGCCGCCGCCGCCGCCGTTGCCGCCGTAGCCGCCGTCGGAGCGGCGCGTGCGTGCAGTGCGCGCCCGCGAGCTCGGCCGTCCGTCCCTCCCTCTTCCGCCGAATGTATATATATATATGTGTGTGTGTGTGTGTGTGTGTGTGTGTGCGTGTGTTATACACTTCTTCCTCCCGCGGCCGCCTCCCTATGACGCGCGAGTTCTATATACCGAGCGAACGTCGACTTTGGCCGCGCGGCCGCGGCTCGGCTACCCCGCTCTTTATCATTGTGCACGTGTCTCTTTCTCCGCACCTCTCTGTTTGCCTCCCCCTGAGCGGGTCTCCGGCCGAATTCGGGCTGCATTCGCGGAAGATGCGGTCTTGATCGTTGATCGTCACGCGATCGGGATCCGTTGATCCCGGGCCGAGGTCGACCAATTGTTTTTCGTTCCCCGTGGAACGTCGGATGGGTCATCGGCTGTGGCGACGGCAAATATATGTCGTGGACCTTTCGAGGACCCCGGTAGACGAGCCGTTCAGTGTATTTTGCGGCTCAAAATCTCGTTATGCGATAATTCGTGAAAAGTCCTGCCGGCCTATTGTGCACGGAATCAACTTGGGATAGAACTTTGTTCTACGTACGCTCTTGCCAATAGAGTCGCGTCGACGCTCCACGCCGCGATCGGCTGCTTTTAACGCGGCAGTTTCATGCAAAAGTCGAGCGCCTCGATCCCGGGATAATACGAGGGCCCCGTTCTCCAGTCGTGGCTTATAGGCTCGTTTCTAGGGCGACCGATTTCACAGATCCTCGATTTTATCTGTTTGATCAGTGCTCCCGGGGAACTTTGGTTTTTCCAGCTCCTATCCAGCTCTAATGTTTTACATAGTTGATAGATATAACGTACTGTTCGTACACATATCAAGCATACAAGCCATACACTTTCTGAACATGCGAAAGTTCTCAGCTATACTTTTAGTTCATTGACTGATATTTATATATAGATACTACATATATATATATATATATATATATATATATATATATATATATAAAATAGAAATTTCTGTGATTATACGGTATAGAACATTTTTAGTCGTTTGTTCATGTTATTATTGCTTACTTTGTTTATAAAATTCTAAACATTCTCAATCCCATGTTTTTCCCCAATTCTGTTTCTCATATTAATGAAAAATCTTTGTATTACGTTATATAAGTAAATGTAAATGTATCTAGCGAGAGAGGCCGAGAAAGAGTGTATGTGTGTGAGAGAGAGAGAGAGAGAGAGATAGAGAAAAATACCGCGCCGAGTATCGTCGAGGTCCAACCGATGCACACGCGGCTGTGTTGTGGACGAGTTGTACACATAGAAATATTGGGGCGGAGGGAGGGAGAACAGGTGCAATCGTCCACATACCCGCTCCAACGATGGATCGCGCGAGCAGTCGCGCGTGCGTGTGTGTGCATGTGTGTATACGTGTGCGCGAACGGGAACGAGGAGGCGCGGTAGATACGGCGCAGGCGCCCCCGCCCGCGAATCAGTAGTAACGGCGGGCTACGGACAGACGGGCGACTCGGGCCGTTCTCGGCCAGTGACGCACGCGTTTGCTCCTCTCCCCCGTCCGCTCCGCCGCCCAGCCCCCGTCCGCTTAAATCAGCCCCTAATTGCCCAATCTCCCGAATGCATTAGATGGTCTTCCTCTTTTTCGCTCTGTTTGTATATGTGCACGTATATACACGCAGACAAATATGTGTGTGTGTGTGTGTGTGTGTGTGTTATCGTCGCGCATTAACTACTCCCTTTATTAGCCACGCAGTTAATACTCGATACTTTCGAAGTACCGTGAATTTGCCAATTTTAATTTCTGGTTCAATTGCGTCTAGGTGGGCTCTCTACGCTACGTAGTATTTTCGGCATAAGTATCATTCGGATACTTATGCCATATATCCTACGTGGAATTGTGAGTCTTTCTGTGTCTCAATGATTTAACGAATTTCATATTTTGTATTTATACTCGTAACGGGCATAAGAATTTTGCACAATATTTTTACATTATGCATCGAATTTTTCGGAAAAAATGGAAGATTTTCAATGCTGATTGAATTTCAGTCTTCGTTGGAAGTAATATTTTAATAATTTTATGAAACAAAATCAATCTATTTATTTAGGTTACATTAGTCTATGACAGTGCTCGATCGCTACAATAAAGGACCAATCAATTCGGTCATGATGATTCCAGTCGGCCGATCTCAGTCGATTCATAGAATCACCGCTGTAACAATTACTGTTGTACAGTTGCTTCAACAATGTGTTTTGCTTATGAACACACCGTGGAGCCACGTCACTGATTATTGCAGCAGGAGTTACAAGCATAAATAAGGCGTCGTTAAAGCAAATAAAAAAAAATCTATTGTACAATAAATTTCAGTCAATGATATTTATTTATATCATTTTCTACCAGGAATAATCTTTCTCATCTACTTTCATGACTGTCTTTGCTGACACAATATGTCAATTTTTTATCAATTTCGCTTTGGATACAGTTGCATTCAGTAGACGAATGTGTACATAAAAAAATAAATTATAATAATGTTTTAATAATATAATTGTAATAGAATTTGCAATATCCATTGTGTATATTAAATGTTGCATAACTCAATTTAAATTGCGTTACGCTGAACGACTTCCCGTTCGATTTCTGACCTTCGCTTGGCCTTCCGCAAATATATCCGATAGTATAGGATCCCTTGTGGAATCTCCTTTCCAAATATCTATATACAGGAGTTTATTCTACGTAACGTCGGATAATACGTTCATTTCCATAGAACTGAACGGCCGCCTCTGCCATTATTCGGATTAACGAAGAAAATTACCGGAGCGTATGGACGAGGAGGGGGGGGGGAAGTACGGAAATTATGACGGACCGTCCCCCGTGCGCGTCCATCGAAATTTCCAGAATTATCCGGATCCGGAGGGAAAAAAGGCTCGCGCGCGGAGCGCGTTCCACCGCGATCGGGGAGGCTACGGCTTCTCTTTTTCCTCGGGACCGTCTATCGAGAAACGGGGGGGGGGGAATGGAAATGCGGCATCGACCTCCCCCATCTCTCGCCCTTCAAGCCCCCCCCCCCTCCACCGACGTCGCCTTTCTCCGTTCCACCAGCGGTGGAAAGTATAGATAGAGGCGTTACGAAGGAAGCGATCAGAAGGATAGAGCGAGAGAATCGGGGCTGCTCGTTCTCTTGGACGTTTCCTTCGAATTTGGTATTGGTATCTATCGCGTTCATCGCTCTCTTCCGATTATATGTGAGGGATTGCTGTCGAGACTCGAAATTAATTGGGGCCGGAAGAATAGGGGGGGGGAGGGTGAAAAAATTTGGTATTTTACCCTCTCTCTCTCTCTCTCTTGTCTCTTTATCGAAGGGATGGAGCGAAGAAAAATGCCGAATCACGCGCGATGTAATAACGATGGAGGAAGGATGGATAAGGCGAGGGACCCGGACGGTCCAGAGTACCGTAGATTCTCATGCCGGCAACTCGGAAGGTCTTCGAACGGACGAGAGCCGGCCCCCCCAACCGATCGACGGAGGCCGTAGCGGCACTTTGGGACGTTTGAGCCGTTCGAGCCATTCGGAATTCGAGCGTACGATCCGTTCGCTACTCGGTGTCCAAATTTCTCACCGTTGTGCCGTAAACGGTTCGAACATTTTACGCAGCGCTCCAACAGTCCCATCGACCTCCTCAACTCTAGACAATGTACGACGCGGCAGATGTGTACAATGTACGATGCACGCGAGGCCGTTTCCGGCATTCGTCGCTCGGCCATCCCCCTGCCCCGTCAAAAAGGGCCTCGAGTGTTTTAGCTGTGATGTACGTGTGATATACGTACGTCCATACGGTTGCGCGCCCCGCGCGATTGATCCGCGGCTGCTATTATAGAGGACACCTTGAATCATAACACGAGCCGCGAAAAGTTCGACCTTCGCGTCAATTTTATACCCGAGGCTTTATCACGCGATCCCGAATAAAACGAGTTTCCTCGCTCGAGTGCACGTTTTAATTTTTACGAGAGAAAGGCAGGAAGATTAAGAGAGAAAGGGACAGTGAGAATGGAGAGAGGGAGGGAGAGAGAGAGAGAGAGAGAGAAGGGAGAGAACTACTCCCCTGTCATTAAGTGGACGAAATTAGGAATGATTTGAAATTCACGTGTCGGACTTCGCTTAATGTACACATAATGAATTCGTGTAATAAAGTCAATTTGCCTGATTTGTGTTATATATATATATATATATATATATATATATATATATATATTTGAATTCGTATATTATAACTAGATATTCCAATTTTTTTGCACGAGATATCCCGTCTCGTGCCGTTATCGGGCGACGTTTAATACAGCATTTGGGACGAGCTTGGCTTATTTGAAAATTCAGGTACTGTTGCCCGGATAAGATTATCTTTATATATATATATATATATATATATATATATATATATATATATATATAATTTTAAGTGCTCTCAATCAATCGAATGAATAATTGCTTGCGTTTTATCTCCGGCGGTAATTAAACGAGTGTCGAGTGTATGTGTAGGAACAATTAAGGATTCGCCGGCATAATTGACTTTTGATGTATTTTAAAGACATCGATTATTATTTATCGAGCGAACGGCCGAGATTGGAGAAATTAAATGCCAAAGCCGATCGAGCCGCAGTCGATGCGAGGAGGAGAGCTGGCGGGGATAATTTTTACGCAGAAACAGATAGGAAAAATGGGGATAATTCGACGCGCGACCTTCGCCCAGAGTATTATTATTATTATTATTATTATTATTATTGTTATTATTACTTGAAAGAACCTATTATCTTCCATCGAGTGCTCCGCCCAAGACGCGGGATTCGATCGATCTCACCCCGCTTGCGTATAAATACGACCTTACTTAAACATTCATCACGCGAATTCACAATTTTTCCATCATCGTCTTATTATAACATTTGCTCCGCTTATCCGTCCGACAATAATTCTCAGTCGGCGGCGGCAAATATCCTCGGTCGTTCGGCCGCTATGATACGCGAGGATCGAAACTGGAAAATGCACGAGACGGACTATTTCGATGCATTGTCGTTGGAAAGTTAATTTTTTTTTTTGTTGTTGTTTTTGTTCTCGAATACGCGAGAAATACCTCGGAACTCGAGGAGCTCTTGACCGTTTTTTTTGTTTTTCACCGACGGTTGAGCAAACGATTGGTAAAGTCATGTAGGTCTTAGAATTGCGATTGGCATCTACATTAATTTAACGAATGTTCTGAGAAAAAGACACTACGATTATTAAGTATTTTGAAAGCATGCTTTACGCAGTTGCGTAAGAGATAAAGCGCTGATATCCAAAAAAAATTATGTACATACGTAAAGATGAAAAAATCCTATGAAATACAAGAGCAGTAGGATTGATAGAGGTGTGGGATGTTAACGAGACAGTTTCCGCCTGAGCGTAATGAGGGAAAAATTAAAGTACCGATATTCAATTGCTTGAGTCCATCGCGAGAGTCGCAACAATTCCTTCAAGTCGTAATTACGAGATTCGAAATAATGAAGGAATTGCAATGGACATCGATGTGTCGAGTCGATGGCGTTGAGGAAGACGTTTTAAATTATGGGATCTGAAATTTGTCCTCGGAGTCAGGCAAACTACATGTATTTAGTGAGCTAAACTATATGTTATTAGTCAGACAATAGACAACTATCATTTCGTCTCGACAAGAATTTACTCGAATTTACTCGAATTTATTCGAAAGCAAAGAACGGACATGGTTAGCCAAGTTTTATTACCAACAATTTTTTATATAAATTATTACGATAATCCATTATTTTTCAACTTATTTTCTCAAATTATCAAGAGGTTATCCAGCGCGACAATGCAATAATATAAAAATGTAAGCGGGATATTGCAGATGTCTTACGACGACACGGTATAACGAGCGACAAATTCGACATTCTCGAGGTCGTTTTTTGTTATTTTTTTTCTTTTTGTTTTTACTTTCAAATTAACTTTTAACTCGATCCAAACGTTGCGCAGCATGGGAATTACGTTGACGTACTGTATAGAAGCGGGAAATTTTTGAACTGTCCAACTGTTCGAACAATTCGAACCCCTCGAGCCGATCGAAATGTTGGAAAACCCCGTGCGTATTGTACGTATGACGTCAGATATTATAGGACCCGGGGGAACTTTTTTTATTCGAACGAACTAATTCAAAATCTATTCGTCTCTTACAAGTTTACGAAATAAAAAAAAATAACGCACTTTGCTCGCCGTGCGTGATTCTGAATGCCGGACTGCTATCTTAAACATATATATATATGTTTAAGATAGATATAATCATATAAGCAAATAGTTTATTAATGCCTTTCTTTCTGATATGTTCTCTCGTTTCCGCATTCAAATGTCGCGCCTCGAGTAAATTTCTCAACGATACGCTACTGAAGTGGAATGTCAAATTTTCGCTGATCCGATGTCTCCTTGAGATTCGATCCTCAATATTCCAGGGGGGGGGAGGCGTATAATAAACACACGACGTCTGTCTCGGTCCCGTGCATCGTTCCTGGGCAACGGAGACCGTGACGATCCTTAATTACTCGCTGGGCAGGTGTTTGCCCGTCCTCCCTCTCCCATCGCCGCCACACCCTCGCGCGATCCAAACCCCCGCTCGCCGAGAAGGGGCGCCCGGCGCAGGCGGCCGACGATGCGAACGTTAAGGCGCGCAAACCCAGAGAGACGCGCTTATCCCTAGGAATTGATATAATTAATTCGCGTCGACCCGACGGACGACTTGGGCATTGCCGAGCCTCGAACTCACCCTCGACGCACGGAGAGAGAGAGAGAGATAGAGAGATAGAGAGAGAGAGAGAGAGAGAGAGAGAGAGAGAGCGAGAGAGAGACGTCCAAGATGGCGACTTCGACGACGACAACATCACCATCGCCAGCTCCGCCACCACCACGATCGCGGGTCGCGGCGGCGGTACGGGGGAGAAAAGCAGCGGCGACGTCGGCGCTGGCGGCGGAGCCAGCGCGCGCGCACCCCGACGCCCTGCGGAGTCGGGTCGGTCCGCGAATCGATCCGTCGTCGGCGCGCCCCACCAGCTGCCGACGGCGGCGGCGGCGGCGGCGGCGGAGGCAATGGTAGCGGCGCTTACGGCGCCGAATTGTTACGTCACTAGGTCACCCCCTTTTTGCTCGACTGGGCGAGGGTGTGCGTGTGAGTGTGTGTGTGTGTGTGTGTGTGTGCGCGCGCGCGCTCATGTGTCTGTTGCCTGCGTATGCGTACACGAGAGTGAGCGCACGCGCGCGAGTCGATATGTGCGGGCATCAAGCGCGCCCGTCGCAAACACTCGGTTATACACCTACATTCGTACATACGTACATACAAATATATATGCACACGTATACATATACTCGGGCGGTAGGAAATAAGTCGAGCGAAGGAATTTGTACATTTGTCTCCCGCCCTTTCGCTATTTTCATACCTTTTTTTCATACGCCAGATTAAATTCAACGGATATATATATATATATATATATATATATATATATATATATATATATATGACGGATGTATCGTCGAATATCGCGCGTGGTGCGCTGATCCGATGATCCACTGCGGTGTTTCCGTTTTGTCCAGCGTCCCCCCCTGTTCCCTCTCCCGCACATTCCCCTCCACCATTAGCCGCGGATATTCTCGCTTTCCATTCGCGGGACGATCTGTCGGCTCAGGGGCGCGATATGGATTCTCGGAGAATGAGATACATGGGAGGGAGATCTCTGTGTAAGATCCTCCAATAACTGCGTTGAGCATAATTCCATATTCTACGTACAGAAAATCTGTATATATATATATATATATATACATATGCATATAACTGTATTTACATAAAGAATTGAAAGTACAGAGTGTATATTATTTTTCCACCATTTCGGCTCTTTCGACGCGTGACGCACGATCGATGTACTACACATGTGAATTCGCGGTTCTCTCCCTCTCTCCCTCTCTCTCTCTCTCTCTCTCTCTCTCTCTCTCTCTCTCTCTCTCTCTCTCTCTCTCTCTCAGTCTCTTTTTCTCGTTTCTCCCCCAGATAAAGCGTATAAGCAATATGTATCGGGTGTCTTCATTTATCTTTTGCCATCGTAAGCATTGCCGTATTATTGAATACCGCGAACGTATGAAATGGCGTAGAGCCTCGTGGATAACGAGCCTCGTCGATACGAATCATACAACCATTTCTTCCGTATAATCTGTCGGGAGATACTTCGGCTGCGCGTGGCATGGATTTATTCGACGTACATGAGTTTACAGAATAAGATGTAGCGAAATAGAAATAGAATTGTACAATTGACGTCGCGTTTATTTTCGGTCGATATATATATATATATATATATATATATATATATATATATATATATATAATTAATCTGAGTACACGCTCGTATCTGTTAATCCCTAGATTTTCCCGATATCTCGTCTAAACACCCTTCTATGCCTGTATGCGCGAGCGAATGAGCCATATATTACTCCGCGTATATTCGGATACAGTACTTATGCAAAAAAAGATGCCACGATGCTCCATAGCCGCCCCCTCCCATCCGAAAGCTCGTGTAATCCTCCACGTGCGGATTAACGAAGTTCGGAACGAGCCGGATCGATAAAACCGACGGTCCGCCACCTCTCATCCCTCTCGCCCCCCCCTCCCCCGATCACCGTGACCCCATGGATCTTCTCTCTAGGAGATCGTCTCGGTGACCTCGCGCGTAAAATACGTAATATCCTTATCGAATAGGGAGGAGGGGGATTCGGGAGGAGCGAGGCGAATTGAGGAGAGCGAGGCAGGGAAAACTACGGTGTTCCCGTATACGGTAAGTACGAGCCAATCGTATATGCTCGGCTCGCTCCTGAAATGCACAAAAAAAAAAAAAAAAGGAAAAAGAAAAAAAAATTACGAAAATGCGGAAATGTAGATTCCTAGGTGTGAGCGAGAGCGCGGGCGCGCTCGTGTGCCATATGAGGACGAAACTGTCCTCTCGAGCGGGATAGGAAAGAACGAGAACTGAGTCAGGAATTTTCAAGGGCTCCTACATCCCCTCCTCGGCGCTTCATTCTGGGTCTTTCTCTATCTCTCTCTCTTGTTCTGTATCTCCACCTAGAATCCTCTATCTCCCTTTCCTGCTCTCATCTCTCTCTCTCTCTCTCTCTCTCTCTCTCGTGTTTACTTTTCATCCACGACAATCACAATGAGGCGCGGAATTCTTACTCTCTTTATCCGGACTCCACCTCCCATCCTCTGATCCTAAACAGAAATGAAAATGAAAAATTTTCCTCGTTGTTTTGCGCGTAAGAAGAAAATAGAGGCAGATGTAGGGGTTGCGAGAGAGAGAGAGAGAGAGAGAGATGAGAGGAGAGGGCAGAGGGAAGGATCGAATGAGCGAAGTGGGCGCAGCTAAAGCACCAGTGGGTGGGGAGAAAGAGAGAGAAAGAGAGAAAGCAAGAGAGTGCCTATGACGTCACGGGCTGCTCGGTGACCTTTGCCTTTTTGCTCTCCTTTTAGAGCTTGTTCGCTCGCTCTTACAGAGCGTCATTCCCGATTTCTGCTACTACACTACCTCCCGCCCTCCTTCCCTCTCTCACTGTCTCTCTCCCTCTGACGCTCTCTCTTGTTGTCTGTCTCTCTCTGGTTCTTTCGCGCACACTCTCGTTCTCCTTTTATTTTCGCTCAATCGCTAACCCTTGCCCGTTCTACTTGCAATTTTCTCGATATACGAGCCGCGTGCACCTTCCTCCCAGTCGACATTTTTCCTCGTGCAAATTGGCGTCCCTGAGTCGAAGTTTCGCCAGAGAATTGTCTCTGGACTCGAGAGAAAACGTTGGGAGGAAATTGTCTTTTATATATATATATATATATATATATATATATATATATATATATATATATATATATGAATTCGTGTCGCTGCGTTAATATTAAGCGCCGCATACTATCTGAAGTATTTCGACGAGATTTTGAATGAAAATCTGTTGGCTGAATTTATAATCGCGTTGGAGAAGAAGGGTTGGAAAAAAATCCTGTGGCGTATTAAAATCGGTGTATTCGGAATTTCGACGTTTCTCTTAGATTCCGGGTCTCGAACGACAACCTCGCGCATAATCGGATTTGCATAGTCGTGCATTATATACCGAATTGGCGAGTTCGATCGTGAACCGGCTCAATGATAGTTGGTATGGAGCAGATACTGAAGTATCAGACCGAGGAACGCGATAAATTTGCCGTTCCGCGAACGTTCGCCGAAATCGATCGACTGTGTGCTTCGTTTCAGATTTTCGACCTGTTTTGCAACGTTTTGAACATTTACCATCTCCCGCAATCGTCATTTGACCATTGGAAGTGTTGCGAGCGATGTGTCGCGATCGAGCCCCCCCCCCCGCCTCCCAGTACCCTATCGAATGCAATATTTATAATCGATTACAATAAAAAAGATTCGACATATATATATATATATATATATATATATATATATATATATATGTGTGTGTGTGTGTGTATGTGTGTGTGTGTGTGTGTGTACACAAAACGACGCAGTATACCGCAATAAATTAAGTAGAATCCAATCGAATTTGCACACCTTTGATGAATGGCTTTCACAAACATTTAATAACTACCGACAGTTGATTCATACATGTTCCATGCATTAATTCATTGGAATGTATAGCATACATGCACTATTAATTATATTATCCTAGAAAAACAAAAGGAATTAGAAAACAAAAGCCGCCTGGAGGTTTGCTGGACTTTTGTCTTTTCCTTAATTATCCTCATATTGATAATGTGCTGACGCTTCGATCTGTGTCGTACGTGACAATATTCAGTTGTACCTATATATATATATATATACATAACGAAAAAAGCTTGCCAAAAACTTTGCCCCCTTATCTCGGGCGCATGCAGAATTTGGCGCTGGTTCACACAATGACGGACACACAGTTCAGCTCGTTCCACTTGTGTCTATATTTCGATAGAAACGACTTTTCATTAGAGACGAAAAATATTACTTTTCTTTAAGTATTCAAAACTGAATTGAAAAAAAAAAACAAAAAAATTAGTTCCTCAGCCTCGATTCAATTATTTCTCCAGTTGAAGGAAATAACACGATTAACTATTTATGCAATTTATCGGACTATAAGTCAGATTTAAGGAAATTAACTTAATCTAAGCTAGTGTCAACCGTCTACTCGACAAATACAAAAATAACGCTCGCCCAGATTATTCTAAGTCGTATAGAGTTCATATTGCAGAGAAGAGCTCGTATTTGGAAAAATTCCATCGAGAGATGGAAAATATACGAGTGGATCAGGGCGAAAAAATTGAAAGGCCGCTACGCTCGTACGCCTCTGCAACCTTGAACAGTAAATGATCGCGTTGAAGAAAACGCTGGGTATACCTTATATATATATATATATATATATATATATATATATATATATATATATCTTATATATATCAGATATGAGCCTCGTCGTAGTAGTAAAAAAACTTCATCGCAAAAAGTAATACATTGTATATACCTTAATACACATGGACGTACATCGGTTGGACAGGGATATAAGTAAAGAGTGAGTGAAAAAAGTATGTTGAACGTCCGAGATTCGGGCGCGCACAAGAAAGAGAACCGACCGTCCGCGATCATTCTTGTATTTTTGCATATTGCACGACTCCTCGGCACTCTGGCGCCTATTGTTCCATGCTCTCGTTCCACGAGGAAAACGTCCCGAGAAATCACCATCCTGCTTATTTCAATCCCTTGCTTTCCCTATCGTCACCATGCGACCATATAAATTGATGGATTTCCATCGGGGCCGGAAGAGAGAAAAGAAATTTTGTGTGTAAGTGTGTGTGCGCGCGTGTGTGTGTACGGAAAAGCGAACGAAAGAAGGAGCGAGAGAAAGGACGCTCGTAATCGTTAACTACGACTCTCGCCACGCTTCTTCTTCGTTGCATATATTATAAGTAATTTTCAAAAGACGTCGCGTGACTGGCCGAGCTAAATTTCGTGGAGCTGTCCACGTAACCCCCGTGACTTTGGCTTTAATAACATTCAAATCAGATAAACGTTCCGGGCGCTGATGGAAAGGGGCGAGGCATTTGGTTCGATCCACAAATTTACCTCCAAAGCAACCTCTTTTGCGAGGGATTTTCGAAAGAGACAAAGAAAGTAAGAGAGAGAGAGAGAGAGAGAGAGAGAGAGAGAGAGAGAGAGAGAGAGAGATACTTATTGTTTTGTTTATACAAAAGGTAGAAAGAATTACTAGTCAATAAAATTATACATGCAAATATATATTATATTATATACAAAAAAATTTATAGGAGTGCCCTTCCGAAAAGATTTATTTGTCCCGCATTTGAATAAACCTAAATAACCGATTTCATTATAGCTGTGAAAAATTTTATTTTACGTATATGTTATAATTATGATCTCCATTTGTGATATTTTCTCAGAATAACCAATGCAAAGAAAATTGCTTCACCAACAGGTCGTATTATATATATATTCTGAGAAAATGTCAGAAATGGAGATAATAATTATAACTTATACGTAAAATAAAATTTTGTATATATATGTATATAACTAGCAGTAAAACGCAGATTTTATATCTTCTGATAAGCTGAGTGATAATGTAATATGAATTGACGCAAATGGAAACGCCAAAATCAGATATATGAAAATGAATCATGATGATTCAGTCGTATGCTGTTAGAAAAATATCGAGTTCTAAAAGACTGGCATATCAACGTAAGGAAGAAAATGATGAGCGTTATGACAACAATCGGAATCATCAATTTTTTCGATTCATTTGGAATCAGCCTCTTTTTGTCTTTAAAAAAAAGTTAACTTTGCTACCGATCCATTCATTTTTATCTGTATTTCTCTCTATCTCCATACGCCCCACCAATAGGACACTAGTCCACGGAGGGCTTTATGTCGCGCTTGTATATTAGGCGAGCTCTCGCAGCCTTATCCGCGGCTTATAGGGGGGGGGGGAGAAATTTCATGAGAGCTTGCGCGCTGCTTCGCTGCAAGTTTATATATATATATATATATATATATATATATATATATATATACATATATATATGTGACGCTTCTACCCCTTAACCTTGCTAAGCAGATGACTTTGCTCAGGGCAAATCTTCGCTGCATCACTCTTCGTATAATCCTCCCTAAAAGCGGACATTTATCAATAGGCCATTAACCGAGGATGCACAAATTATCGAGCGCCAGCTAGCAATTCATAATAATGTCTATATTAATATTTCACTGTTTATTAATCCAAAGGAATTAAATACATTTAGGAATAATTTCATCAATTTTTGATCTAATGTTTTTTCAGGTATCCCGTATGTTGAAATAGTAAGTCGATATCCATGCCAATGAACATTCGAATAATTGAACAAACGCACGTAAACCTTAACCTGATGTCGATGTATACGAGTAGTCGATTAATCCAATCGACGTATCTTAACCCAACTCAACTTACAACCGGATATCCTTGTATCTGAGTATTCGGATAATTTACCAAGCTTATATTAACCGGATATCCATGTGTTTGAGTGTGTGGATAATCAAACGAACGTATCCTAACCAGATAACCGCGTATCTGAGTATCTGGATAATCGAATGAACGTATCTCAATGCCACATCCATGTTCCTAGTATTTAGATAATCCAGTGAACGCATCTTAACCGAATATCCTTGACTCTGGATATCCAGATAATACAAAGAACATCTCTTAACGTATATGGGTGAATCTTAATATCTGGATAACCTAACGAACGTATGTGAACCGTTTATTCAGATGTCTGAGTATAGGAACAATGAAACTAGCCTACCCTAAACATGTATCCATATATATCCGAGCATTTGTGATAACGATAATCACACGGATCATTGTTTACCGGTTAGACTATCAAATATGCAGACATTGGATTAATTGCCTCAGATTAAGTGACACGTATAACTCTGATTACTTCCAAAATGAACCTCGTAAAGTTTTAGGATATGACGTTCTCCTTGTCCCAATTTACGGTACGTTTTTACTTGCAAGGATAGTTCTTCCTACTTTAATTAAATTAATTAATCTGTATACTAAAAACAATGTATGAAGTCGACTAATTTTATCATTGGATTCTGCGAAAGAATAAAATTTGAAATTTAAATTGATAATAAAAAAAATCTAATGAATATATTATTATCAGTTCAAGTTCGGTTGAAATTACGCTTTTTAACGTTCGCAGGTGAGAGCCTGCTTAACCGTGAAAAAATAACCCACGTTAAATTGAAACTAATTGAAAAACCATGCATTTATGAATATGAAATTAATAATTCTACTTACGTTGACAGAAATAATGGAAATGACTGAAAATTGTTATAAGTCTAACAGCCTTTGGAATAAACTAATATAATATAATGAATAAAGGTCAGATTTTCCTCATTGATCAATTCCTCCCATAGAATCGATAATCCAACTACTATTATAATAAAATTAGAGTCCATTTGCTAAATAAAGGAAAAATCCGACAGCGTTCCATTAGCGAAAATTTCCGTATTCGCAGAACCCGAAGTTTCGAGCGGTATCGGCCTCACTTCAGGGACAGAGTTATTTTTCACACGATTTTACGGGATATTGCCTGCTTATGAAAATGAGAGAAATTTCAGCTGAACTTCAACACGGCATAGCTAAGAAACTACGCACTTTCTCAAACTTAAGTTCATTGAAACTTTTTTTTATGAAAATTTTATTATTATTTCATCAAAGCCGATGCCAAGCGTAGAGATTGTCACAAAGAATTTTTTTTTTACTAAATCTCGTACGTATCAATTAATGGTAAGAACGAATTATATGTATGAGAGTGCCATATGTTGGGTATGAAAGAGCGTTGGATTCAAAAACTTTCCATGATTTATTCAATTAGAGATAATCAGAGTTATCTCGCGTAATCCGGATCAAATCCGGTAACTCATATCTTACAGTCTCTACCTTATGGGTATCCCCATTTCGATTAATTGATTATCCAAATAATCAATTAATGGATGTCAACCGGTTATATAAATGAATGTGACAATCGTATAATCGTACTGGAAATATATATATATATATATATATATTTATTACATATTTATCTTATTATTATATTCGGCACGATGCAAACTTTAAATTTGAGACATTATATATAGACTTTTCTGCTGTTTACAAGCTGTATGAACCTGCTGGCCCTCTGTGCTTATGTCTGCCCTGTTAAGTCAATCGTATCAAATATTAAGAAATTGGAATTTGATATTTGATCACATCTGCCTGCAGATTAAGTAATATTGAATTTTTAATGGAAGTCGCGGCTTACATTGAAAGATTTTACGAAATTTATATAAAGCAAAATTTTCTTCTAAAAAATCGTTTATTATCGCTCCTGTATCGAAAAGAAGAAGAAGAAGAAAAAAAATGTCTAATAATTAAGAACCGCGAAAGTAGCTCGCTCAATAGTCCTCCGCCTCTTTATCGCGATAACCGCGGCCAAGGTCGACTTAATTAAAATTCCCCGAGGGACCACCGCCGCACGAAAAATTGTCAAATGCACTTTTCAGCTCTCTCTCTCTCTCTCTCTAGCTCTCTCTGGCGCGCTCGTTCTCTAGCCTCGCAATCAGCTCGCCGCGCAGAAATGAAAAGGGAAGGAGATAAAAAAAAAAACAGAAAAAATTCTCCAATTAAAACGAGACGCCTCGGCTTGCCTGACGCTCGCGCGATTGGATCGAGGGCGCGACGCCTACGCCCATCATATACTTAAATCTAACTAGGAGATATAGAGCTGCGAAGAGAGTAAGAGTGAGAAAGAGAGAGAGGGAGAGAGAGAGAAAGAGGGGTCATATAGGAGAGGGGCGCTTAGGTACAATAAGGGGGGTGGGGATAATAAATAAGCAAAAGTGAGGCTTCCGAGGTCTTTACTCTTTACACTTGGTTATCCCTCCGATCCCTTTTTCCACAGCATTCGCGCGAGCGTTCCATTCTATATAAACCAGTCGCAGTATTTCGCTTTATGGGGCTTCCTCTCCCCCTCGCTATCTCTATCCTCTCTCTCTCTCTCTCTCTCTCTCTCTCCGTCCCCGCAATGGAAACACGGCTATACGGATAGGAGGGGGTTGGGGGAGGTGGTGCAGCTCGACCTATCGGTATTATAGAGCAGCCTCGGGGAATGGTCTCGGTCACGCGATGACCAACTGCGCACCTGTATGTCGGCGCGTGCATTGCATATAAACGGGAAGAAAGACACACACACACACACACACACACACACCCACACACCCACCACGTATACACATATACGCATGCGTATATATGGCGCGAATAGTTGCGCGAAGAAGCAGACGAGGACGATCGGACGAGATATTCGTGCCGATCATATGCGCGCACATCGGGCAGACGCGTCTGCGTACAGGGCGAAGTCCGTCGATGCCAGGCCCCCTCGATGATTGGATAAGCGAGACGGACGAAGAGATCTGACGAAGGGGATTCGACGAAGTAATCTCCGTATAAGAAAGCCCGGGCCAGCGAGCGAACCCAACAGTGTCTGTCTTCGTATAAGGAAAAGTTCATATACTCGTACGTTTTTTGCACACAAAGTACGCTACTAGTAGGGAATTGCTCGTTGAATAAATTTTATAGAATGGATTTTGCGTTGTTTTGTTTTTGTTTTTGTTTGAGCTTTAAAAAAAGTCCAGTTCGTACGATAATCGTCCTGACATTGATCCTTCCATGTGTCAAGTCAACCTTCGAAAAGATAAATCGTAATAATACCTTTTCAGGACCGACAGGAATTGCGGCTGAGTTCTTAGCCAATCCGCAAGTGCTCCAACCGGGGAGGGAGTGGGGGGGATGCTGAATCTATAAATCTATCGATAGTACTATTAGGAATTCGACAAACGAAAAATTATTGGAACATTTCAGGTCGCTGGAAAAATGTAAAAAAATAAAAAAAAAAAAAAGAAAAAACTGTTCGCGGCCTGAGTTTTCACGAAGGAATAATAACATCGCCAAAACTCACCTTACCTACTAGCCCCCTCGTCAACTCATGCGCAGGGCTGACTTTGGAGAATTCGTCGAAAGTCGGATAGCCCGTTTACCACCGCGGCTGGACGGCATCGACACCGTCGAACGCGAGGAGTAGTGGGTCAGAGGGTGGATTGAGTGATAGAGAGAGGGGGAGGGGCGGGGGGGGGGAATCGACGTAAGTTTATTCGAGACGGGGGTAGGGGAGAACCGAGGTCGATTCGCTATAGGAAGTTCCGTTGAAAAGCTAATATGATTGATAGGCGGCGGGGGAGGGAATGGAGCGACCGACGAGAGGAGACGTATAATATAATATACGATTCCATTATGGGTATATATATATATATATATATATATATATATTACCCGGTATTTGAATTTGGAGAAGGGAGAATAGGGGGAGGGACCGAGGTAGAGCAGCAGCTAAGACGGAGGGGTGTTATCGATAGGGGGGTCGTGAGCTGTAAAAGGCGGAACACGCGCGCACCAATATATGAGAAATGAAATTTCGATGTTATGTAACAGTGGTCGATGTTTCTATTTTTACCGGATTTTCATTCATATATATATATATATATATATATATATATATATATATATATATATATATACGGAGACGTTCTTTTTTTTTTTTAATTCTCTGCCACGAAAGAAAATCGAACACAGGCTTTGAAGTACAATTGCCATATACGGTAATGGCAATTTTATTGGGTCGCAATAATATGTAGACGCGAATACACGAATATACACGAGCATTTAACATAAATACATAAACATAATTTTTATTAATATATTTTTACGTTGCCAAATAACCAGAAGTGTACATAATAGTATTTCGAACTAATTGTGTAATCTCTCGGTGCACTCGGTTGCCTCAAACTTTAATTCGATTTTTACATATATATAGCACATTTCTTAAGCTTTCGTACTTTATAAGGGCGAAGTTTGAACTGATAACTATGCAATGATCTATTGTCTTATTTTAAAAGTAATCGGTTTTGCTATATTTGACCAATATCACATGTGTAAACCTAACCAAATTTTGAATGTAGCATTATATTGAATGCATTATATTGAATATAGCATTATATTTGAATGTAGCGTTATATACCTTGTTAAAGCCATTCGATACATATATTAATATTGAGAATATTTCTTCGACAGCAAACTGTTAATAACATTATCGATTTTTAATAACAATCTTATTGCCGAGCCGAGCCTATTTCACATCGGCCGACGGAGCGAAAACGTCCCGCGTTGCTCGGAGACGATGCCGCTGCTGGTGGTGGAGTTTTTGGTGGATACCTTTTCGAGGCAAAAAATCCGCGCGAAACGAGCCGTGAGGATTTTACTTCTGGCGTAAGCTGGGACAGAGGATAAGGATCTGCCTTGTCTCGATAGATTTTGGCAGTGTCGGCGGCGAAAGGTCACCTGAACGTACTCGAGCCTCGAAGTCGGACTTTAGTTTTACGCTTGCCATGGTCCGAACGTTTTAGTTCGAGGAGCGGGTGCTTTTATTTATTTACATATTCCGCCACATTGCTGGCCAGATGCGCAGACTCGTCATGTTATCTACATCTGCGCGTCAAGATTACATCTGTGCTCTGCTGTAACATTGTTACGATACTATTTGTTTTTATGTTTAAAATTAGCTGATTATTTTACGGCATTCTATGCGCTGAGAAAGTATCTCGCGTAACAATTTATCGTTTTAAAAATGTAATTTATTACGCTACTTTCCACTCAGAATTACAAATACACATCTACCCCTCTCGTATTTTTCCAGCGCTTTCATTGCGCCCCACGCCCCCCTCCCGCCACTCTCTTTCGTGCATTTGCGCATGCATACGGAGCACGCGCGTAAACGAGGAGAGAGAGAGAGAGAGAGAGAGGGATTGGATGGGGGGGGTGAGTAGAAGGCGATCGATCACGTACGACCTGACCCAGCGATCGTCATCGCGCCACCGGCGCGGTGGCGACCCGGGGGGGAGGGGGGAGGGTGGCGCGGGAGGGGCGGCGGCACGGCTGCGCGAGATGCACTTGCCCCTGCGCCGATGCGGGATCCGACGCGCAAACTCGTTTCCCACACCCCCCTCCCGGCCCATTCCGCCGTACCGCCGCCGCCCTGCATCGGTCGCGGACGTCGCCGCGGCCGCAATTAAGCGCCTCCCATTACGATCGAGCCGTTGGAAAAATCATTGGGCCAATTCGGCCGCGTGTCACGGTGGGCTCGCGTGCGGATGCGCGCACTGAGACACAGACCGAGAGGATAAGCGCGAGCTTCGCTCAGCCGCAGTCTTCCAGCATCTTGTTTCTCGGGCACGCGCGCGACCGCGCTCACCGTGCCGCGGACGACGCTGGAATCGCCGAAACCGATTCCGTTTATTCGGCCAGAATCTCTCTCTTCTCTCTCTCTCTCTCTCTCTCTCTCTCTCTCTCTGTATTTCCCTCACTCACCAAGAATCTCTCGCTCTATCTTCCTCTTTATATAGATACGTGATTACGTGCGAGCAACTAGAAGATGATCTGGGGAGGCTGATGGAGATTAATATATATGTTCACGTATAGGCCTATAAAAATTTGTATAAGTACGATAGAGAAATAGAAGCAAAATTTGATAGAATACAATTTATAAGAAACGCAAGGAGATTTTCAGAATGATAATTGTTGTTTATATATATATATATATATATATATATATATATATATATATATATATAGATGCAGTAAATGCATAATTTAATCTCAACCAGTAATAAATATTTGACAAATAAATTGTGATTGTAAAAGATAATGCAGTAATAATAATAAATAATGCGAATACACTTTCACCGATCTATCCACGGACGAGTTACGAATTACGGGCGAACTCGCCGCTTCCACCCGTCGACTCCGTGCCGGGTCTGCGCCTAAACACGCTCATTCACAAAAGTTATTATTGCAGTGCCAAACTAACGTGGACCGGGACTCGGGCGAACTCGAACGGATGCACTCGTGGCCCCGGATTCGAAGGAGCAATAATTTCTTTTTTCACGTTTTAGGTCATTAGGACCGTCTCCGGGAGCACCGTGCCAAAAGTTTCACGTCGCTAACTACACCGACTATAAATAATTCCGCTTTACTTTTCCGTTTAGCATCGAAGATCCGAATTCTGTCCCCCATTCCCCCCCCCTTCCCCTTTTCTTCGCGCAAAGAAGCAATCGCATTTTATTCGATAAAAAAAGCCTTCCGAATTTATCGCTTGGAGGTTCTTTGAAAATGTCTCATACGTCCGGTTATATAATAATCCTCGATGGTACACGGGTTCGAAAAAGCACGGCTTAAATTCTAGATAATTCTGTTTCAACTTTATTTTTTCACCTATAGTTTTCGCGAGCCTTAAATAATAAACTAAAAAAAAAAATAAACTGAACAGATCGTCCGTTTAATATGAAATTTGTAGAAACTCGGGCGATCCATAATTTCCTGGAACATTCGAGGAGTTTATATATTAGATTTTCAGCAATAGGAGGAAGTGGGGCGGGGGCAACAATAATTATATCATTGTTAATATCTAGTTTTGCCCAACCATATCGATCGATGATGGGCATAATCCGATAACTTAAGCACGAAACATTTTGGATCGAATTAAAACCGACGAAATCCGTTCGTATGGTACCGAGAAAGTGTATTCGCCCTATTTAGTGTACATCCTTTATGTGTACATAGGGAATTCGACTATGATCTTGCGCAATAAATCAATTTATAGTCTTCTACATAGAAACGAGATTGTTTAGCGAGATTTCTGTGACGATAATCAAAGAACCAAAAAAAAAAAAAAACAGCAAAAAATCTTAATTTTGCCGGTCGTTGCGGAAATAAGGAATTTAGCGTTACGGGTCGAATTTTTTCAATTCACGCTCGCGCGACATTGTGCATCATTTCTCCGATCATCCGTGTATCATAGGATTGTCCGATTAACGATCTATAATTCTGCACAGTGGGCGAAGTGTACGAATCGTTACGTCAAAATATTCAGCAGTCAGATCATTCCGACATTATGACGGCTAGATCTTTTCCGGCATGCCCTTTCGGCAAAGACAGCGCCAGATTTTGATTCTGCTTACGAAGACCGTTCTTCGAGTTTAACCTCGGTCGTTGCTAACACAGAGCCCTTCGCACGAAGGCAATGAAGGGATTATTCCGAGGATATACAACATTATCGAAAATACCGAGGATATAGAAGAATACACAAGATGTGGAAGATTTAAGCAGCATGATCGATAAATTATCCATAATTGACACAATGGTATTATATAATTTATTCGTAAAAGCATAGTTAAAGTAGGAAAAGAAAAGGAATAATGCTCTCCGCGTCATTCGCGCTGATCCAGTTCAGTTTTTGAATGATGTACGAGGCGACGTTTTCGCGCCTTCGTAACGCATAGCGTATTTCAAATGCAATAAACTTCTGTAACTCAATTTTCAAAGTAATCGGGCAGATTTTGCAAGCCAGGAGGGATGGGGAGAGAGAGAAAGAGAGGCGGAGGGGCTGGTGAGGGGTAAAGTAGCTGCGGCTCGGAAAACGTTTTAAATGAACAATGCACTGAAATAACAATGGAAAGCCAAGTCTATATTGTCGCGGGACAGAAATAACCGCGGTGACGGTTATTAATAAATGACATCGTTAGATGCGTGCTTCGATTATTTCGCACCGCCTATAAGAATAAATGGCGCCTACCTTGTTGTTTTCTTGTTCTTTTTTTTCTTTTTTCGGTATCACTTTTATACCGTTCCGACAGTTTAGCCGGTACATACGTATTGTGTTCTTTTCCCTATCTCTCTCTCTCTCTCTCTCTCTCTCTCTCTCTCTCTCCCGGCACTCGAAGCTAAGCAACTTTTTACGCGTCTCGTCGGGGGATACTTTTGAACTCGCACTTGTCTCTCGCATCGCTCGACGATGCCGATCGTCACGATCGAAAAATCGCCGTAATCTTTAACGGCGATCGATAATTATTTCAACGAGGCTGCATCGCGCCGACCGACGGCCTCGCCTGAAATTTCCTCAATTTCATCATCTTGGCTTTCAACGCGAACGCGCAGCGTATTATTTAGACCAGCTGGAGAGTGTCGGGCGTCAGGTTGGCAGTGGTGGAGGGGTCTTGACAGTATCGAGGCGGACAGGCAGGTGAAACTATTTCCAAGATCGATAAATTCTTATTAAATATTTCAGCGGCGCGCTCGCAATGTAAATCAGAGAAGTTCCCCGAGGTGCATTGCATAATGACTTTTACATTTGCGATTCAACTTTGAAAGTACAGCTTTAACGGCATAGCTTGGGCGTTCCGTTCCTATCAATATCGCATAGACGCCGTAGGCTAAACGGTATTCGATGTATCGTTGATACTGTATACGTTTGACTGTGTCAAAAAAAAATAAAAAATAAATAAATAAATAAATGATTTTTTTTTTAAAGAAAAAAAGGACGTCCGATCGGATTGATCGTGCACGAAAGGAAAAATAACGTGGCTCGTATGACCGGTGAATAAAATTACTCGTCCGATTATCCGAATAACTCGTTACACGGGTATCCGATTAAGATAAGTTTGGCCGTTCGTCCGGATTCCGGGACAGACGGTTGTCCAGTTCGGATACGCTCGTTCGATCATTCGCAGACGCGGGATGTGTGCGGATCACATCGCGTACTCGTGTACATGGATGCGCGGTTAAGAGACGCTCGATTTGATTTGATTCGTAGGCTCGTATACAGCGACGTATAAAGATGCAGGCAGTTCGTTTGATTATTCGGCTGATCAAATACACGGACATCCATATTAATATTTACCATGGAATTTATTTTCGTACTGCTGTATATGCCTGAAACGGCATTTGAACGAACCGATGAAATTATTGTCAATGTACACTTAATCCAATCGATTATGGAATAAATGGTGAAATATGTAATTGACACACAGATGACTATAGAATATTTCCTAAATTACTGTAATTCGAATATGACAGATAGCGCGCGCGCGCGCGCGTGTGTGTGTGTGTGTGTACGGGCACGTAGATCTATTATATATATTACGGGTGTGAGCGCTATTTATACGGTGCGCGCGGGCCGACCGCCCCTCGAATGCAATGCGGCGTGCACTCGTATAATTACAATTCCGACGCATTCTCGCGCACATTCAAAATAGCTCTTACGGCCAGCTCGTGCGCGCTCACGCGGTGGGATCCATAACTCGAGTCCCGCACATATATATATATATATATATATATATATATATATATATATGTACATATGTATATATAGTCATGCATACAGATGTATGCAGACATACGCGCGCACACACACGTAACCCTCGTTCGTTCGCTCGGTCGTGCGCTATACCCGTTTTATATAACGATGAGTTAACCACCATCGCGTACTGATTCCAAGGTCGGTTCCAAGCATTAATCCCGACACTTTGGCAACGTATGTGAAAAAAAGTTATATATAAATACACGTACGTACACGCACACATATATATATATATATATATATATATATATATATATATATTCACAAACACATATAGTCGACTTTATCGCTATTTTTCTTCTCTTTAATTTTCGCTCCTATTGTTTCCTCTTTTATTGGACAGTTTCTCGCATGGAAATTATGTTTCTACGAATATGCGCACACGTAATAGATTCTTTTGGCGAGGAGCTGAAAAAAAAATCCAGCGTGCCTAATTAATCGTGTCTCTTATTCCGAGGTTTGAAAAACTGTCGCTGCACAGTACATTGCTATTCGATTTTTCATTTTACTTTATTTCTTGCTGCGAGTCGTGAATTATCGACCACTTATAGATACGAGTCTCTCTAGCTTTCGTGATAAGCATTTTCCAGATTTCATAATCTTTTATTATATATATATATATATATATATATATATATATATATATATAATCCAACCTCTGATTAACGTACAATACCTTTATATGTACACACACTCGAAAAAGACTCGAACTATATAAGCGGTCTTCGTTATATACGAAACCATTCCGAACAAGCCAGTGTTAATAATACTATATACACGTATATGAGGTATACGTATGCACACTTTTGAAATTCCCGCTGCCACGTTCAAATTAGAACGCGGGCATGTCTATGGACGTTTTAAAAGTCATCGGCTCCCGCAACTGTTCACGCGAGAGCGGATTTTTTTCCTGTTTTTTTTTTTTTTTTTTTTTGCTTTTTTTTTTTGTTTCTCCGTTTTTTTTCGCCTTCCGATTTTTCCGCCGTCGTCGATGAGTGTCAGGTCCCGATAACGCGCGGGCGGACCGGCGGGGCGACCGCCGCCGCCGCCGCGCTCACCCCTATCGCGCCGAGTGACTTTCCGCGTCTTTCTTCGCTCTTAAAAATAGAATCGTATGTATTCGATTTGGGCGCGGGCGCGCGAGCGCGCGCGCTCGTAAAGCCTTCGATTTTTTCCTGTGTATTATCCGTTTTTAAAATTTCTAACGGAATTGGAAGGGGGGAAGCCGGCTGTAGGGCCAAAAATTGCGTTCCATTTGGCACAATTCGAATTTCCTTTCCGCTCGTCCTGTAAGCTCCCCGAAAATTAAAATATATCCCATCCGCATCTAAATCCACCGCCTGTGTCAACAAAATTTTGTGAGTAAATAGTCGTACGTTAGTTTGAGATGTTTTGTTGAACCTCTACATATTAAGGTTGCCTACTATTTGAATGAACTCAAAATAGTCCATTCAAAAGAGCCCATTAGAAAAGGCGTGCAAATGCTAAGAACTTTAAGAATTATTCGTTTGTTTTTTTAAGGGTATTTTGAATCGACTATTTGTAGTTCATCAATGTAAAAAATTGTAAAGTATAGAGAATGATAAAAAACTTAAGCCTTTGCACGACTATTGACTCTACAAAGAATAATAATCAGAATAATAATATAGAATAATAATAATAAAAATAATAATAATCATTATTATAATAATCCATTATCTATATAATTTGAAAAATCAAAAAAAGTGAGTATTCATGTGTCGCATATATTGGTTTATCTAAAAAAAAAAAAATTTTCACTTAATAAATATTTCGAGATCATAAGAGAATAATTGTAAGTAAGAGCGTTTAGATAATGTCAATGATTTAATAAGTGCGTGTGAAGGAAAGAATTAAATCTTTATAAAATCTTTCTGAATGTAACGTTTGGAAGCAAAATTTTGGAACATTAACATTGGAACACGATAGAAATGACTGTGAGTGTTAATGTCCTTTGTGACACATGTAGAAAAGGGGAAAAGTTTTGTAGTAGTTTTTTTCCACATTCTCGCAAGAAAGTTGAAAAAATTACTTAAACTAATAGGTATAATCGTTCATTTATTATCAGGTTAAAACAGGATAACTAATGCCGGAAGTTGTAAAAAAATTTTGACATTCTCACATACTTTTAGACATTAAATACATGTATATATATATATATATATATATATATATATATATATATATGTATGTATGTATGTATGTATGTATATGCACACACAGTCGCGTACCTCACGTTCGCGGTTCACGCCCAGACCGCAGCGAGTTTCGCGCCTGCAATTACACAATTAACATATATTAAAAATAAACGACGACGCCGGGCGCCGCCGCAACGCGCGGCTTCCTGCCGGTCCCGGCCGCGTATATATATATATATATATATATATATATATATATATATATATGTAAACGTCGAGACACGTGTGCGCGCTCGCGCCTCTATTAATAGAGTTCGCGCGCAACTCTATATATTACCGCGAGATGCTGGCGCGCGCCGCGACGCGAGGGGGCTCCCCGCGTGCGGGTTCTGCGTCTGGCGCTCGCGCCCGCTTAATATCCCTATGGTGCGCCATTGTATTGGCCGATACGAAGCCCGGGTCGAGTTACCGCTAATTCAGCCTGGGAATATTATATATATATATATATATATATATATATATATATAAACATACATGTATTTACACATATATAGATCTGTATAATGGGCGTAAATGTGCTAATTGTCGCCTCTCTTTATCACCCCTCCCCCTCCTGCCATCGTGCGAAACGATGCATGCGAATGAAGAGTCGCGTAAATTCGTGCGACGAAGCAATGCGCGGGCAGTATATATATATATATATATATATATATATATATATATATATATGTATGTATATATATGTAGGCTTTAACAAAATGTTAGCCGACAGGCAATTGGCGGGAATTATACGCGCGCGGTTTCTAAAAAAGTCGCGCATGGGAATTTCCTGAGCCAATGTATATTATATTACTACTATTTCTGGTTTGGGGCTGTACGCGAGAGAATTCCGTAGCCGATTACTTCGTATTACTTGGTAAACTACTTTTATGAAAATTTAAAAAAAAAAATGTCCCCTTTCTATGTAATATCGATAAATTTCAATAGCTCTATAACGATATAACTGTCATTATTATCTCGAGATCTCGAGAGCATTTAAAAAAAAAATTTACTCGACATAAATTATTCGACTGTAGTTTTCTGTTTCGACTTTTATATTAAGTAACATAAAATTGAATGCGCGCAAGATACAGTTAATGTGTGACCACCCAGTAACAGGCGTAATATTACTATATTATCAGTGCTCGAAGTAGTACATGAATAATTTGATATCAGTATGATAATTTAATATCAATTTTATATGAACGTCTTTAGTATAGTAGTTTGCAAAGATCAAAGCTATATCCTATTGAAATTACATTGTAAGAGGTTATGAGTTTTTACGAAATTTTTGCGGCGGTCCAAACCAACTCTGTCTCTTTATAACATTGACATAGGTGAGAGGCTATCATGGAGTGTTATTTAAGAAAACTCGAAAAGTCTACATATGGACAATTACGGAAGGGAAATAATTATTATTCGAACTGGTGCTCGACGATAATTGCCGTTGGCACAGTCGAAAATCATCCCACGTAGTTGTGATTTTGAGGTCGAGGCGATGTTAATTACGTTATACCAATCTAATCTCGAAATCGCCTGAGTTCGTCAGAAAACCTTAGACCGCTCGTGGTGAAGTTGATTAGTATTAAAGAATTTTTTAATTATACAGAAATGTTATTATATCGCGTTGAAAATATAAGTAGCGAACACAGAAACTTATCAGTCAACTCGGTTAACGAATAGTTTCAGTATTGGCTGAAACGGGCGTCGCTCGCTACGGGGCATCGAATTACAGAGCCAGAGAGAGAGAGAGAGAGAGAGAGAGAGAGAGAGAGAGAGAGAGAGAGGGCTATCGTAGACACTTCGAGGGTCTAAAAAGGATTAATGCGCGGAATCGACGTGTTTTCTGCCTCGGAAGAGCGCCGCCGTTATACCAGTGCACGCGCGTCCACATCCCACGGAGCCCCTCGCGAGTCTCGCGCAAACGCGATAATCGCGACGGCGACGACGACGACGACGACGACGACGACGCGATCGGAGATCGCTCGTTCCGAAGCCTCCACCGACGAGCCCTCCTCGTCCCTCTGGCCGAGGGGACTGTTGGGCGGAGGGGCGGGAGGGGCGGGGGAGTTGGAAGAGCGCGGGTTAAGTGGATTAAAACCCGTGCGCGCTCCGCGAGTGACCCTACGCGCGACTCACTCTTGTAACCCCCTCACCCCCCCCCCGCCCCCACCGCCTCCGCACAATGCTCCCTCGTATACGTAGATACGTGGAACGAGTGCGTGTCGACGTACCCACCGCACTCTCTCTGCGCCAGCCTCGTTCGCCCTTAGTAAATCTGTTTGCACTCGAGAAAATCGATGTGGCAAGAACCTGGAAGGGAGGACATTTTAATACTTTTTCGCTTCTTAGCGCCCCGGGCTTGTTTTTTTCTCTCTATTCTTCTTATACGCGTGCGCGTCTGCGCGCGCGCGCGCGTATATGTGATTCGCTCGCCCAGGGAATCATCGAACGATAGTGCGGGAAGATCTTCATTCCCGCCCTCTGCCTGTGTCGCTTCGCTGAATTATAATCGGATGAGCGCGAGGATTCTACGGTGCTTCCAACCCGGTCGGCGGCCGTAACGCCGACGACCATCGATCCGTAATGGATCGTGCAAAACAGTCTTAACGTCTGCGAAGAGGCGAGGGGAGGAAAAAAATCTTGTTTTGTTTTTTTTATCTTTTTCAAAGACCTTTGCAGAAACGAAAAGGAAAAACGATGATCGCGCGTTGGAAAATGAATGGAACGCGATGTTTTCTTCTTCTTTTTTTCTTTCTTAAAAAGGTACTTGAACGAGCGCGGGAGGGAAAAGCCCACAATGTTGATTTTTTCTCTGATTCGACGAAGATAAAGGATTTTTGTATACGAATGAGCGACTCTAAATCATTAATGCTTTATTATTTGTACGATTGAAAAGTCGACATTTATCCGTAAACGTTGTTCTAGTAAAATGCGGAAATTTGCGAATCGTATTGATTAGATCGCAAGTATTTTCGACCGATACAATTTTCTATGGACTAAAATTTTCAGAAAAGCCCGATTTAATCAATAATGAACATTGAGCCAAAGCATTTTGCTAAATAAATTGATTTAATTTGTTTTAACGCACGATCATTTACATAAACTAATCTCGATCTACTTACGGATAATGTGAAACTGACAAGCCAATGTGCTGAACCGACCTGCAACAGAAATAAACGTATTATATAAGTAATCCTCGTTGATAAATTTATTGTCTAATTAAAAACTTATTAAAAAAGCGAATAATGAAAAATAATAGCAGCACAATTGTGAAATATATTTTATTTTTAAAAAAGAACACCTACGTAGTCTTCTTTAGTTTCAAATAGAAAGTCAGAAGAAATTCAGATACCAGTCTAACGTTATTAGAAAGGGAGAGAGAAGAGAGAGAGAGAGAGAGCGAGAGCGTGGGGTGGTAAAATTTAAATTTCCAATCTATTCAGAAGTCCTGAATTTTAAATCCGGACAAATTTGAAATTCTAATCGTGATAAAATCTGCGATATTGAGAAAAATTGGGAGAGCAACCGCAGCTATATTGTATATAGACATATAGGTTAAAAAAAAAATTATAAACACAACGAATTCCAAAACATACTCGCAAAGCATCTATTGATTTGGTTATTTTTCAAAGGCTGTAAAAATGACTTAAATGTCTGTAAATGTACCTCTGCAGATCCTCTATTCAGAATCGCTTTAATCGGCAGCTTTTATGTACACCTATATCGAAAATTTTGAAACATGTAACTTCAACATGACTACATATAGATTTTTTACTTCTTATCCCGATTACATCATGGCATAGTTTTTATTTTAAACAATTTCTTGAGAAACATTCTAATTTCTCAGTTTTTCCCCACTCCTCAGTTGACTGCCGTAATATGATTGTTATTGAAAAAGTTTAAGTTTTCAATTACGAATGTTGAGTAAGTGTATATAAGTAAGTATATATATATATATATATATATATATATATATATATATATATATACACATACATATTTCAATCGTACTTTTAAAGTTATGCTAATCTTTGAAGCTACTTTACTTTCATACTAACATAAAAATTACGAACGTAACAAATTCAATGATAACTTTTAACTATATGTATACTTATGACGTGGATAAAAAATGCCATTATATTTAGTGGGATTATTTGGAAAAATTTTATTTTAATTTGTAATTTGTAGAAAAACTAAACTGTGAAGCGAAGATCGACCGCTTATCTTATAATAAACTTTTTAAAGTACAATTACATTATTGAGATTGCTTTTTAACAATTTGATAACTAGAGAATGTTTTGAAACGGGGATCAAAGCCAAAAATGCCAAGAATATAAGAGGATAAACTTTTAAATTAAATTTTTACAGCTGTATCATAAAAAAAAAGTTAACTACACCAAAGGACAATGTAAAAAGATAGTAGAAAGTACTCCTTTATCTTTAGAAATTATAGCGTTAGCGATATAAAAAAATATAATTTTCAGGAAATTCCTTCTAGTTTTTACTATAAATCGAACATCGGGATATGGAGATTGCACAAATTTAATTATGACACTTGCAATAGATTAATAAATAATATTTTACGCATTACACCTTTTAACAAGAAGTACAATTAGTTCATTACGCATTTTCCGACGAATCCATGTAAAATTAAATATGCTATACAAGAAAAATTGCAATCTCTCTCTCTCTCTATATATATATATATATATATATATATATATATATATATATATATCAAAAAAGAGAGATAAACATATGTAATCCACATAATTGTTTAAGATTGCATAATTACTTAAAAGTGTTGCTTCTGTCCGAACTGCGATGTTCCGTCCGATTTTATCCAAAAGCAATTTATATATATATATATATATATATATATATATATATATATATATATATATGTGAAGAATATAGTGTCTATCTATCGATATGCGATAAGACAATAATTGGTTATATCCAGTCCAAACTGCACTCGCGCTATCAGTACGATAATGCCGCTCTTTTCATTGGACGATTGGGATACCAATTCTTTTTCGATGAGTTTAAATATACATAAATACATACACACATTTAGATATTTAGATATATATATATATATATATATATATATATATATATAGACAATATAATATATAATATATTTATAAATAATGCAGCCAGTTTATACACAGATTCTATATTATCCGAGCCATTTCGAATATACTTAGAATGTTGTAAAATACCGGGAAAAGATTCGTGGTATTCGGATTTTTGGTTCGTGAAAATTATGAGATTTTCGTCCACCGCATGGTAACGCTCCCGAAACAAGGCAAGCCTGTTCCGTAATAAAAAAATATCCCAAAAATTATTCGATCTACGGCGACCTAAATTTCTATTTCTAATTTGTTCCAGGCAGTGGCATGAAATAAAAATTGTTGGAAAGTATTTTCATCGAATAATGAGCAGATTTAAACAAGAAACGCGTTTCCTTTACATAAAATAAATTTGTATACTTACAGTATGTGCGCATAGTGGCCCGAGCCCCTGAACTGGGTCGGCTCGCATGATTTATAAAAAGAAGGACGAATTGAAGAAGAATGACGGAATGATTAGTTCGTAAGCAACCAAATTATATATATATATATATATATATATATATATATATATATATATATACCAACTTATATTTTTAGATCAACCTAATGTTTCAGCCGAACTGCACATCCGAAATTATTTTGCCGATTTCGTGCAATCGAGAACGACGTTATTTTTGCTGTGTCGCTTATTCGATATCTAAATATCCAGAGCGACGATAAATGGAATGCGATCATTTTAAAAATAGTTCGTTTGATAATGCAACTGCTGAGTTTTTGTATTCTTTTATATATATACATGCATAAATATGATAATACGTAACAAATCAATCGATAGTCGTATAAATTTTCTTACTTATATGTAGAAAGCCTTTTTCAACGATGTCAATACGGTCGTTGTCTCGATAAATACACGTGCTCTGATTTTGTACACAATAGAGATTTGTTGAGAGCTTCCCCCCCCCTCCCCCCGCCGAAGCCCGCGGGACTGTCGAGAGCTCGCGTATACACACGTACAAAGACGTAAAGGTGCGCACCCCGGGTCATCGCAGGGTTGTGATTCTCGCGCGGGCGGTAGCTCACGCTTCGCTGCGCGGCGATCGATCATTATATCTTATCTATATGCTCACCGATGCGAATGGCAATTCTAATGCAATAGAAGAGGCAGCATTGCACGGCACGCAATGTCGGGCGCGAAAATCGCACGGAGCTACTTGATCGATTGTAATTGAAATTTTGTACGGAGTATACTCTAATAGTTTACGATGTATACTCTAATCATGTTGATGCAAGGTTCTCGTGTATGGATTTCAGCTTTTTTGTACGATACCTTGAAATTCGCCGCTCAGTATGATATAAATAAGAGTACGGGGAATTTACGGTCGTGTAAGAAAATTGCTGAATAGACACTTTTCCGAATTATCAAAACAAAAAAAATAATTTGTCATGGCAACTGACTTGCGTACGTGTAGGATGAATGATATGCAATTAGATCGCTCTCACTTTTGGCTAATTATATAAATGTATTGGTATCTTTCAAATGGCTGGTCTGAAGCGAACATTAAAACGAATTTATTATCATACAATATATATTGTGAAGAAAAATGAAGAAAGTACTATAGATTCGCGACATTGTAAAAAGCGTGCTCAGTCCCTGCACGTTACGCGCAAAAAGTGTTCTACATAAAAAAAGTTGTCGATTTCTCCGTACGTTGTTTTATATTCGATTTTTTGCCACATATTTCTACTTCTTGCTCTTCTTCCAAAGTTGAAATATCGGTAAATCGGTTCGATTCATATGTGCAGTAGATCGCTAAGAGGTCCGGGTTAATGCGGTCGCGGATATCCCGTTTTGTTTTAGGGGACGGCCTTTTCGAGTCAAAATCGTTTCCTCGTTTTCGACGCTCTTTTTACCCTTTGTCGCGGTAACGATACGCGAGAAGACTGTGTGCATAGTTACACACATACACACATTTTAATTAATTAATATATTATATTAATAATATAATAATAATATTAATAATTAATAATTAATCATCGCTTCGGTATAAACATAGACGGGCGCGAGGTGAAAGTTTGATATAGATAGATATGTTTATTTTACATAACTAATAAGGACATTGGCTCCACAATCCATAAATGATAAATAATAATAATTTTCTTAACGATAGTGACTAAAAAAAGAACGCCGGCTTCAAATTCTATATATACATGTAATATATACAACAATGCATTTGCATTTTTATCCGTGGGTGGGCAATCGTTTTGCGCCAAGGAACATTTTTTTTTTTCTAACCGCTAAGCAGAACGAACCGATTAAACACTTGAAAATCTAACTGATTCTAAGAATGTAATAACGATATTCGGAGAGGGGGGGGTGGGACTACAGAGAATCCTCCACATACAATTGTGCTTTTAATGCGCTGCCACGCGGATGCGCGCGCAGCGTAACGAACGGCGGTCCATTAGCATTGGGAGCTCGAGAATAACGTAAACACCATCGCGACGCGTTGTATTTCGATTTCACGATTATCTCGCGACCGAAATAGGCACTGGAGGGGCGGTAGGCTCGTTCGAAACTCGAAAGTCAAACTCTAAACTCAATTAAGCGTACCGCGCGAGGCGATAAATATAGTTCTACAGTCAATGCTCCATAAAGAGGTATAGGAGCGCGCGCCGCGGCACTGCTTTGGCTTTCCGAGAGAGGGAGAGAGTGAGAGAGAGAGAGAGAGAGAGAGAGAGAGAGAGAGAGAGAGAGAGACAGAGGGAGCGAGAAAGAGGAAGGGGGAAGGCTGTATGAAAATGTGAAGCTCGAAAAAGCTGGAGAGAGCGATTCATGGACCGGTATGAAAATGTTTTATTTCCAAACGTTTTGTTGATAAATATGGCCACAGTGGATTGCATTAGAGTGCCAAATTATGAAACAATAAATTAAACATTTTTTTAACTTACAAAATAAAACCGTAGTATTCGTTAACATAAGAAATATTGCTTTGAATAGATCAAGTCTTGGGTAATAAAAGCATCATTAATGAAGTCACATGAACAAATTAAGATTGCTCGTATTATAAAATAAAGACGAAGGTGAGCTCCATAAAGAGAAAGATAAATGATCCTGAAATGAAGGATGATCGGAATCATAGATATATAGAATTAAAATCAGATCAATTGAATAATTTCATCGATAATTAGCAAATAATTTATACAAGCTGGCAGATCCGTGGCATTTCTCTGCTGAGCTGGCCTATTTTTCTGCAATAAGATAAGACGAATTTATAAGTGGTTCGAGATTAATATTTTAAGGAGGAAAATAATAAAACTACGAGTAAGCATTAGCAATTGTGCACCGTAAGCAATGGCGTGTCATTAAGATAAAAATACGTTCGATAATCAAATTGAAATAAATGAACTCCGCTAATCTGGAGAATATCGTTAATCGTGAAAATTCGTAGGAACTGAGAGGAAAATTTCTTTTTTTCAATCAAGTTGGCCGGAGATCGTGAAGCCCTTAATTAAATTGGCATACAATTACAGAAGTTAGCTCTCTCAGTTTGGGAGACGTTGTTCGAAGCCGCCTCTGTTATCCCCTTAAGGGAGAATGGATTTTGCGCGATTCGCGTTTTTACGCATCGGACTCGTTCGGACCGAAACTCCATCGTCGAGATAACGGGAAACGGCGAAAAAGGAGAAGAAACGGTGACAGCAAAAGTACACTAAACAAAAATACGCTAAATCGACGCGGAGATAGGCGAGATGCTTTCTTAGGAACTATATATCGTTAATTAACGAGCATTAAGTCAGCCGTTTAACCCGAGCTTCGATTCATTGGCGGCCTCGAAGTGCGCAAGAGATCGATGGATTGGATGTGGAAAATGGTCCGGTGAACTGTGAACTTTTCTTTTTAAAAATCCATTAGTTTCGTCCTGTTTGCTTTTTGTTCTGAAATTAACGTAGAGCAACCCGCGGAGTTCCATCTTCATTCCGAAAATCCAACTGTACAGTGGCGTTTCGAACAGAATCGAGGGGGGCCGCTCTGTTAATCGTTGCGATTGAGTTTGAGGCGCGCGATTGTGAAGGGGAGGGCTTCGAGAGGTGTCCGGTATAGCTCTGGTAGAGGCCAGACACAGCTAGACCGCGCGTATTGATAATCGGACATAGCCAACCCAAATACTTAACTGCAAAGACCCGGACTAATAGCTATCGGAGCATCGGTAATTTTACGAATTTATAGAATTACACTTTAATTCTAATATTAACGACTGGGAAATTTTTGTCATCGGTGAAGCTGAAAAATCAGAGGGAACTAAAGATTGTTGTATAATTTATAGATGCGAAAAATTAAAGATAAATTCTTAGAATAGGAATTTAATAGTCGTCGATAAAGACAAGCATAAAGTCGTAAAAACTGAGAGAGAGAGAGAGAGAGAGAGAAAGAGCAAGACCAATTATTTTGCAAACAATTGCAATGAGACGATTTCGAGCTTCTGAGCTTGAATTGGACAATCGGTAGGTGGGTGGGTGAACGATAATAATATGCGCTGTTTCTCTCAACAGCTCAGTACTATCAAACATTGCGTTCGTTGGTATATGTGCGTACGACTTCGAGTTCATTGTCATACGGTACTGGGATGTACCGATCAATTATTAAAGATGTGAATGAGTGAACGTAGAACAGAACTATGACATATTCCTAGATTACTTTCAAATCAGTAACATACGTCATCGCCTCGTTTATTATCCGCTGAGAAACATTCATTTATCAATAAATCCACAATCATATATATATATTAAATTTATTATCGGAAAAGCAATTTTTTTAAAATCAAACGGAGAATTAAAAACGAGTCCACAACCTGCGAGGAAAAGAGAGAGAGAGAGAGAGAGAGAGAGAGAGAGAGAGAGAGCAGTAGACAGTATCCTCGAAAACAATGAAATTCAATATCGAGCGCAGGGAGAATCGAAATGATAAATATTTCGTAATAAAAATGCTAAAACGCGCCCCAGGTGCCTTCGGACACGTGCCGTGCAGTAAAGGATTGCCGCCGCCACCGCCGCCGCCACCGCCGCCGCGTTTGCGCGTCTACGTCCAGGGCTATCGAAAAAGGCTGGGTTGAAGACCACCAGAGAGAGTGAGAGAGAGGGAGAGAAAGAGAGGGAGAGAGAGTGTAAGGGAGGGAGAGCGGCGGAGAGGGGGGTGGGGGAGGGTGTTGGAGTGGGGTGCTCTCCAGCCGTGGGCTCCAAGAGAGGGGGCAGGTCAGGCGGGAGAGTCGAGCGGCAGTGCGCGGGCGCGGGGACGGGAGAGATTAGGGCGATCGTTACAACCCGAGCCAAGGTTCGGCTCTAACCTCACCTGGCCCCATTCGCGTCCTCCGCCACTTTTTTCCTCCTCTCTCGGCTATACGACTAGTATGTACATCTGTATATATATGTGGGCATGGTATAGGTATGAACGCACGAAGTGCACCTCGATGTTGCGCCCGCGCATCAGCTCCCTCTCGCTCCTTTTATCTCTTTCTCTCTCTCTCTCTCTCTCTCTTTCTCCACGCGCGAGCCTCTTCGAGTATATTTGCATGCAATCAGCATGCACGCCCCCCCCCCCCGGAGCGCAAGAGCTTTGAGCTTTGTTCTAGGGACCGAGAGTAGAGACGAACGGGGAGGGGGATAGTGGTAAGGGCGGAGGCGACGGCCTTATCCTTAACGAAAATCAGCGATCCAGCCGGGAGGGGGGCGGGGATAAAAATGTTCGCGTGCGCGCGCGCGGCTCTGTGCTCAGCGTGTATATACGCTCACGGGTCGAGTCGGCGTTGGGGAGGGGGGAGGGGGTTGGGGTATCGGCGGACTCGTGTACAAAAGGCTCTTTAAAAACGCCAGGCGCGCGTACGAAGCGACTTTTCTCAGCTGGCGCCATCCCCGGCAAATTGACAAAGTTTCCTTTAGAGCCCTTTTTCTTCATACGTTTGTAACTTGTGTTAGACCCTTGTATCCTTTGCCTCTCTATTCTAGACGTCTCTGTTTTTCTTCTGTCTCTCTCTCTCTCTCTCTCTCTCTCGTTCTCTTTTTCTCTCTTTATACAGATATATAGACGTTTGAGACAGGCCCTCGATTTTTCTACCACGGCTTTTTTTCGTCCGTTTCGTGTGTGACGTACTATTTTCTTTACCTTGGCAACGAACGAGTTTTCTTTAATATGTAAATGTTCAACTGGAATCGAGCTCGTAACCTTTTTTCTTTCACCTTCAGAATGGAAGGCAATTCGAACCAATTTTAAGAAATTCCGAACGAGCGTATATTTGAAATATTTGAATTGGTTCATTTTTTCCGCATCCCTTTCTCTTATAATTTACTTTTAATTTTCATTTCACACATACACACACGCACATACACACACAGACACACACATAAATATTTGATAGATCGAACTATACGAATCTATGAATATTAAATTGCTAGTTTAAGTTTATAATTTAGTTAGATATAAAGAAATATCAGTATTTAGATTGAGATCATGGTTCTGATAACGATGGAATTTACGAAAAGGGAGCTCTCAGCCTCTCGATACTCCACAGTACCTAAAGTCCCCCATCCCCTATCAATCTGCCTCGCGCCGGTTCTCGAGGCGGCATTTCTCGAATTTCGCCGCCGCCTCCCTGCCAGAAGCCATCGCGAGGGGGTGGAGGGAGGGGGGAGGGAAAACTTTGGGCATAACTTGGTAAGCCGAGAAAGCGTCCCCTCCCCTCCCCCCCGGCAAGCAGCCCTGCCACTGCCCCCGCGCTTCGCCGTGGCAGTCGGCGAGGGAACGCTCGTTCAGCGGAGAAATGCCGCGGGGCGCGCCTCGCTACCGGTGCCATCGCGACGATTAACGACAACGATAACGATCCTTCGTCGCGCTATATATATATATATATATGCACTACTCATTCCGAATATCTGCCCGCTCTAAATCCATCCCCCTGGTCCGCGAAAATAACGCTCGAGGCTCTCGTCGGCCCCTCTCCATCTCGCTCGCTCGCTTACCATGAGGCCGGCGTGAAAGTATCATCGCGGCGCGCGAGGAACGCGGCCGTTCGAGCCGATCGGCGGCTCGGACCCGATCGGACCGTCGGACAGCGCAGTTCTCGATCGGATCTTCCTTTATTAAATTATTTAACGGATTTAACGTATATTATCAACGTCGACGATTAATAGTTTGGTTACGACAATCAAGCGACGCAGCGTATTGATTAAACGCGCAGGCAATTATAAGTATACTTAGTGGCATTTGGAAAATTTTGTTTTCTTCAGCGTCTAATAAACCGCCGGCTCGCCCGTTTGATCGATGGCCTGTTCTATATCGAGCGAGAAAAAGCGCGATGACAGAGCGTAAATTTAAAAGCGGATTCACTCACTCTCTCTCTCTCTCTCTCTTACACACACACACGCACACAGACACTTTCTGCCGCGATGAGAAAAGTTGGCGAGATTTTATTGTGCCGAGAACTCCGTAAGTTGGAATGGGAAAAATGCAATGAAAAGAAGGGAGGATGTCCACCTTGAATGCGGTTGAGTCCCGCTTATAGGTCAACCGAGATTTTATTCTCATTAAATACAATAAAGTTCCTTGGTTTCGTTTTATTGTTTAAATTCTTTATTGAAAATCGAACGCGCGTCAAGTGCAATTTACAGTTTTTTTTTTTACGAATCTTTCTCTTCTTTTTTTACTTTTTCATACCAATCTATTTATTTAGATAGCGAAAAATTAAAATTGTTTTGCAGAAAATTATAGTTTTCCGACTATTACAATTTATTGTCTATATATATATATAGTTCTTTTTTAAGCACCCACCGTTCTTTAGCAATTTATACGCTGGGCACGAATGAATGAAGAAGAAGAGAAATGACAGAAGGTCGCTTCAGCCGATAAAATAAATGCAATATTGAATGCATACCATTTTCCAATGGCACTGCATTAATGCATTTTGATCATATACAATTTCAGGACGATGCGCGGGAGCGCGAGTCAATTTTGTAATTTAGCTTTTATACAAGTTAATAATTAAAGGATATGTTTATAGTGTACAGATGTGAAATCAAGCGGTCTACCAAAAGTTCAATAATTCAATTTAGAAAATTTATGTCAAACTGGCAATGAAACGGGACCGCCGGGTTATGCTCGTCCGTTACTACTTCGCGTCAATATTAATGGCGTACAATATAATTCATAAAATGAATTACTGATTTTCATATTTTACAGATTTAAATAGACGATTACTTTTACTTTTAACGGCGAAGCCGCGTATATAAACAATACACGAAGTACGTTTTCGTCGAGCGACGTTACGGCGAACTATGCGTAATAGAGAAGCCACGCCCCTCCGCTCGAATTCAGAATACGCTAGTGCTTGCTCCGATGCGTATTTGCGCGCATTTGCCTGAAGACACGAGCGCGCGCGCGTGTGCACGCCCGATTATCAACGTCATTTCTGCGATATCGAATTCAATCGAGGATTCGTCCCAAGCTGAAGAAGCTCGAACTCGATTAAAAAAGATAAAAGTGCGCGGAATAATCGGGGACCGTGAGAGGCGGCGCTTATCGTTTTAAGCCGAACCAGCGCATAAAGATAAATTTAAAGGAAAAAGTCTCGGTCTCCCGGCCGACGCGCTCCGTTCGATAAGACTCCGGATTCGTGAATTACGGTAATACGATTTTCCTTCTCTTTCCGCCGGACTAAGATTCTGGTTAATGTTGCCGTTAAACGAAAAAGAAAGAAAAAAAGAAGCTGAATTTCGCGCGCTACCGCAATTGAACGCGCAATTTTTCAATCTGTCCAAAATAATTATTATTCTATCGTACCTTCGTTGAGTGTTCATTAGCCGCGCGCGGCTCACTACTTCCTAATTACCCCCATTAAGTCCTTACTGGCTATCTAATTACATCTAAATATCTAAATATCCAAAGCCTTCTGTCAACGAATGAACAGCTTTGTCGCTCTCGAATTAATATTCGTTTGTTCGATAAGAAATGAAAAACACGGAAATTTCCAATCACAAAAATTTTCTCAGCTGACATTTCAGTATCGGCGGCGTACCTCTATTTCTTTAATTCATAAAATGAATTTGTATGCGTTTGAAATTCAATGCCGTCGCTTATAATTATTTCGTATAAGAACTATTGCTATCTTGTCGCACAAAACGTATTATTAAAAAAAAGAAAAGAAAGAAAAAATTATCGTGACTCGCGCGGGCAGGCGAGAAACTTCCAACTGAAACTCCCTCTATGGCGGAACTCCTTACTATTATATTAAAAAAAAAAAAAAAAAAAAACGAAAAACTTCGCCCGCAGTAGTATTGACTCTGCACCCTCTCGGCCCTTTCTGGAATTATCATCGCCACGACTGTAATACCCGTCCAAAATTAATAATCGATATGCGGTAAATATAACGGGCGCCTTGTGGCTCGGAAAAGTCCAATTTCATTAAAGATACAGGTCTTCGCGGGTGATTGGGAAGGGGGAGGGGCTCATTCGAGGAGAGGCCGATTAAGATCTTGGCATTTAAAATATTAATGCCTCGTTCCCTTGGCCTATCATCGGCACCCGTAACTTTATATCTGCGTATATATGGAAAAAACCATAAAATCGATAATTGTACATGTTTGTGTGTGTGTGTGTGTGTGTGTGTGTGTGTGTGTGTGTGTGTGCGCGTGCGTTTACGTAGCTTCATCCTGGCGATTATCCTTCGGTGAATTTCCTTGACGACCCGCCATACCCATTTCCACGGAACGCTCGCTTGGCTTTAATTATGTCGATGGGACAAATTCACGTCTGCGTCATGGATGCGCGTCTGTGCCCGTACGTATATATATATATATATATATATATATATATATATATATATATATATGAATATACAGCGTGCAAAGAGCCCGTTTCCGTTTCTCTGCTGACCGAGACGTCTAGCACTCGAGGCGCCCCCGCGCCGCGCTCGAAATTCATCAGCGAGCAATCGCGGACCGAGCTTCGCGCGAACTGCTCTGCGCGCCCATTGGCCGGCTCGTCGCCGAGGGGCGAGAGAGGTCGTCTCTCGATTGTGCCCCGTTCTCAGCGCTAGGACGCGTCAGAGACCGATGGACAATGACCAAGAGTTCGAATTGTCGCGCGAGCGCGTGGGATTATCGTGGGAGAGACCGATTATTTAGAGCAAATAATATATCTGTGTCCCGACGTGTTCAAGATTCACCTCGTTTGACAGTATCGCAAGACATATATATATATATATATAAGCTGCATATTTTACAAACAATTTATTTCACTTTCTCATGTTTAACTTTCGCAATACGCTTTCGGTATTCAGTAGCCATGAAGTACAATTTGCGCTCGGAAACGTGAAAATTCCATTACAGTCAGGAATCGCCTTGAAATATTGAATATTAAAAAAATAATACGTAGAATACAAATTATGAATTTTCTAAAAGCACAAATATTATATGCCCCTTTTTTCGTATTTTCTAATTCCCCCTCCCCCTTCCCGTAAGCCTGATGTTTTCCCCGTAAAACATCCAATACAAAAAACAAGCGTTCAGCGGTCAATATTAGAGCCGAAACCGTGACCGATGACGTCAATAATATTTCCACGTATACCTGGCCAAACAGCAGCAATAGCGATAAAAGTAATGACTAATTTATTTTTCTTTACCGTTCCACTTGTTTTCTTTTTATTATTCAAAAAAAAAAAAAATAAATAAAAAAAACCATCATTTTGCCAGTAAAAATGTATAAAGAAGCCGGCACATCTACGCAGTTTAACAGAAATTCGGTAATTAATTTACCAACGAGAAAGCAGTTCAGCAGAAAGATTTATTTTCTCAGAAAACTTAATAATGTTCATCGATGTGTCAATGCTCTTTGCGGTTGTTTTAAACAGACCAACGAATAAAAACTAATAAGGGAATCGCGCGAATTCGAATTATTGTTTATAAACGGCCGCGACATCGTTCGACATGCTCGAAAGAGCGTTGATCACTCGGGGCCACCAATTGACTCGATTTGCACGGATTTACGCGGCAGGCGAGGTTTACGCCCATCGACGCAAGTAAGGTCTGATTGTACGTTCGGTGTCTGGGACCGTAGCAGACGGTAGAGATCGAGGCTATCGGCGTTAATTTTTCTTCTTCTTCTTTTTTTTTTTTTTAATCTTTTTGCTGGGCGGTGATTTCTGGGCCATGGCACGGGTAACGCGACGAGCCCCGCGGCGCGATCGGTTCTCACCGTGAATGTAAAGAAATAGGGCTTCCTGTATCTTCAGAAGAGACAGGATTGAGCATCGAACGGAGTTCGATGCCTCGTACAATTGGCGAGAAATTAAATTACATCTATCTGGTCCATCTATTAAATCCGAGTGGTCGATGTAAATCGAGCATCTCTGTTGCTCTCTATCGGCGTTATCCAGTTGGTCAATTTTGCTTGAATTATATTAGCATGAAGATCGTGAGATATATATATATATATATATATATATATATATATATATATATATATACGCCGTGAATATAATGACTGCAATTGCAAAAGGATACAGGAACCGATCAATACGAACTTTATATTAAAAATAATAATTTCTAAAAATGACAACAGAATCGAAATAAAGTATGTAAACTAAAATAGGAATGAAATAACGAGATTTAATCTCCACTGAATTTTGAATGGACCACAGATTTCGCATCGATTAGGAATAACAGAAATGTCGGATGAAAAAATGTCTCTCTCTTTCACTCGCACAATGTATATATGCACGTGTATGTGTCCGTATGAGTGTCTGTCACACACATTTCCAATGTAAATATGCACGAGCATTTTGCACGAGTCGCTCGAACAACGGATTTCAAACTAAATGTATTCGGAACAGGTACGGCCGAGATTCACGAGCGTTCTCCTTCCCCGTTGCGGATTAGAGTAAGAGAGAGAGAGAGAGAGAGAGAGAGAGAGAGAGAGAGGAGGCACCCCGCCTCTCTCGTTCTCCCCGCGAAATCCGTGCCGGCAGACTTCTTCGTTAAGTCGAGCTTGTTCGCGAAGAAAAATCCTAATCCAAGCGGTAACGAACCTTTCACTTCTTTCGCTCGCCGACTCGATCGTACGCCCCGCTCTCGTCTCTTTATCTCTGGCCCCCTCCCCGCTCGCAAGACCATTCCAATCCGCCCCGTATCCGGGATCCTCTCGTCTTTCGCTCTCATCTTATTTTTCCCGACACGGGCCCTCGATTTCGGCGGCGGCCGAGCTCGGTCATATCCCCCGGTACAGACTTGGCAGGTGGAGGTGGGAGAGAGCGGGCGGACTCCTCGGATTCTCGCATTTAGACAAAATTCGATATTCCCCAGTGTGTTCCAACCGATATGTATATATATATATATATATATATATATATATATATATATATAAATAGTCTGACGTCAATGTAAATAGAGAAATTTGTTTTTTTTTTTAAGTTATTATGTTGATGATTTTGTAGAATAATATTTACTTTTAAATTGTTTAATAATTTATAACCAAAAAAAGAATATTTTGAAAAGATCGCGTTTCTTCATCAATTGTCCATACGTCCATTTAGATAAAATTATGGTTCAAAACAAAATTCAAGACTATTCAGTGTATCGCAATACAGTTTCTTTCAATTTCGACTGATGCGAAAGTAATTATAAATTTGTGTGTGTGTGTGTGTGTGTGTGTCTGTGTTTCATACTGTGATCTCACAGCGACCAAATGAAAAAAATCAGAAATTTATTGGATTTACTTTGATTTGAAAATAAAATTGTTAAAGATTCTTCATATCGTACATTCTTTCAATCTACGAACAGCCACACTTTTGGCTTTTTCTATAATATCGAAAAGTATCCTGTACGCGAGTTCAGTTCATTATATATATATATACAAAAGGCTCCGCACATATATATGTATAATAAATTTCTATGCATTCCGCCCTCGAGAGCGAAAGATCCACTGTCGAGATTTTAATATCGTCGACACTTGCACATGCAAGGAGACGCGCGCGCACTGCGCCCACTGCGTTGCTGCGCGATCGCAACGCGATATTAATATTAAAGAATTCCTCTCCGCGAAAAATCGACTTCAGTGCGTCTTGAGAGGGCGCGAGGTGGAGTGGGGAAAAAAAACCGAACGAGACGAGGGCTCTACCTGGGGGAAGCGCTGGCGCGCTCGCTTTTTATTGCCGGCCCCGCGCGACGTAACGTCGTTTCTTTTTATCGAACATCTGCGCTGCACAAAGTCGGAAGGTGCGCACAGCCCCTGCAATTTATTACCCATATATATGTCTGCATGTACATATATATATATATATATATATATATATATATATATATATATATATATATATATCTAACTGGACACTGAGCTGGGAAATGAAATCCTCGTCCTTTTTAAACCGTTTGTAGTTTGTATGATTATATTATAACGCTGCTAGAAACAATCAACTGCGATTTTATTTATACTTTGGCTATACGTTTTGCAAGCAATGTAAAAAGTAAGTTTAGATTTTTTTTCTATGGTAAGTCACTCGAGCATTATACTTTAGATTGGATGTTGCACTCTTTCAGTTTTTCTTTTTTTTCTTTTTTAATTGTCAGTCTTTAATTATTCACGATGAAGAGTGTAAGAAGTCCTGCGGAATTGAAGAGCATTTCCATCTCAACAATTGTCTACTTCCGATTATTCAAGAATTCGCTGCAATCCAAGCTGTTGGAAAATTAAAACACCTATGGAGCAATGCACCGGTGCACTACACACACACACACACACACACACACACACACACATACACACACGCGCGCGCGCGCAAACACACACAGTCAATTTATTTTCCTCCCCCACTCGCGTATAATCACCTCCCGCGATAATACCGCATGCCGTTGGAATACCATGCGAGCCCGTACCTGGACGACTCATCGTCCCGCCGCCCCTCTCGCGTCCCCTTCGCCCGATACACTTCCCCGGCGGCCAGCCGAATCTCGCCAAAATCATCATCGCGGGAGAATCTCGATGGTCTCAAGGCCGGGCTCAAATTCAATAAACTCCCTGGCGAGAATTCCCCCCCCCTCCCCGCCAGTCCCACGACGCTCTCGCTCCAAACCGCGAAAGCGCAGGGGGAGGGGAGGGCGAGCCGCGGCCCATTATGTAGCCGCGCGCGTTTCACCCTGTTAAGCGCCGACTCCTCGCCTGATAAAACAGTCCGTCTGTATATATCGGTGGCGCCCGAAGCCGCCTCCCCCCCCACCCCGCTCTCGACTCCGTGACCCAGACTAACTCGTCCGTGCTTCTTCCTCGCCGCCACCCGCCGCTGCATAAAATCCTCCTTCGCCCGCTCTTCCGCCCCTGTACGCGGTGTGTGAATATTTTAAAAAGCTCTCGTACGCCTCTCTGTGTGTGTTTGTGTGCGCGTGAACCGGACGCCGCACGCAGAGCCGACGCGTGCGCCATCCATGCCGCAGCGCCACCGGGCGAGCGCTTAACTCGACGGAACTACGCCGAGCGCGCGCGCGCGGGCGCGGCAGGGGCCGTGTGCGCGTGTGTAGTGGAACGTGCGCGCCGCGTGCGCATATTGATTCACCCGCGGAGCCGGCGGGCCAGCACGCTGGTGGCGCTCTGCACCGGGGGCTGCACCCCGGTCACGCGAGCGTGGCGTGTCACCTCCGCCCCTACCTTCTCCTCCTCGACCGTCTCCTGGTTCTGCTCCTCCTTCCTCCTCGTCCTCCATCGCTTGAGCGACGAGGCGGACCGATGCGTATATGCAAAGGAGCTATTTGGACTCGACGGCGCTCGCGGCGTAGCGTGTAGCGGAGCCGGTTGGGGGGGGGGGCGCGGGGGGCAAGGGTTAAAAGTTCGAGCGACGATGGCTTGCGAGGTGTCGAAAACTCCGGGAACGCCGCCGCGACGAAGCCTTCGGAAGGTGTTTTTTTTCCCTCTTGTTTTCTTTCTTTCTTCTCTTTTTTTGAACGGGGTCTGTAATTTGGTCTGTCCGACCGTCCTTCCCCTTAACAACCCACCTCGCTGCCGTCGCGTCGCTTTTGTCGCGGTCTCGATCTTCGCCGCGACGCGGTAACGCTGCCGCTTCCCACTCTTTTAGAAGGGCAGAAAGTCGATTAACACTGTCAGAGACCGACTCTCCACTTATACAACGACCAAATTGGGCCACTTCTCACACGGGCGAATTAGCGCTCTCTTTTAATTACAATTTTCCACGAAACCCTGCGCGGGCGGGGAAACGTATCGGTCGGCGGGCTCGTTTGAAAGACTCGCCGTTCGCGCGAAATATCCTGCAAAAAAATTTATCCGACTTCTTAGCACTCTTCGCGTTATAAATTGCTCAATCGAGTCGGACGATCATTGTTGATCGACGTCTTCCAAGAAGACCAACGCGATTAGAAGAGTATCGCTGCTCGAGGATTCGCGACGAAAGGTGGTAATGTCTCAGTGCCTGTGATTCCGTAACTTGAGCGGCCCATAAATTGGAAATTGGGCCGGTTTGCGGCACAAGAGACATAGTACTATGGTATCGTCGTACATTTGCGTCTCCCAAAAAAAAAAATCCCACGTGCCGTACGGCGACTCTTCGCTAATTCTATACGAAAAGAACGATAGCGCAAACGTCCTCCCCTCAATTCTCGCCCGAAGCTCGGGTGAGAATTATCCTTTGTCGGATGTCTAAGAAAACAAAAAAGCAAAGAAAGAAAAGATCCACTAGGCGGGAACGAATTTTTCGTAATAAATACTTCATCTCGAAAGCTCGTCGCCGAGGAAAAAAAGGGGAAAAAATCGCTGAAAAGAAAAAGCCATGAACGCGGTCAATTTCTCCTCAGTCCCGGTCCCACTGCAGCCAGTGGAAAAGTAACGTTGGGAGCGACATTGCGCAAGAGAAAAAGAGAGGATGTTCCGGTGGTACTGAAAAGCATAAAGAGGCTCGAGGCTCCTTGAGAGAAAGCGTGTGCAAGCGACAGTGAGGGAGGGCGAGGAGAGAGAGAGAGAGAGAGAGAGAGAGAGAAAGGGAAAAGTGGAAATTTGGAAGAGGAATGAAAAAGAGGGGAAAAAGGCCGAAATTCGGTTGCGCTGGCTGCATCTGCAGAGACAGCAGTAGCAGTAGCGGCAACAGCGGCAGTTTCAATCGGAAGAGTAGAGAAAAGGAGAACAAAGGGGACGAGGGCGGCCGCGGAAATAACAAAAATTGCAGCCGATAGTTATAGCAGGCGTATAAAACCCGGGGGGGGGGTAGCGAACTAGGGTAAGGGCGTAGAGAGCAGGAGAGAGAAAGAGAGAGTATTTTCCTCCTTTACGTACAAACAAGCTGCAAAGGATTTTATTTATCCGCCGGGTGTTTTCATTATTGGAATCTTGCGGTACGGGGGCTTTATCGTTTTTTTTCTCTCTTCTTCTTCTTCTTCGGGTTTGCTTTTCGACCTCTCGGCCTCACTTATCGCGGGATACTTTGATTCAATTTTGCGCAAGAGAGATCCTCGCAGTTTATAAGGTTAGCGAAACGGAATAATTAGGCAAATCATTCTGGCAGGTAGCTCACTCCGCGGTAATAATAATACAATCGTAGTTTTACAATTGGCTAGGGAAGACAATTAGTTTATTATAGTTGCTTATATATAGACGAGAAACTTTGAATGCGTATATTGTACATTTGTTTCATAAAAATGTCATTATAATAGTATATCACGATACGCGTATAAAGAACTTGAATTTTCGCGTATCTTGAATTTCCTTGAATTTTGACGTAGCAAATACTATTCTATTCTATATAGCTCGTGTTGGTGGTAATACGCGCCCGCCAAATGAATTATTCGCAATGTGTCGTAAAATAATGTATCGTTATTTGAAAAGATCGTCATGTTTAAACATTGTTAAAAATTATACGTACAGTATACATCTTTTAAAAACTTATATTCACAGGAATATCGCGATAACGGGGCAGATTGAAATAAACAGCCGTTCGAGTGACTATGAAATTTTGTGAAGAAATGCATTAGTACGATCGGAGAAACATACTTTTAGTACTGCTTTTATCCTACTTTCAACCGCTTACTCTCTGGTACGAAGTTTCTTATCGAAATGCAGCCTAGGCGTGAGAGAAAGAAAAAATCAAACGACAAAAAAAGTCAATGGAGACGAAATTCGTTGGTCCTTGCCTACGAGTCCATTGCTGTTCCGAAAGATCGGTTTAGCATTCCGCTTAGAAATCGGGGAAACAACTTCGGTGCAAAAGTCGAAACTGCCTTACTCGGTGCGTAAAGCGCAATTAGTACATTTCATCCCTGGTCCTGGAAGTCGATTGTCAACCCCGAGCAAAGCGAGGAAAGCTAAAAGACCGGCCGGGGTGATAATTAGTGCAGGCTCCTGTCGAGCGATATGTCCCGTTGGAACGAATGGAAAATCGTTCCCCAAAAGTTGTGATTTTGTAGGAATGAAACGGTTGTAAAATTGTTAAAATTACATGACAACGGTTCAATGGCCATTGTGCATTTATCGCATAGTAAATCAAGAATAATGGAATTTCGCTTGAAGCTGAAAAACAGTCATCGGATTCTTGCCGGTTTAATGAATTTTACCGTTATTTTCCTTTTTGGTTTTTTAAGAAGTCGCTTAACTTTGTTTCGCATTTCGTCCGATTCGCAGTCTTAAGCTGTTCTTGAAAAGTTCGTAACTCACTCCTGCCATCGCGTCCTCTATTAACCGTAACTATAACACTACGAATGAAAGAAGAACAACCATTGCTCTTTCTTTCAGAGACTTCGCGAATCCATCGCAATCTGCAATTGCACTTATCGCCGACATAGACACTTAGGAATCGTCTCGAAAGCTAACGCAAAAACTTAATTGTGTCACGCGCATTAAGGATAATGTTTATCGCGCGCGTTTAAACGAGGTCGATAGATACAATTACTTTGCATCCGATGCATTATATAGGCCAGCTCCGGCAGAGTTGCGTCCTACCGTACCCAGGTCTGATCTACTGGATGTAATAAAGGCAAACCGATACGGCTATCTTTAGCATAGCCGCATAAAGTTTAAAGAGTTCCTGAAGTCTTTTTTACTTACTTTAATTTTCGCTATCGCAGCTAAATATATATATATATATATATATATATATATATATATATATACGCTCAGTATTATGCAGAATTATGTATTAAATAACTACAACTAAGTTTTACGATTCAGAGAAAAGTTCTGCACGCGATATCATTTCCATGTACTTTTTCTCTCTCTGAAAAATTTGATAATTTTTCACATACTTTGAGATTTTCGTCCGATATATTACGAAACACGATGGCGAAACCGATGATTTTTCGAATTAACGTCTCATCTTTGCTAAATGCATTAAATATACTCGATGTACATTTTTCCTCGCAAACGGCGAAATCTTATACCGTACAAATAAGAAATAATACAAACAGAGAATAAGTGCTGCCAACAATAGCGATCAAAGGTAGGAGGATGGAAAGAGAATTAAGAGGAAAAAGGACTCGAACTTGAATAACGGCTAGAACAGTGAAAGAAACCGAGAAAGAGAGCTTCACAGGGAGAAGAATTTAGCCGACTGCAAAAGCGTAAAATGGAAGATTTTACCGTTAAGACAAGATCTAAAGAAAGATGGAGAATGAGAGAGTGTGTGATAGAGACAGAAAGTGGCGTGCCGATAAAACTGAGCGTAAAAGGGGGATGGCGTACGGAGGGAGTATGAGAGAGAGAGAGAGACGATCGGGTCGGGACTTTATAGGGCAGTGCTGGCAATCCTGTACCGACGAACGGTCGGGAGGGTTTGGTTAAAACTGAGAGAGAAAGAGAGAGGGAGCTGGAGGGAAACAATGTACAAACTCATATAGGAGTGTGTACGCACGTAGGTCGAACTCGGTATATATAGCGGTTAGAGGGACAGAGAGAGAGAGAGAGAGAGAGAGTGAGAGTGAGAGAGTGAAAGAGTGAGAGTAACAGAGGTGAGTGCGAAAGGATAGATCGCGAACGAAAGTAGGATAGAGGGCGCGAGCGGTTAGGGCGAGCGAGACGAACAAAAAAAGGATAGCTAAAGAGAGGGAGTGAGAGAAAGAGAGAGATGGGTAGAGAGAAGAGGAAAAAGGGTGGGGGGAGGGTAACACAGCGCAGACCAGAGCTAGAGGGAGCCGGGTCTCCGTCCGATCAATACGGAACGCATCTCCTTGCCAACACGTATATATAGTTGTGCGCGCGCGCGCGCCACCGCCGCCGCCGCCGCCGCTCCCTTCTCCCTTTCTCCCTCTCCACACGGCGCTCCCACCCCACTCTCCCCTCTTACTTCTTCACTCTCTAGCGGGAGATCCTCCGCGAAGCTCCTCGTATTAAACTAGAGAGAAAGAAGAGAGAGAGAGAGAAAGAGAGAGAGAGAGAGAGAGAGAGAGAGAGGGAGAGAAAGAGTGAGAGAGAAAAAGCTAAAGAGACAGAGCCCGAGTACCTCGTCGTCATCGAGATGCGTGCGAGCGATTCGACGTGCAACTGCTCGTCGTTTCCGCGGGAGTAGCTCTTTCGTTTTTCTCACCTCGTAGGTATCTCTCTCTTTCTCTCTCACTCGTTCCCTCTATCTGCCTCTCTCTCTCTCTCTCTCTCTCTCTCTCTCTTTATATATATATATATATATATATATATATATATATATATAGATATGTGTGTATGGTCACCGCAGCGCCACACCGCGCCGCGCCGCCTATCGATTTTTCCCTAGTGCTCCGCTCGCGTGAAAATAACCCGGCGAGCGGGGCCGCCCGCCTGTCGCTGCGTTCGCCGATTCCTCGCTGGGGTGGCGATCTAGAGCGCCACCCTGCGTCGGTCAGTCGCATAAAGTAGAACCTCCCTGTGATATATATATATATATATATATATATATATATATATATATATGTATATATAGTCGATTGTGTAGTCGCATGTGTATGTGTGTGTGTGTGTGTGTGTGTGTGTGTGTGTGCGCGCGCGGCGAGAGTGAATTGAACCGGCGAGAGTTCAAGATCGAGCGTCGGATCGAGCGATGTATCGAGTTCAATCGATAGCGACGTATCGAGTTTAATCGGGGTTTTTGGTGTGGTCTTTTTTGGTTTAAGGCCCTTCCTCGCCCCTGTGATCGTAACCGATCAGTCGATAATTATTGCAGTTTTTGAGAGAAAACGAGAGCGAGAGACAGAGAGAGATACAGAGAGAGGGAGAGAGAGAGAGAGAGAGAGAGAGAGAGAGAGAGAGAGAGAGAGAGAGAGAGAGAGAGAGAGAGAGAGAAACGAGGGGGGGCAAAGCTATGTGTACGCGGAAGGTCGCAATTCCGCTGGAAATGTCTTATAGTAGTAAAGCTGTAGTCGTAATTTTCCGCATCCATCAACGAATGGATATTAAGTGCGTCTGTTTAGCTGACATTATATAATGTTGCTCAAATAAATACTATAATATAATTTTCATATAATAAATGGTATTGAACTGCCGTTCATGAGTGAAAAAAAACGATCTTATTATTTCGAGGTTATGTGAGATACAGTCGCCGTGCAATGCTACTCTTCGGCGGGATGATAATTGCACTTTATTGACAGACAACAATTTGCGAACAAAATATATATATATATATATATATATATATATTATATATATATTGTGTATATATATATATATATATATATATATATATATTATATATGAATTATGCGTAAGAACGGGTGTAAAAATTTCTTTCTTACGTGCTCCTGTTCTCTTAGCAATAGTATTGCCAATATAAACTTGAAAGACGTTGACTCATCTTGCGAGTTAGGATGCATTAATGTAATGTTTACGTATCTAATCACTTATCTCGTAAATAGACGAAATCAACAGTAAGGAATAAGGGATGACTATATGTGAAGATGTATTCGAAAAATTTTTTGATTCAAGGAGTGCATATTGTGAATCAAATAGAATAGAGTCTTTATAAAGTATTTGATAAAGGCACTTTTAATGTCATCAATAGAACAGAAGGGCACACCTCTAAGAATATTCAACCCAAGAGCTGGGTTAAAATAAGGACCTGGTAATTAAAAATGGAAAGTGGCTACTTTGGGTGATAATGTTGGACGATGATAGATCCCACCGAGACCACTGAAATTATTGACTTTATAGAAGAAAGAAAGAAGATAAGCTAGCTAAAAGTGACATTTTATATGTTATAATACTAAGATTTAAAAATTCCTCACAAATAAGCACATATTAATTTGTACCATCAATCAGCTGTCTATAATTCAGGAATCGAAAATTTAATTTTTTTCAGAGCAGTGATTATGAAAAATTGGAAAAATCAGTCCGTGGACGATCGCTCGAATTCAATTTTACACGTCCCGACATTGAAAACTGCCGGTTGAATCGTAAAAGGGCTGTTCGAAGCGTCCCCGAGTAAAAGACGTCGGCGTAGGTGTTAGAGGTCGTGCGTTAGCCACTAGGCGGCAGCATGTATCTAATTATTGGTAGCTATGGATATGTGTGTGTGTGTGTGTGTTTTATTATATACTATTTTATTCAGGGAAATCATCAAGTTCGTATATATGACGTATACTTTTTTTAGAATAATTGGTTGAATCATTAACTACAGCGTGTTGAAAACGAAAAGAAATATTAGGCAGTACTGTAATATTTCTGAATTTTCTTTAATCCTTAAACAAAATAAAATTTTGTCCCCAATACCTTTGGCCAACTTGAGCGACTTCTTTTAAACGCTGTTTCATATGTATAAATATAAAGATACTTAAAAAATCCATCGCACTACTAGATTGGCCTCGTTAATTTACAATGTTTTTACATTTTTGCCCACGGGATTGCATAAGTTATTCACGAAGATCGTAATAATAAATACGGATTACAGCTCGCCTGTTTTTCTTTAATTTATCAAAGTAGAAATCAGCTCTCAACGAGTTTTTCTTGCGATTCTGTTAACGCTTTGTTTGCAGATTGTACAAGGAGCGGAATGTAAATTAAGCGTATCTTATGGTTACCGATACGATAAATTTAAGTCAAATTTAAAGGACATGCTTTACACTGTTTGTAAAGAACAGCCCAACTGACAAAACGACGTAGAAACGTACGAAAATATCGTGGGGAGTCTTTCGTTGAAAATGAAAGAATGCAGCTTTAGTGTCATATTATCTTTGGCATTCGAGAAGAATTATTATACGACTCCGTAATTAACGTTGAACTCATGAATGTAAATTTATCGATTCAAAGGATGACCTTTGGCTTTCAGTGCGATTACGTCTAATCCAAAAATTGCAGAAATAAGAGAAAAATTTTTTTGACACCGACCCAGTGATGACACAATCGTTTTTTGAAAGTGTCGAAATTGTAAATTCTAAATAAAAATGAATTATTGGGAATAGATATTAATAATAATAACGTTAGATTGAAAATAGCGCGATCAGTTGTACTTCAGTCCCTTGCCATGAACCAGATACAAAAATGCTCTATTGCTTTGGTTAAGTGTCAATTTGAAATTAATGTGCCTTCGATCAATTTTCAGCGAGCGAAAATCTTTCGATTGCGAGCATCAACAAAATTTCGGTATTTTTTTTCCTCGAGTTTCGTCCAGTTTCAGGAAAATAGTTCTACCATTCTTTCAGGCAATCATTCTTTTTTTTTTTTTAACTTTAAAAAAGCCCAAAACTCGATCTTCGTGATATTAAAAACGTTGAGCTTTCTATTAGTGCCTCTATATATAGATTCGTCTATTACATAATTAAATTTATCATTATAAAATTGTTATTACTTAAATTTCTAGATCGTAAACTGTATATATATATTATCGGGTGCCACATTGCCGCAAAGTCGCGCCCGAGAAAACAATTCTGAGGTTAACTTGGCTCTTCTTATACGTATATATATATATATATATATATATATATATATATATATATATATATATATATATATATGAGCGTTAAGACATAACCGGCTCGCATTGAAAGTCAGACGAGTTTACTCGATATGAATCTCTTTGCAGCAATGCAAAATTTCCAAGCTCGACGCCTGGCGTTCCTATATACGAAAGCATTCCGAGCGCGCGGAAACCCAGTTAATTAGAATTTATAATTAGGAAAATTATAATCTTAGCTGTATGGATGTATCTATTATGTTCTCGACCTGCATAACAACAAAGCGAATGCGGGCTTGAAAAGCTTTTTTTTCTCCTTCTCCCGCCCTATCTCTGTCGCTCTCTTTTATTTTTTTTTTTGTTTTTTTTTTTTTTGTAATTAAAAGTCAAATTGGAAAATCAGCGATTTTCCCGCGCATCGCCCTTCTACGTCCCGTCAAATAATTACGGAGCTGGCCGGTTTTTGCACATGGAATCGATATATCAATGATAAGCTGCTTAATTCAGGTCGCAATTAGAATAAGTTCAATATGTAACATCCAGTAATTAATCATTTACAGAATGAGCATCCGTCTGGATATTGTATTTAAATTAATCCTTCTGGACTTCGATATGAATTACTATGTATGTATATATGCATTATATATATACATATTTATGCACCAGGAATAAAAAACCGTCTCTTTAATTCAACGAGAAGCTCGTATCAACGAATGTATATGGATCAATGGTACGCATTTTCGCATAATCTAAAAAATTTATTGAAGTTACTTGTGGAATATTGGATAATTATTATAGACATTCAAAAGTTTATTTTTCAAGTTTAGTTGTATTCTTAGGGTAAAGTAAACCGAAATACAAGTGAAATATTGGATTCGGTTCGGTGTTTTCTTTGCAGTAAACAATTATATACATAATCAATGCGTGTAAAGTTTGTAATTGATGGTTTTTTGTCAGGAAATTATATTTTCATTCTTTTAGTTCCATTATATATGTGACGTAGATGTATCTATCAGGAAGACTGAAAATATTAGTAACTAAATGTACTGGAGATTTTCGATTCTTTTTTTTTTTTTTTTTTTAATAAGTTTTTCATTTCAAATATTATTTTCAATACTAAATCAATGTTTTTTATTGATATTATACATTTAATATATAGATATAATTACAATAAAATGCAAATAAAATACGTTCAAACAATATATTTTTATATTCAAAATTGTCATTTTCATATGCAAAATGGATTGATTTCAATTACAAAAACGTCGTTGATTGAATGTATATTCTGCCAATTGATACAAAAAAAGAATTATATTGAATTGGTTTGACCCCATAATTTCGATTTCTATAATTGTGTATCAGGAGAAAATTTAACAAGAAACTTTCATAAATTACGTTTCTAATCTAATCTTTCGATTAATTACGTACTCTATTACTTGTAAGATCCCTTTTTTTATCGATTTTCTTTCTTACTTTCTGCCATTCCCTAGATAGTTGTACATTTGACTAGTATGCCAAAAAGAATTGAAAATAAAGTGAAAACTTTATAAAAAGTATTTCTTTAGCAGATTTCCATCGCATATATATATATATATATATATATTCGATGATTATGCGTCTATTATTGTGGTCCCTCTCCTGCAGTAATATCCTTCGTTGGAAGAATCAAGCCAGCCATTGCGCCGGCATCCGCTGCTGCTCCAGCGCGCTACTCCTGGAACTTCCATCTTTCACCATCGTGAGTAGGTGGCGAGGAGCAGACTGCAAAATAAATAAAAAAAAAAAAAAATAGAGCGCCGAGCGGTGCTGCGCGTCTATAGTTGGACAGAGGAAAAGAGAGAGAGAGAGATAGGGGGGGCGGCCAAGGAGGTGCGGCGCTGCAAGGGCAATAAGTCGACGATGCCATTCCGTGTCTGGGCCGCGCGCGCGTCCGTTTATACGTGTATGTATCTTGTGTGTGCAGCGTCACTCGGGAAAGCGCGCTCGCGCAAAGGGGGGGGGGGCATCGAGCGCGCATGTCCGACCCAATTGCGCGCCCGAGTCTCTCTCTCTCTCTCTCTCTCTCTCTTTCGCTCCCTCTCGTTTTGTACACGACCGCGCAGGGACTTAAAGGGAGGCTCCACGTCCACTGCTCGATTTTAAAGCCTCTCGCTGGACCGTGCCGTGGCATCGACGCGCGATAGCCGGGCGGGATAGGCGAGGGCGCATGGACGCTCGACGACGCGAAGGGGGGGCCGACGGGAGAGGGGGACCTTCCCTCTAGCGTGGAACTTTAACGGCAGCACGAGTGGCTCCCTTTGCGATATGATAATGCGGCCGCGGAGTCTGTGCGTATGTATAGAGTTCGCATACGGATGTAAGGGATCTGTATGTGCTGGGAGGGGGGTGGGCGGAGGTGTGGCACGTCGCGCACCTGGCCCTCTCAAAACGTCATAAACGCGATCGCAATGCCACCCATGAGTGCGCTGGGAGTAATCGAAACAGGAGTGTGTAGTACTCAGAATTGACGGTGGCCCGCGAATACTGGCATTCGTCGCGTCGGTTTTTTTTTTCAACGCGAATCGTCTCAATGCGAAATGAGCGAACTTTTGTCTGGTTTTGGGCATTCTTGTGGTTACGTAAAATCAGTGATGTTCTGTTCGAAAAATATACTCGTGATATACGTGCGACTCGATCCCATCGAACCCACCCTCATTTAGCTTTAATGTGCTTTTTCCTCTCGGCGTCGAGATCAAATCACATTCTGTCGATTCTGGGGCGGGCAAAAAAAAAAGAAGAAAATTAACTACACCGAGATATCACATTCAAAGAGTTTCGAGCGGCAAAATCGGCGACTCGTTACGTGACTTAGCTGTGAACCAAATGAAAAATCCACGGGGCTGACGTAAGCTAGGCTTACGAATTCGGAACAAAATTCTATACCTATATAACCCCAATCTCATAAATCCGAGCTTATCAACCCTCGGCCCAGAATTTCCAAGTCCATGAATCCGCGGGCTGTGAAACGTTGCTCGGCTGCACGACTAAATTTAGAATAGTGCGAAAGGCGCTTTAATTAAAAATTGGGCGCGAAGTCTGTGAGCGAAAATAAAGGCCAGCCATACGAACGGGCTTTAAAAAGACGAGTAAATTTCCAGATTCTGTTTCTGCATGATCTTAAATTTGTCGAAAACGAGTGTATTTTACTCATTCTTTAGGTTGGAACCTATCGAAATTCTAAGATTTGACTAATCTATATTTTCAGCCTAGTACAATTTGCTTGTTTAAGTGTATCCAAACTAAGGAGACTAAGTTTTGTTTTTTTTTTTTTTTTTTATAGAAGATACTAAATATATTTGTCCGAAAGATTTTGGTAAATTGTGTCAATTTTCTATAAAAAAAAAACTTAGTCTCCTTAGTTCGGATACACTTCAACCATCGAGTGTTTGATCGTCACTAATATGCATGTAGTTTAGTAATCGCTTTATTTGCATCATTAAAATTTATATTATTGGGTGGAACGATAATTCAGATATATATGAATATATATATACGAACCACCTTGTTACCTGACTATTTTTCACTGCACCTCGATTCTACTTACATAGTCGATACGTTTATCCGACTCCGTGTTCATTACGGAATCGATAGTTACACGAGTCAATTTATTTCGCAATGAGTATATAATTACATAATTGGTCGGTAAACTTGGACTAATGTTTATCGCGGGTATACCGCCTCGAGTTCCTCCAATCTTGCATAAATCGAACGAAATAAAACACGATTGATGCGCGACTTTATCGATACAATTCTGCCCTCGTTAGAGCAAAATTGCGCGCTTTCAATCGGCGGATCGAGCCGAACGAAATGAAAAAGGTGCGTCGTACGATCGATAATTTGCAGTTATTGTCGTTGCAACCGCGCAACGATCGGAATATTATATTAAACCAGAACTCCTCGAGTCGACGAATGATCGTGCAAACCTGGAAATTTGCGCCGAATCCGACTTAAGTTCGTAATAATAGCGCGATCGAGCAGCGAAAGGGAGATAGGGAGTCGAGCGCGCGCGCGCGCGCGTCCGTCCGTCCGGTCTCGGTCGTAATCTACTTACGCACTCCCCCCCCCCTGCCATCGCCGTGTTGCGCCGCTTCCCAAAGTTCGCGTAACGAGCATTGTTACGCGGCGCCGGAATTGCGCGCGCTTTAGGATAGGGTGGAAAATTACAGCGGGCAAAATCCCGAGTCGCTAGTCCGCCGGGCGTGCCGTTTACTTTACCCACGTCCCGGTTTCCAATCGTATAAGTTTATTTATAACCAACTTACGCTCGGAGGGGGGGGGGTGTCGCTTTGTCTCACTTTTTCATCTTATTATCGCTTTAGCCATTAGTAAGAGAAATTCCATTACAGATTTACGATACTTCAGTTGATAATATTATTAGGTGTAATTATTATCCATATAGATGTTTGTGTGTGCGTTTATGTAAAATACTTTATTGACACTCTGAGAAGTCAGTGTATGCAATTTCGTAGAATACGCGTAAAGCAGAGGCTCAATTATGTACTTATGATACATGCATGAATAATTTAGTCAATTAATTATGTAATGCACACTTCTGTGTTATACTTCCTATATATATTCTTATCTTTATTCTAGTTTAGCATTCTCCGTAACTCTTATAGTCATGCAGCTTATATATATATATATATATATATATATATATATATATATATATATATAACCATTTTTCGGAATGTATTAGATATAATTTTCCGAGATTTTTTATCCCAGCGTTACGGAAATCAAAAATTGATTTTTGTAACAATACATCATGCAACGAGTGTCATTCATTCATCGTTTTCTTCAGTTTTCCAATAATACTAATTAACTGTTTTGGTAAAAATAATTCTAAACTTCTTCCCCAATCTTCGTCGAGAGCTGTCGGCTGAAGTCGAGCTATACTACTTTAATTTCTCAAGAACGGACAAGTAATTTCAAAGATGACCAACCGATACTGTTACATTGGAAAAACAAAAATATTAGAAGTTTCATCACGGTAAACTTTTCAGACAAGCGTGTCGTAAAACTCATCGCGTCATTACCACTCGTCATAATCACCGTTTACTAATTCAAATTTATCACAAAATCAAAATTCTCTCTCTCTCTTTCTTGCTTATTTACGTTACATTTATGTATTATTGTTGTTGTTGCTATTATCATTATTATTATTATTATTTTTACCATACATTATATGTATTTATGTTTTGATATGTTTGTGATTACTGTGATTTTCTTCCTATTGTATATTTTCATTGTTACACGTTTTTATTAACAGTATTAATTATTTTATCGTATTCGCATGGCAAACCTGGGCGAGGAGTCGTTGGAAAAACAAATATTATGCTAATCTATTAAGTTCTTTATTTCTCTCTCTCTCTCTCTCTCTCTCTCTCTCTCTCGGTCTCTCTTCAGTGCAAAAGTACAACTGCTGTCACCGCAGCATAATACCCTTCAAAATTAGTTTGGAACTTTGGAGGGGGGAGGGGCAAGTGCGAGCACAATTGAAACGATTGATATTATTGGATAAGCTCCCTCTTTAAGGTGGTAAGGGGATCTGTACATAATGGAAAATTGTACGCAGGATTGACAATGCTATAGCCAAGTGTCCTTGTTATTCTCTAAGGATCTACTTGAGAACACTGTCCATTTTCATACAATGGATTTACATAATCATATTCCCCAGATTTTAATAACTTCTTTCAACTTATTATCACTTATACTTGATCACTATGTTAAGTTTTTATACAAAAATTCAAGAATTGAAACTAGCATTTGATAAAAGGTACAACATTGAAAGATAAAGAATCCTAAATAGATTTTATTTCAAATCATTATTTTATAATGCTTGCTGAAAATGATTAAAATACATTACATTAAATTAAGCTATCTCGAAACTAATCCAGAGAATTGCGCACAGGTCTTCCAGTAAGAAAACAGACACGCACTCGAAGTGTAAATTCTTCGACAATTATACTCTAAACGTATTTTAATAAAATCTTCACAAGCATCATATGAAAAATTAAATACTTCATTATTGTAAAATGTCGCTTTATTAATTGTTAAAAATTTCTGACAAATCATATTTCATTATTAGACTTAATTTCTACTGTTTTTCAAATGTACAATTTAACAAGATTTTCATTTCTCACTTATATTGTTTGGCTGTATAAATGTACATGCGTACTCTCTGTACAAGATGCCTCTACTGTTGTGACCTATTGTTGAAACAATTCAATTAACTCGAACTTCTGAATCGCTCCATCGACTTGAGTTGTTCGAACATCAAACAGTTTCCCGCAATATATATATATATATATATATATATATATATATATATATATATTACCTTATGTGTATAGATATATGGTATTGGCCATGCATCGACGAATATCGATAAATGCTGACGCGTCGTGTCGACGAGACGATGCTTCCACGACCCCGAGCTTTATTTATAGCTGAACGCGTGCGCGAGCATAGAGAAATCGAGCGAGCAGAGAGCCCCGTTGAACGGACGAGGGCTGAGAGAGGAAGAGAGAGAGAGAGAGAGAGAGAGAGAGAGAGAGAGAGAAAGAAGGGCGCAGGTGAAGCTGATCTCAAGCCATTTTAGAATGAGACCGACGGGACCGCTAAACCCTGTAATGTATGTGTGGATATACATACATATAAATATATATACATATTGTATGCGGATATACATACATACAAATATATATATATATATATATATATATATATATATATATCTTTGTGTCTGCGTGTGCGTGTGTGTGTGTAATCTATATTCGAAACGTCTTCCCCACGATTCGCGCGCGTGGCGCCCGGGTGGGCGAGCGAGAGAGCGATTAATTGAATTTCGTCAGTCTTGGCCCTTTCTCCCTGTTCTCCTCCTCGATGGACGTCCGCTCTCGCGGATCCTGGATTATTCGCGGCAACAACCACCGAAACGCGAGCCTCGTCTTCCGGGTCTTCAGGGGGCGGGGGAGAAGATTAGACGCTCAGTTGCGGCGGTAATGGAGGGCGAAAAGGGAACAGGAGGAAGAGGAGGTGGATGTGGAGGAGGATGGGGCCTCGGTGTGCGTTTCGTGCGTTCGTGTGCGTGTTCGCGCGTGCGTATGTATGCGAAATCATCCGGATTGCAAGAATAGAATTCTCTGAGCGGGCCGGACCCCCCCATCCCTATCCTCCCTCCACCGCTCAGACGCCGCGGCCTGCCTAACACTGGAGGGAATAAATCGAGAGCGCGAGGAGATGAAGGAGGCACGATGCGACTCTAATGAAATATGACGGCTCGAGCGCACGCGTGCCGCCGACGATGTGGGAATGATCCCGACAGAGACAGAGAGAGAGAGAGAGAGAGAGAGAGAGAGAGGAGAGAGAGAGAGAGAGAGAGAGAGAGAGAGAGAGAGAGAGAGAGAGAGTGAGTAGGTGGAAGGACATTGTCGTGCGGCAGCCGCGCGTGTGCGTCTTACCGAAATAGGTCCCCTTCTTCTCTCTCTCTCCCTCTCTCTCTCTCTCTCTATCCCTGTCTATTCCTCGGCGATTGATCGCATGAGGGTAGGGACGCGTTCGAACGAGACGAGCCTCGCGATCAATGGACTATATAATACACGGACGGATAGCTCGCTTTTCAAGGGAACGAAATCGCGCTGTAAAAACCACGTAAGATATTCACCACCCCTCCGCCCCAAGGGTATGACCGGGGGAAATATCGTAAGTGAAATCGTCTTTCGCTCGTTACGCTACTGTTAGATCGATCGCGAAAGTAAGCCTCGATGAAGCCGGGCAATGGCTCTCGAACAAGAACGCGATGTATTGCCGATGCTAGGAACGTCAAAAATTTCTGTCTGTTTCAATGTAGCAAAAAAAAAAAAAAAAAAAAAAAAAAAAACAACCAAAGTTTACGTTTCATTGCCGAGCCACCCGATCGGGACCGTAGTATCGGGATTCTATAGAAAAGATTTGTTGCACGAAGGAGGAAGTGGGATACGCCGTAATTGTATGCCGAAATTTGCGTTTCCCGCGAGACTTGTAAATGAACTTACAAACGCTCGTTTTATGCGTGCGAGAAAAGGCCGTACGGACCGAATTGAAAAAGGTCATTTTCACCGGATACACGCAGTTGTAGTGCTTTAATCCGCAGGACGATCTATGACGATTACGCGACAGTGTCGTACGACTTTATAATCGCACTTTTAATTATTTCCACAACTATATCGGGTAAATTACGATCTTATTCTTCGTACAATCTGTATTCTGAAAAATCGTCCTGAAATCTGTCCGTCACTTTTCTTCCACGTTAATATCAAATTTGCTTTCGCTCGGCACATCTCTGGGTTCGGCGCGTCTCTGCCTGTAATTTGGCAATTTCCAAAGACAGGCTTCGACGAGTGTCTTAATAAAAATTCTCAGGCCGCAACGGGACGTGAGTCGACGAAACGGACCAATGCTTTTTGGCTGCGACGACTTAGCAGAAATTCTAAGAACGAAATCGGGCTCGAACGTGCGGAATCGAATGAATCTCAAGTCCAGCACGCAGCCTCTTCAGCTGAAATCTATTCAATGTCACGCCGTCGTCCTACGACTCTATTGTATATACGGACGTAGAAAAAACACACACACACACACACACACATTCATCCACATCCTCTAAATTCTCCTCCCTGTATTCTCTCTTCTTTTTTTATGCGCTTCGACAAAGAGGAAGATAGGGGGGGGGGGAAAGTCGAGAAAAAATAATCAATAGCCGCGCAACGCCAGGATATTTAATTATTTTCGCTTCCTCCGAGATTCGGAGTGGAACGAGGCATCGAGTTTCTTCCTCGAGCCTTCCGCGATAGACAAGGAAGTTGGGGTAAAAGTGGGTGGCAGAGTGAGAGAGAGGGGGACGACGACGAAGAAATTAGAAATCGCGCGAATGGCTCGAGCGAGGTAGACCGGGAGGGCAACGGACGGAAGGGGAGAGACGCGGAGGAGGAAGAGCTACGTAGTCGAGAACGATGGCCGAGTACCGGAGCCAGATGCCCGGAGGGAAAATGCTCGAACGGAGAAGCAGCAGCAGCAGCAGCAGCAGCAGCAGCAGTAGCGGCAAAATGAGCAGTGTCAGCCATCCGTGTCGCCTTCGATTTTCTCACCGCGCTTTATGTACGTCAGCGTGCGCTCGCGAGCCTCGAAGTTACGATCTGGGACTGGGCTCAGTGAGTCCGCGTATCGCCGCACTGACATGCATGTATGTGTGTGTTTGTGTGTGTGTGTGTGTGTGCGCGCGCGTGTGTGTATGCATGTACGTATACAGATGTCGATATGTAGGCAGGCGGGTGGCGGTCGCAGCGGCGGTGGCGTCACTTACTTATATTACGACGGTATTGCTTCCCCCCCCCCCGCCCCACGGCACCGAGTAAACAAAACGGTAAAAAAAAATCATCGGTATCTTCGGCTGCTGGTCTTGCGGGGCCCGCGGCGAGCGGATCAATTCAGTTTGTCCACCTATACGTAAATATATGTATGGGGACTCGTCGCCGTAGTGTAACGATAGGCATTTTTTTCGCTGCAGATACGATGGAATGGAACGTTAAACGTATAGTTACAGGTGTAGAACCGAAGGGAGAGGCAGACGATGCAGTGCTTATAGGCCTCCACACAGCTGAGACAAGGACTTTTTTTATACAATGTTTCCTGCCAATAAACTGAAAAATTTGAAAGTGGAAATTATTTAACGAACTTTTATTTAAAAATCGAAATTATTATTCACCAGTACGAGTATCTCAGCAAGTGAGTGAATAAATAAATTAGAATTGTGAATAGAAACAAGAAACGTGAATTTTCGATTTTCAAAATTGAATCGAAACTCCAAATCGCCTTTCAAAATCTTTAAACTCCGTCGCATTCGTTCGGAAAAGCAAATCTGGCATCAACTTTAACATGCCCGTTATTGATATCATTATGAGATCGTTGGCATAAGCAATGTACTGCCTATAGAAAAATAAAAAATTATTTTGCTTTTTTTTTTTAAGAAGAAGCTCCCTAAATTTATATGTTTAACAAGTCCCATTAAAGGCGTGCAAATAATTTATAAAATATTTCATTACTATGATAGTGACAATTAAGATAAATAAAAAAATTATACGTTCGAGTGAATTATTGAGAAGGAACTGCAGGATATTCTTTTAAATATTTTTCCAAGATTTATCTCGTATTATTTATCGTAACGGAAAAATATCCTTTTGATGGATTACAAAAACACTAGTTACAGGATCAGTATCACTAGTCTTTTGTATTATAAACAATGAAAGCGGCTTATTAGGAATTTTTTATTTCTCAAGCTATTAAAAAATTTCCCATGCAAAAAAAATTGTTATGATATAAATAAAGAATTCCAGTCAACTAGTATTATTATTAATAAATAAATGTATAATATTATAATTATCAAATAAACAAGCATTTATATAACTTTTGAAGAAAAAATAGAATCCTTACGTAGGCCCTTATCAAAATCTGTCGAAGGCCTCCGTACATCTGAGTCCGCTACTGAATGTATAAATATACAGGTTAAAGCTATCGATCGAGGGAGAGAGAGCTCGAATAGCCTCGCAAAAATTAAAGTATTTCGTTCAATTGACACTTGCTTGTAAATATACTCAAGAAGCAAATATTTGACTTTTCATTGTTATAAAAATACTAATGTTGGAGTGAAGAAGAAGCAAGAAGTAATTGGAACGAAATGTTAATGACAAAATCAGTTCGATTTTGAAGATTACACTAAATGGCTATATTGCCATTCTTTAAAATTTTACTATAAATTAGAAATAATTTATATGTCCACATTAGTCGAGATATAAGTTATGAATTTCATTGCAGTTTTATTATTGTTGATGTTGTTATCTTATTATTATTATTATTATTATTATTATTATTTAGTTTTTTTATAAATCTTTTTACCTGCGCCGAATTGCTTTGATCCCTAGTACCTCGCGTATATCTATGTTTACGAACTTTATCTCAATCGCTTGTCGTGAAAACATTTCACCATAAAAATAAAAGAAAAAAAAAACGAAAAGAAAAAATCTGGCATAACCAATAATTAATCCATCAACAGGCCCGTGGCGCTACTTCTGGTTCCGGCTTAAAATACCGGCGAGCTATTAAGCAAACACACGAGTCTCGCGTATCCCGGGTGTGTCGCGAGGCAACGGGAGAAAAACTTTTTTTTTCTTTCATCGGGCTTCCGGCGCGCGGTAAAGCAAAAAACGTGGGGAAAGAGAAAGAGAAAGAGAGTGAGAGAGAGCATCACAAGCAGCGAAAAAGAGAGAGTAAACATGCGAAGTTCCTTAACTACTGTACCCGAGAAATTCTTTTTCGTTTTTTCAACACTTTCGCTATTGTTACTGCTTTATTCTACCGCCGCCGCTGCTCTCCTGTCGCTGTACAAATAAGTCCTTCCTCGTGCGGATCGCCCGCGACAGTTGCAAAAACAGACATTACGCGCAGCAACACAGAAATTTCCCTATTTTCCTATTTTTCTTATACAATTCGTCGCTTATTACATGAGTATATTTGCGCATTTAGCTTTTCGATAAGTGAACTTCTTCTTTTGATTGGATTCACGAGATCTCGAAATACGTGCTTACCTTGAGCGAGGGAGATCTTCGCATCTCGAACAAGCGGATATCTACTCGTTCGATTTTCGAAAAGGCATTGTAACGCGCTGATTTTCGTTTCACCCCCCCCCCCCACCGCCCATCTACGGATAACCGTAACAAAATATATACGTATTTTAACCCGCTTTTGCCCGACTCGTTTTTCCGCACTTATCTCTTTGCGCTGTAAGCCATTTTTCCGTTGCGTACTCGAGCCAAACTAGATTTTATCTATATATAAATACACGCGCGCGGGCGCACACACACTCACATATACCCACACACACACATATAGTCAGGAATTTTCGGCACATTATAAGGCACATGCTCGACGGAGAAGAGATGAAGATACGGGGAACCACACGCGATGCTCTCGATCCGTTCCCAGCTCGTTGTGTGGTTTTCCACTTCCAACCCTGCTCTCCGTCGGGATACGCGATGCGCACCGAGTGGTTAAGAGACCACCTATACGCGTCTGTATTAAACATAAACATGTATACGTATATCTGAAATTCGTATTTGAAATTCCCTCGGAATTTTTCATTAGCAAGATTGGAGGCTGCGGCTGAAATTCTGAAATTCGCGGTCGAGGAGGAGGAGGGCAGAAATTGATATGGTACAGAAATCACGGGAGCGATAAATAACGGGATGTGTACACGCGACTAATGACACGATACATTTTATCACTTCTTCTCTTCAAGATAATTAGTCGCTACGATCCGAATTGATCTTGTAATATCGTACAGATACAAGATATCAGATAAATTTTTCCTTTTCCCAGCTACAATTATCTGCGGCCCTGAAATAGATCGCGGATAATGGCTCGACAGCCAAAGCTGCGGCCGGTGAATAAATTAAAACGATACGGCGAGACTAGAAACCGAGTGCCTTTTTCCCCTTATCAATTTGCTTGGAAAGACCACGACCGTCGTCGCCGCAACGGATTTACAGGACTCTTCAAACCCAGCCAGGTATTTTTATCGTTGAAGACGATGAAATGTGACAACGATGAAAAAGACGACGACGCGAACGACAAAAGGCAACAACAGCAAATAGAATGAGAATAATTTTTTTTTTTGTCGATCCACGGAAGACAGTTTATTCGTTTGTCCTTATTTGGAGGTTTGACAGTCTGGTAGGACTAGCGGAACAAAACACAAAGTACCCGCGAATTTTTGGCTTAATAAACGCAAGTTTATACTTGTATAGCCACGTTCAGGTCCTCGGCAATACCTGACACGCAAGGATTTCTTGCTGACCATGATTTTTATTTCACTCTCTCAAAACTCGTACAGCCGTCGATCGTTGTTTTATTATTCACATATACTCAAATAACTCAAAATTTGTTTTTTAGCATTGTCTACATTGTATCTATATACTATGGAGATTCTTAAAGCCGTTAGAGCCCTTGGGGGTTCGTACACAACGATGATATATCTCTTGCTTGTCGTGAAAAAGTGGGTATTACACATTATGGATTATAAATGAATTTGAATATCAATGTGTAAGGATAGCTTTTTATGTCCATTGGTTTGTTGTTCAATTTTTTTATTTTTCAACGACTTTGCAACTTCTCAGTAGGGGTTAACTTTTAAAAATTTTTCAACAAAAAAAAAAATTGGTAATGAATACTTCGACAGTAATTACGTAATCTTACGTTTTCAGAAACTTCCAGAAACGTACGGAAACCCACCGTATGCTCCATCGGTTTGAACGTCAGATTTCTTTGAAATTTTTTGAAAAAAATCCCCTTACAATGAAAAAACCGTGTTCCGGCCTTTTCGTCGTCCCGTTCCAAATCCAGATCGAAATGCATTCCACCAAGCGAGGGAACTCGCCCCAGTGGAATTCCACGGCGTATTTTTACAAGCGCCGCGGCGTAATACGAAATAATTAAGGTCCGAGTCGTATAAATGAGGTCGTTGCGTGCGCTCCACCCCTCCCTCCACCCTCACGCGATGCTCCGAGCCGGTCCCGAGGGTAATATTCACATATTAGACTGGGATTCCGAAGGGGTTGGGAGGGGGTGGCGCATTGGGAACCGAATTTTCTGGCAGGCTCTCAAAATCAATGTCTGCTTCCCTACGAGAAGTGCCAGAATGACGGTGTCCGGGGGAAAGCCTTCTCAGCATGTCTTTTAGTTCGATCTGTCTAAAGTCCCCCCCCCCCCCTCTATCTTTCTCTCTCACTCTTCTTCCCATTACTTTTAAACTTATATCAGTTTTGAGACCGGTGTGAGGTGTGCCTCCCACCCTTGTAATCCCTAAATTTAAGATGGAATACGTTTGTAACTCGTGCCATACATCTTCTTTCTGCTTTCGGAATTCTTTACCCATCCCACTTGGTAACCGGCATTTGTAACGCTTAAAATCCGAGACTTATTTTTATACCTCCCGAATACGGAATAACAATGGAACCCTCGTTAATTTATTAAGAGCTGATTTACTTAATAGTATATGTATAAATTAATTTTAGTTTATGTTCTTCACTTTATTATATTATATCAGTAATTAGTATTATATAATCATTTAATTCCAAGTATCTTTTTTTAATGAAATTTAACGTTTACACGCGTACGCATGTACACATGCATACACATACAGGCACACCGAGGCGCACACACACATACAACTGATCTATTTTTCGTCTTAGTTAGTACAGACGCGTCTGTGTTTACGAGACTGTTAATACAGACGAGACCGTATTTTATCACAGGGCTCAAAAATTCTCGATGTTGGAACTGCTTTTGGAGCTGGAACGAACCGTTCGAGTGTTTTGTGCATTTCGTTCGCCAAACATAGCAATATCATGTAAGCCGAAACGACCATATATGCGAAGCACTAGAGCCGGCAAGTTTTGGATTTTCTAACAAGCCGACGAATCGTTCGAACGGCTAAAACTTTCGAGCCAATCGAGCCGTTTGAACAGTGGGGACGAATGGTTAGTAAAGTGCAATAAACAGCTGGAGCTGCTCGTTCGCCAAATATATATATATATATATATATATATATATATATATATGTGTGTGTGTGTGTGTGTGTGTGTGTGTGGCTATGCTTGGCAAATGTGAGACTAACCTCTGACCTGTGGGTCTACTGCATTTCATGAGAGAACGAAGTCCGTCACTGGAAGAATGGAGGAGGCTGAGCTCTGTCCGGCATTCTTTCTACCGCATTATATATAAGATTCCCTCTGCAAAGCAAACAAGAAAGAGGCGAGTCAAGAAAAAAGGACGGCTGGATTCAAAACGATACTGTCATCGTATATACACCGATTATTCATTTAATTCCACCCTCAATTACGTAAATGCAGATCGTTGATGAATATTCATTGCTCGTATAAAGTCATTGGTTCGGTCGAATTATTTTTTAATATGTGTATGTGTGAAAACGTCGAGTGCTCGCTTATATGTATACGATGGCAACTATTTCTAGAAATAATAATCCGAGCGGAAGGGACCGGACAATTGACATGAGCGAGAGAGAGAGAGAGAGAGAAAGAGAGAATTACGAAATAGCGGAGGAAAAATAAATATTGATGTTGATGGTGCTACTTTATGGCTTTCCTTAAAAACGCGTCCTCTCGCTATCGTTGCGACTCCCCTCCCCCCCGCGACCTCTTCAACGTTCTTCTGCCGTCTCGTTTCTCTCATTCCATCTACCCGCGGGCCGGCGCTCTCTCTCTCTCGCCCCGGCCATTCGCGAGAGGACGGCAGCGGGGCGATGGGGGTGACGAGCGCCCATGGACTCTCTCTCTCTCTCTCTCTCCCTCTCTCTCGTAAATCGCGCCGTAAAAATGCGCCGCTCGCCATCGTTAATTTTCGCGCACATATGTGTGTGTGCGTGTGTGCGCGCGTGTTTGTGTGTGTACAAGTAAATCCAAGAAATTTTTAACTTTTGTGAAAATTGCCGTCCCACTTGCTCTAATTGAAAAATGTACGAAAATGCCGCGTCCGACATCGGAGTTGTATCTTTCGCTTTTGATATTTAGAATTATATAGCACGCGCGCGGTTTCGCAAGAATGCGAGACCCGAGACGTATTAAATCACGTTTCAGTTCCATTTTACGATGACTTATATCGCCGCGAATGCGGAGCGCATTCTGTATAAATAACGCGCGTTCCCGAACGAACCCGAAATCCCGACGCGGACGGGCGCTCGCGCGAGATCGACGCGCGGGGCATTACAAGAATCGCCCCCTGTTACGTATACGTATATATATATATATATATATATATATATATATATATACATATATATACACACATCCTCTCGATCGGAAGGCCTGGTTTTTTTTTCGCGTCGATTGCCGCTCGCGGCAACGAGGCGTCGTCGATGCGTCGATTGATCGAGACTTCGCGCCCCCTCCCCCTCCTAGTACCCTAGTACACGCGAGGACTATTATGGGACGTTGGAGAAATAATTAAACGACCGGGGCTGGCGACCACTCTCGTATCATAGATACGTCTTAAGCTCTTAATCTTAGAGCTCTAGGAATGGGCGGGAGAGGGAGGGGGCGGAGTCTCGATAACGATTCTGGACGTATGATAATTTTCTTTGTTAATCAAATCGAGGTCAAAATCGTTCGATTCGTTTTCGCATTATTCGCAGAGAGTTTCTGCCTTTGCCGAAGGATTGTAAAGTAAGTAAAAATTTAATTGATAAATTAAAAATTCGTTGATTTAACCTGTGCCCTTGTATCATGAGGGGGTACCGAGCAAATAAGACTTCGTCTCCCCTCCCCCCCTGCGTTCGTTTAATTATCCGCTCGCGTTTCGGTTTTCGCTCGAAACGCAAAAATCAACGAAATTGGTGTAAAACTTATCGCGAAACTGATTCGACAGCTGATTCGTCCCTTTTTGATTCCACCGTGATTTTTCGAAAATCATCAGTTTGTACGTCTGTAGAACGCGCGCGAGTAGCGCCCGGTATTCCTCTGCGCTTTACAATTCCTGGCTCTCCAATTTTAGCTCTCTATTCTTACGTCACTGCCATAGGCTCGACGAGAGAGAGGGAGACTCGGACGTCTGCCCAGTTTGGTTCTAAATTTTGTTCCCGTAAAGTGGAGAGTCGCTTATTTTCCCATCACACACGCCTAGCGCCAGACACGATTTGGAAGTGAGTTTACGCGTTATCTCTCTCTCTCTCTCTCTCTCTCTCTCTCGCTCTATCATTCCCTGTCCATGTGTACCTCTATCTCGAAATCATTGGGAACAATTAGGTCATCGCGAAAAGTCACGTTCGTAAAATAGGAGACGGGTTTCCTTTGAAAAGTGCCTCTCTCTCTCTCACACACACATACACACACTCTTTCGCGATTTTGCCCAGTCGAACTCGGCCTTTGCCAAGATGCCCTCGAGTCGTTGGTTCCGCGGATAAAATCCGGCCGAGCTCGAAGTCTACCACAGATTCCATCCAACGTCTGATTCGGACGATTTCAGAACGATAAACAATCCGCACGGTTTGCTATTGAAATTCGCGATATTACCGCGAACGGTATGATAAATTTTCGGATATTCTTTCGTAAATGAAAAAACGAATCAATGGGAAAACGAATGAGAAAGGGTGTCAAAACTTTCCTGCGATGCAGAATAGCGTGCAAATTGTACCAATAAATGACTGTCTAAGGATCGTGCGATCGTATTAATCGAGCCTTCAACAGTATGAATCTTTTCAAAATCGACTTATTATTGGATTAGTATTTATTAAACGATAGTATAAATAAAATAATTCTTAAATAAAACCCATATTATTATTTTAAACATAAATAATTTAAGAAAAAAATTTGTAAAATACTCGATATACATCAATACCTGAGTATGCTGAAAAATATATAGTGAATTTAATAAATACAGATTATATAACATACATTGCTTTCGTTAATGTGTGTATATAATACATCAAAACTAGAGTTATGTTGAATACTCAATACTAGATCAAAGATTCTTTCATTAGATGATATATATATTGAATATTTACTGGCGATCGTTTAGAATTCTATCATCGACCGTTCAGAATAATAATCAAACGAGAATTAGATAATATCACATTTACTGATTATTTTTATGATTTCGTTCGTACACTACGCAGTTTTTCAGTTTACGGCAAAACCCGATATCTTCGGCATTCTACACACACACACACACACACACACATCTTCCAACGTGTAAACTACGTGACTTCAATACATACCACTTGGGCCACGGTATGCCTTATACAGCGTCAACTACATCCCGACAGTAATTGAAAATTTTGTCGTCGGGAGCATAGCAAGCAGAGCTTTCGCATTACCTCGCTGTACTCGCGCTTAAATTTTATATTTAATCTCGAGTCGCTTTAAAATTGCCGCGCTACGTAGCGCCGGCGGCGAGAATGAAATTTTAGGAAAATAAGTACGCGTAATAAACGGAGATTTATGCGCGATAATATCCCACGCGCTTGCTTATATGTTAATCAGTGTAAGAGATGCGAGTAGTCTGTATATTGTCGTCTTTTTTCTTCAATTTTTTTTTTCATCTAAAGAAATTTCGATCTCGCGACGGGACGAATTCTGCTGGCCAAGAAAAAAACAAAGAATTACGCAGTCCACGTTGGCGTGTGAATCTTTTTTTTTTGATCCTCTGGTAAATGTACTTTCCTTGGTTTCGAAGACTAATCAAAAGCTCTATTCTCGCTTAAAGCGTCTTAACTCGTCTCCGTCTAGTTCCAAGTTCGTACGTAGGGATGTGCCGAGGTACGCCCGCCATGCCGGCTTCCCTCGATTTTGTCGACAGCGAGGGAGAACGCGAGCGGCTGCCGCAGAAAGGCATCGGGGAACGAACGGGCGTGTACGAAAAAAAAGAAAAGTGGCAAAGTTTTTTTTTTTCGAGGCCAACCAATTTATTCGGATGGGGGAGGGAAGGGGATGGGGACAAACTTCAATTTCTTTTCGGAAACGTGGAAGGGAAACACGTAAAGCCCGGTTCGGAGATTTGGCTCTCGGCTGGATTATCTGTGTCGTCCTCGTATATCGGAATTGTATACCCGTGAGATGCAAAATTAAGGGTACAACAATAGTAATTTTTGTATCGGCAATATATTCTGGATATTCGGAGACTGAAAATTTTAAGCAATACGTCCAACACAAAATAATCATAAACTAGACTGTATGGGATGACTACTTAATTCCCTTTTCTTTTCAATGACGATCAATAAATTTACATACTCATCGGGACCAGATTAACTGTGAGCGAGAACAATGGAAGGCAGATCGAACTTATAAAGGAGGCCATACAACTCTTAATTACACTACTATGTATGAGTTCTTTTGAAAAAGTAAAACTTATTATTTATTTTATACGAGTAAAAACTTATTTCACAGAAGTCTTCAAGTCCAATTTTTTCTCGTCTTTAGTATCAATGATGATAATATCGATGGGTCTTTCAAAATCAAGAAACAAACTAGATGTCACAATTAAAATCGGAAAATCCCTATCCGTTTGGGCGTGGATCAATTTCCGTATTATATCATGCACCATTAATTCGCGAACTGTATTTTCTAAGTACTAGCTCAAAATCATGTATACCGGGCGATTAGTAAAAGTCACAGGGTCAATGATCGTGTTAACAAAAGGTATCACACAGCCATGCACTTTTGAACGTTCAGCAAGCTATTATCCTTCAGCACCTCGTTGGTACCATTCAAATCTTTCTTAAGAGACAGATTATGCTTACAAGTAAAAGCGAACATGGCATTATGTTCATCGACACCAATCGCTGCTGAAACTCGTTCTGTACGATCTGTTCTACGTTCAAACTACCTGGCGTTCTCTGCACAGACGACGTCGTCTTCATCAATCAGCGTAGCTTCTGCACTGGTCGTCTGGAAAGAAAATTACTTACCGCTCGTTAATAATATTTAAAGCGAAAACTTGATATTGACGAATTCAAAATCCACGCGGAATCTTCTGCTCATAAAAGAGCTCCTCCCGTCAAGTGAAAACACTCGTAACCTCAGTGGTCATTTTTGGCCGAAGGCTCGCTTGGAACAAACGTAGTAATCCAAATTGTTCCTGGCCGTTCTGCTGCCTCATATCGATCTTCTGCATGGTGACTGTGACCAAGGAAACGAAAGTCCGTGCTTTTAATTCCAGGACTAGGGGCATCGCAACATACACGACCTCCCAGATCCAGCGTCTCAAAATAGGGTCCATAAGCTCAAAGTATCGCGGTGTGATTGTTAACGTAACATCCGCCGTATTAATCACCCGCCATTTATTCACAGCGCGTCCATTGCGAAACATGGAGCGACCGTACTCTCCCAAGTCCGTTTCCTTCAACGCCAAAGCCATTTAAAGAGGCCTCGAACTGTAATATCCTAGCCCTCGTGCAAGGCGCCCTTTTCCAAGCCACCTCTTCGTTCCTAATGCGAGCGCGCCCACCTCTCACACCGGGAGGATGGACCAGCTATCCACCACGCCCATCGAATATTTCTCATCCCCGTGACTTGGTCGTCATCCATCATTTTATCGGGATTACGACCTTAGACACGGCATTCCCTCGCAGAGGGTGGTGCTAGTCGGGTGCTAGGGTAGGCAGGTGCGGGGAGTTTTTTTCGAATATTTTCCCTCCCTGCGACAAAAAAAAAGAATCGAGACATCCAACCTACAGTTTAATCTCCTTGACGCTACGTTTGAAATAGATTTACGACAGATGACGCCGACATTAATTGCGGCAGGTAAGATGGTCTTTTTAAAAAATTCGTAAATATTTTGTAAACATATTATTCTCACGGGAATTAATTAAATAAGTGAATGTTCTTAAGTTACTTTACTTATTTATTAATTGAACTTCTTTTAAATTTACAAGATCAGCAAATATGTACTTGAATTAACATGTAAAGAAATCAAAACCTTGGAAATAAGTGAAATACACGAATTTTAAATAAGCACTTTAAATAAGATCCTCACTTATTCAATTTATGAGAGCGCGACGTCTATTTCTCCTCTCTTTATCTCGTTAGTTTTCCGTATATTTTCCGTTGTCTTATTTTATTTCATTCTACCCTCCCCCCTTTCTTTCCATCTTGCCCGCGCTCTATTCGCACACTGCGCCTGCATTCGTTGATGTCGGCGCTTTTCCGCGAGTATATATATATATATATATATATATATATATATATATATATATATGTATGAGAATGTATATACGCGTACATATAGTATTGTACTATGTATACCTCGATCGCGCGAGGACAACCAAGCTCGCGTATATACGTGTTATTTTCGTCTCACCCGTTATACCTACGCATTTAATTTGGGATTTGGGCTTCACGACTAGACAGCCGCAGTCGCCACCGCTTCACTTGACGCGCTGGCATGGCATCATCTCTTGGCGGCTTTCCTTCCCTCTCCTCCCCCTCTCTCTTTCTCACTCTCACCCTCTTTCTCTCCCTCTATTTCTCTCTCCTCGTCACTCCAACATTCTGTCTTCTTCCGCACTATGTTTTTCATAATTTCCTCTCTGTCTATACTTATCCGCCCGTATCTGGTTATAGCTAGGCCTTGTTTGTCCCCCGCCCTCTTCGTCTCGCTCTGTATGCGACGATGTTTTTTTCTTCTTCTTAAATTTTTGTTGTCAATATTTTAGCTCGCACATCCCTCCTACTTGGTACAAGCGGTCGACGTTTTTTTTTTAAATCACGCTCGCACGCTCGAGACTAAGAAAGTTTCCCGCATTGTACGTCTCGGTGTACGTGAAAATAAAAATTATTAATGAAAAGGAGGGAGAGATAGAGAGAGAGAGAGAGAGAGAGAGAGAGAGAGAGAAGCGGAACTTTGTAGATATACACATATAACACAATAGACATATAGAGAATGAAAACCAGTTTTACTTCAGAATACAATATCAATGTTTATTATGAGTAGCTGTTCTTTTCTTTTATCTCATTTTCATACATAACTATTTTTAATATCTTAGCTCAATGGTTCGTATACTGAATATTTTAAAAGCAGCCTCGGAATGCACGGAGTATGCATAAAATAATTCTGCTATATTTTCCTTGAGTATATAAAGAAGCTGTTTCGCCGATGACACAGTTTCGCATCCCAAAAATTTATAATGCGCGTTGAACCAGCATTTTTATACGTAATTACGATGCGTACGGATTTTGAATGAAATTTCCCGAATGAAAGACACGATGGAATGTTGCCACAGTGAGAGACAATGGTCAATCGAAACAATCGCTATTTATAATACACCTATCTTAAAATCCTCATTTTTGCTCATGCTCAAAACACACACACACACACACACACACACACACACACACACATATATATATCGATATATATGTATAAAAACATTCATTCCGGATTTTTAGTAAATTTGGGGATTTTGGAATGCTTGTTACGAATACCGTGGTAGTTTTTGGCAAAAATGTAATTATCTTGTCGATAACTATAAAAATGATGTTTTTCTTAACTTATTTCGAAAAATAGGCAAAATTTCAAAAAGATTAAATTTAGAAACAACTACTGTAGACATGATTAAAATTCATTTTTTCTGACATTTTTTGAAACTCTAAGTAGTTTTTCGGAGTTACTTGCACTAGGACGCATAATCAGAATAATTTAAAACTAAGAATTTGCTCGCATTATCGATGATGGCCAATGGGAGGACGGCCGAGCGGCAGTGGTTCCATTTTTCGTCAGAAATACCGTTTGTATGAGGAAAATTGAGAGAAACTGAGAGAATTGATAGAAAAACAGAAGTACCGTTCGATACGATCGAGAATTTTTGAAAATTTTTATAGATAAATTCGAATTTATTCGAATTCTTGCCACCGCAAACCAATACGATATTCGTAATTAGCGATATATATATATATATATATATATATATATCGCTGTATATATATATATATATATATATATATATATATACAGATATATGTATAATATAAGCTTTCAATATCGTATTATTTCAATGATAATTTACAGGTTTGGAATTGCAATTAATAAGAATGCCAAAGACATTTCAATTAAGATCAATCTTACAGTAAAATCAAAATGAAAATAATTTTTATTATCAGTATATGGTATTATTTACACTCTTTACACTTTACAACTTTCTATTTGCGTAAGAGGGGTAATTATTTAAACGTTTTGAAAAAATTTTCTAAAAAGTCCTTACGCATTTATTTCCTATAAATATAATAAAAAGTGTTTCATTCATCATAAATAAGAAAATTGAAAATTAATAAATGCTCAGTTGCTCGCATTGCTACAAGAGTACAGAGAAGATTTTTTTAAGAAAAAAAGTACTTCTAGATAATACATCACAATAAAAGTAAAGATTATACGATTCATTTGTATACTCTGAAACAAAAAAAAAAAAAAAATAAAACACCATTGGAATCTGCGGCAAGAAAAATACACTGTTTCATCAGCTACAGTAATTATGCAAAATTAACGCTGCCATTATCATAATATGAAGTACGAATGATTGGAGCTTTTTTTTTACTATATACACATAATGATATTGTAGTGAAATACTTTTGTTAGAAATAAATCGATATACATCACAGTCCGTATCTTACATATATTTATAATTCAATTAAGAGTGTATCACTTTACAATTCATTCGCTATAAAAGGCGACAAAAAGATAGAGAGAGAGAGAGAGAGATAACCGTAGAACGCTAGTCATCAACTCCGGCGCCTACTTTCAATGTTAAAGAAAATTTTTAAGTCAATCTATGAAATCTAGTTATTTTAAATAATATAACAAGAGAATTCGCTTCAGAAGGGGGGTGGATTCTCGAAATGGGTTTGCAGAAAAATTTGGTTGTTTCTAATGATATTACAGCGTTCGAGTACCGATGATACGCCACAATCAAGGCGGCTCCGCGTCTCACGTTTCTCACGACATGGAACTAGATTTTTATCAACGAGTACTGATTCGCTCGAAGGCCCATCACGCATTCCTTAGACGAGAAACAATAGCCGGGACGTTTGACAATGGCGCGAGCATCGAAGGATGCAAAAAAAAAAAAAGTGAAAGGCAAGAGCAGGAAATACCGACAGAGATTTATTAAAATCGACAAGGCGAATGATTCAATAATACAGATAATATATAAATATATATATAGAATAAATGTCAAACATAATATGCATATCGTACAATACTCATATGCTCATATTCACACGCCCATTTATGCCGCAGTCACCGTCGTAATATCGCCGCTCGGGATTTTTATGCCATTTTACGCCGCTCGACGCGTTCACGAATCGGTCGAACGTTCGCGAAGTCCGAAACAATTTCGTAGGCTGCATCGTCCCTACGAGAATATCTGGAGGTAATTAAATTTTTAAAACTTTTCGATATTTTTCGAAGTTTTACAACGGGCAAATATTTCTGGCAAGCGCAAGGTGGGCGCGATTGGAATCGCGAAGCGCAATTTTGAAAAATCAATTAAGTACGTTCGTTTTGACCGATACTCGTAAGTATGTATATAAAAGTGTATATATATATATATATATATATATATATATATATATATATACGTACAGAGCAGCTTTAATCCGACCGCGGGAGCCCCCAATGAAAAAGTGGGGCCTTGGGGCTTGCTCGGCACACGGAATCGAAATCGATCAATTATTCAATCAACGAGTCAATTATTTCATTCCGCAGCGAGCGAACTTCCTCGATTCGACTGCGTCGCTTATATGTATATATAATTAAAGAAAAGCAGTCGAACTGAGGAAGTTCGTCCGCTGCTATACGTATATATATATTCCTCGAGTGTCACTTCCCGGATGGATTTGTAAAGTTTCTTCGTGCGAGAATTCTCTAAGAAAAAAACGGCTTAGACCATTTTTTATTTATTTTTCTATAGCAAGTTGAAAACCTCGTCGCTCAATCTGTAATAACTCTATTATAGATTGTGTAGATTAATGTAGTAACTATATTGATAATTAATTAAAATTTTACATCGATAGAAATGTCACTCCTTCTATAGGTCGTCCTGAGGTCAATGGGGTTTTCCCGATCATATAAAGTGAAATTTGATAAAGATCCTCTCTCTTCCCGTATGTTTTCAGATACATTAATAGAACGTATTGGAACCAATTAGTGAGGGACATTTTTGGCTGCTCCATTCTAATAATTCGTATTTACTAAACGAATAATATGTAATGTATATCTATATATGTTTTCCTTGCAAACATGCATGTGTGTGCGTGTGTGCGTTTACGCAGCATTTATTATATAGTTTTATCAAGTTTTCTTATTCCCTTCTGCATCACCAACTTTGTTAGGTATTCCAGATTGATTTATATTAACATGAACTCGTGAACTCACGAAGAAATATAACGAGGATCAGCTGCCATGTCAATACTATATACATATATGTATGTATATATCGCAAAGTTAAAATTTTAACTTTTCGAAAAGTCTTATTTTCTTTGCCGCAGTGTAGCTATTATCTTGGTCAAGATAGCCACATATAATCTTGGGTTGTAGTTTGCGGGTTACTCTTTACAGAAGTTTTATCTAATAATTACGTATAAAGAAAACTAGAAACCAACCATAATCAGCTAGACTCGGGATAAGTTGTTCAATATATAGAATAAGACTATTCATATATATATATATATATATATATATATATATATATATATATATATATATATATAATCTTGAATCTGAATTATCCGTAATAATTTAAAAACAATTCACAGACTATAACGAGGCGACAAAACGAGTGTGCTATCGACTTGTACAAAATTATCAATGTAACCGACTCGACGAGCAGGAGGCAAAACAACAATTCGAGCAATCGTCAGTAATACATTTAACGGAATATCGACTCCGCACACATATACACCTTGAATCATACAAAGTGCATCGACCATTAACCTACTTTTTCGATACCGCGCGCATCACCGAGAGACACCGTCCCCGAGCAGAACTCTCGCTCGTTTTACTTAATAAAGCTCGCGCGGCAAGATGATGTTATACACACACACACACACAACCATAGAGCTACCCCACCCGATATCCATGCATACTTACACCGCGCGTGACAACGCGACCCTCTCAGCTCCCCGCGAGGCGGTGCGACCGAACGCATAGTGTATACGGATATGCGTCGGGGCCTCCGCTAGAGTCCGAGAATGCGCGAGCTTGTTTACGTCCGATGTCCCGTTTTTTTTTTTTCGAGCGAGAAAATGGAACCCGTACAACGGCTATAATATCCGCCGCATCGGTACACTCTCGGTCGCGCGAACGCCGATGCGCGCGGCCATAGATTTGAGGGGGCAGGGTTAGAGAGAGAGAGAGAGAGAGAGAGAAAGAGAGCGTTCCACCCGCACTTTACCTGACTTTACTTATATATATATATATATATATATATATATATATATATATATATATATATATATATGCAAGCGGCCAGAAACTCGTCATCTCATCACGGATCGCGAGAAAGTTACTTATCGACTGTTTCATTTTAGAAATTATGATTAAGTTTCCGCGCAAATCTAGATTTGTCAATATGAATTCTACGATAAAACAAACGAACATGTGTTGCTTTCAAATGGCATTTTTTTTCGGAGAAAATAACAAAAGACCAAAATGGATAGAAAGAAACGACTCGACAAACCAGCAGAGAATGTAACTTCAACTTTGAATATATATATATATCTTTGAATATATATATATATATATATATATATATATATATATATATATATATGGATAGAATTATTATTTCTTTTATGGATTGAACTAGTTGGTAGGCGCATTTCATTTGAGAAAGGCGCCCATGAAATTACATAATTGTAAATTTACTATGCGAGTTTTATGATTAAAAATATTTTCTGCGACTTTCGGAATTTCTACGTGGCCTTCAAATTTATGCATTTAATTTATGTATTCAAACTTTAAGTGTCCACAAATTGCAGCTCGATCAGTATTCTGATTCCTCATTCAACGAAGAGTAACGAAGATTCTGTTGAAAATGAAAAACCATTCCAAAGGCCAAATGATTCGGTGATATCGTGCAAATATATAGCGTTAAGATATAATTTTAACGATTGGTCGGAAGTTAACTTCAATGAAAAAAAAAAAGAGCTCGATTTATGCGAATTAAGTCGCTATGTTTGACTTGGTATGTCAAAGCGCTTATAGCCGCCCTTCCGTAGATACTCGGCATATATATCGTTACGTACACGAGCGCGCGAAGCAAATCGGCGATACGAGGACGAGTTAGAAAGAAACGACGAGCCGTGGCATCGGTTGCTCCGGATGTCCCGGGTTCGATCCCCGACCGTGCAAGTCCAGCGATGCCCGTTTTTTCTAACTCCCGCTCGTTCGTTCGTTTATTTCGTTAGTTAATTAATTTTCTACGTAACAACATATATATATATATATATATATATATATATATATATATATATATATATATATACAGGATTGTTCAAAGTTATCTCGTAACTCTGGTACAACCAGACATAGCTAGACTGAGTGTACGGAAAACCAGAGATAGGAACCCGTCAAAAAACCTGTCGATACCCAACCCAGAATGCTACATACTAAGCTTTCCGAACAAATCTGTCCGATGATATATAATTTTCTGACTTTTTCTGTCTTTATTGTCGTGTATTATTCAGGTGCATATTTCATTATCGATACAGAAGAACTCTCTCAATAATTTGCGATTATTCGTTTATTAATCATTTATTAATTTTCAATCGCACAAAATTGAAGATAAATTGTTATAGAAAAAAAATTTTCATAGCTCAAGACTTAAGACTAGCAAGATCTGTTTGTAAAAATATTTTTACTAAAGATTTTCCATATCCGAAAGAATTAAATTATAACTCTTGATTTCAATTTCTGGGGTATGGGGTTCAAATTTATCAGACACAGAAAAATGTTGTAAAAACGCCCCTCCACACACACACACACACACACACACACTATGAGATCTACATGTACATATGATAGATAATAAATTGCAATTGTGTGTACAATTTTAACAAAGATACGTTTTTGATTACCTTCATCGGAATCAGGTAAATTCATCCGGAGACTCTGGCCGAGAAGTCGAAAGAATCTTGTTGTTAATTATTACTTTTACGCGACATAAATTTCTGATCTTTCAATTATAAACCCATATCCGGTACAAAATGCGAATGATTTACAGTAAGGTCTCTCTCTCTCTCTCTCTCTCTCTCTCTCTCTCTCTCTCTCTGCCTTGAATACGATATCCTTTGATTTTCATTGTTCGTGCTTAACAACGGAGATATAAAGGTGCCGTATCAGAAATTGATATACCAACTGATCATCGGCCGTTGTATGATTTTCAAATCTGAAATCTTGCCAATCAGAACAGTATTACCTATAAACTGGTCAGGCAACTTACACGCATCTTCTCTGAATGATTTCCAAGACGAGATACTTGATTTTCAGTTTTCAGCGTATATGAATAGATACCATAGCCAACTACAGCGTTAATTACATCGACCGAACTGCCCAGGCTCGCGGAATCGAATAAAATTGCCCCGGCTTGGATACGTCTGGCTTCCCATTTCCCGTTCTCTCGGTCGAAGCTCTGTCGGAGCTTCGAGGGACGCTCCACGGCCAAATCGTAAAAATCGTCTCACCTCGCCCGGTACTAATCACTCACGTTCGACAGGATCTATTGTATAACTTTTTTGCTATTTCCGAAATCTCCGGAATTCGATACTGCGTGAATTTTGGAACAATCTCGTGGTAAAAACGTCATTGTGGTAAAAACGTCCCGCAATAAGAGATTTCTCTCGCGAGCGCAGAATCACCGATCTGATAAGGGATCCTCATTATTTCTTTCCGACGAACGGGTGCACCGCGGATTTTTCGATCCTGGCCCAGGAACATAACTAAATAAAAACTCTTCACTACGTCGACGAGTACAAATTGTTATATTACGAAGAATGACGCCCCAATTAAATCCTCCGCCATTGTTCGCAGTTTGTGTGGAGTCATTTATTACTTCATCATCCCCTTGAAAGTATCGAGTCACGACGGACGAGATATCCCGCGCTCGTGTTTTTTTTTTTTTTTTTTTTTTTTTTTTTTAGTACAGTAATCCAGGCAGACGGTTTTGCTCTCGTAAAACCAGCGGAAAAAGGCTAATTTTGCGTGAGCCTTTCAAAAGAATATATTACAATTCGTGACAGCAAAACATATATCATTTATGTATAAAATGTGTGCATTCGATACTTATGAATGTATGTGTATGTGTGTGTGTGTGTGTGTGTGTGTGTGTGTGTGTGTGTGTGTGTATTTAGTAGAATACCATAATGCAGATAAAGCAAGATATTATTTTTTTCGTTAACAAAATTACCGTTAGCAAAATCATTTTGAAAGCATGTACGATGAATAATCCGAGCATCTCGAATAATTCACAAGTGGCAAAAAGGCGGCAGATAAAAGCTAAGATTAAAATTTAAGAGAAACGAAGTAGATTATAATTGATCGTAATGATGGTGTTCGTTCGTTACCCAAGTTCTTCGCTTGAACGAAGAAAAATTCGTATTTTTTAATTTTCGGCTAAAAGACAAGTTTTGACCAATTGATAAGGATAGGTTGTCGGCCACATGTAATGGTTTCGATCCAAAAACTGAGCGATCTACGATGTTTGAACTGTGATTTTTGAACTCCTCTATATCTCTAATTGCATGTGTGTGCTCTATCTTCGGAGGATTTATTTATTTTTTTTTTTAAAGAAAACTCCTACTCCTTTTGACACTGGATTCCAAGAAGGCTCAACGATTGGAGCAGGCACTTTCAATAAATCAATGCTATTATATATATATATATATATATATATATATATATATATATATATATATAAAAGTACAGTTATGGTCATTTCAAGTATCTGTGAATTAATTTGCATAGGCGTCGGCATAAGCAGGCTATTTATTCCTTGCCATTGCCGTCGCCCGCGCGCCAATCCCCTTTAGAATCGAATTTACATCGATCGAGTAATAATTAAGCCAGCATTTTCGCTTTGAGCAATATTATTTCGTTTTGGTAATTTAGCTTCCAGAACTGCGCGTTTAAATCCAAGCCAATTTCTATGCCAAAAATCGGATTGCTTGTGAATGACGATGCACCGCTATGCTCGAGGGGGAACAGTGGTTGAATCCAAGTATATGAGAGCCGTATCTACGAAGAAACGAAGACCGGACTGTCGGCGACTGTCTTTTGTTTTCGCCATTTCTTTCACACCAACAGTTAACGTACGATGCATAAATTATCTTTGAAATTATTTGAAAACTTTTCAAGGCAACCCATACGTTTCACGTATAGTGCTATTGTCAAAGGTGGGGTTACGCGCGGATGACGCACGTCAATGCGGCGAGTCGTCGATATGGATATTTTGTTTTTTATCGATCCACACTGTTGTATACATTAAATTGAACGATGTCATTTTCGTAACGTTTCTGCTTCGATAATCGAGTGAAATAGCGATATTTTTCTTTCGTCGCGAGCGTCGGAATTCCATTGATTTCATTTCATTAATGAAAATCCTCGTCTAACATTCGATTATAAAGACTAAACAATTATGACACAGATATTCCATTCCTCGATGAAAATCATTGTACATTTTTTAAATAAAAATTTAAAGAACAAATTATCGGAATTGATTATCGTAGAAAAAAGTCAATGTATATACGATAGTTATACATATTAATTAATAACAATTAAATAAATTCTGCGACTTTTTAACTCGCAAAAAATATCAAGTAAAAAAAATGAATACTTGGATAAAAATTTTTTTAATACATTTTTTGCAAAGTTCCCTCCGCCGATCGGTTAATTGCTCGTATTGAATTTTTCTACGTTGCCAGAACTATAACGCGATCGCAATAAATTCTCTCTCTCCTTTTTTTTTTTTAATAAACTCAATAAGTTCTGCGTAATAGATATTCATAAAACCTAGCTGGGTGGGCGTGAAAATTTTCGCACCTACGCGAGTCTGTAATGGCGCGAGTTACATTCGCGCCGAGATTTGAGACACTGAAAAACACTTTTTACGATTCCAGTTATCTGTTTCTTTTCTTGCCTCGGCAAGAAAATTCTACTTCCTTATTTCATCATTCCCGTGTAATTTAGGAAATATGCCATTGATCGAACGTACGCTGTATAAATCGTCAATTAAATTACAGACGCGATATTGCATCGACTATGATGCTCCTCGATGTCGTATCTATAAAACTTCTATTAAGCAAAATTAACGAAGTTGATAAAATTCCGTGTCTTTTTGTTCTTGCTGCAAAGCAGTGAATGAAAGCCACGAAGAGCGTTTTGATCTCTCGATTATTTAATAACCATTAGATCGGTATCGACAATATCTGATAATTGAATGATTGTCGATCGAGAAGGCTTATAAATAATTGAATTATTATGGTATAATGAAATAAAACTTACGTAAAAATGTTATACTCGACACGGTCGACGTACGTTTGAACTTACCCTGAAACAGATAATAAATAATACATAAAGTATATGAAATTTTTAAGATTCGTTCAGTGCATAAATTTTTCTACGGATTTCGATCGCACAGCTCTCCTCTCCGTTAATAAAGCTCGTATAAAAAAAAAGGTCCTGAAATCTGTACGTAATTCGCGTACAGTAAAATGAAGAGATCCGGGCGGAGAAGTACGGGCTTGGTGCGCCGGTGGGGGGGGGGGTGTGATGGGATGGGGTGGGAGACTGTATACATAACATTATCTCCGGTTACACAGGGATGGGAATTAGCATATTTCGTGGAAATAATTTTGGGTGCCCTCCGGCTCATTGAAAAATGCATGAGAATGCAAAACATCGACGACGACCGGTCATCGTCCACGTAACCCGTCCGACCGTTAAAGCCTCTTTATCTCGCGAGGCCCCGCTGTCCCCGGTCCGTACGCTTCCCCCATCGTTCGAGGGCTCCTACGAATGGCTCATTCAGCGCAATTAAGTCATTGTAAAACGTAGATCTAGTTAAAATGTCCTTCAATCATATAGAGTATTTTATGCTTGAGCTCGGTCAAAAAAATTGCCTAATATGGTTCTTAAACCCCCTTATCCCACGCGGCTGTTACAAACACACCTTTGCACGCGTGAAATTATCATTTATTTTCCATCCGCAATTAGCACACGAGACAACCGATAGGGGGAAGGATCTGATGTGTGCGAATAATATGTATATATATATAAAATTAAGTATGAAACATCTATATACTCACTTGGTAATATATTTATTAAGTAACGAAATATTGCGTAAATTGTTCGATAAGATTAGTTCGTTTTTCGCCTATTAATGGATTGAAATATTTATAAAGTATCATTTCTTATGCAAATTTTTTTCTACGAATTTAATCAGCTAACTCTGAGTGTAATCTGAGGACGAAGATATTTTATTAAAATTATAAATAGTTAAAAGAGCTTATTATATATGTAACGACTCATCTTATTGCAAAATTTACTACTCAATTTTTCCTTAATTAATAAATATATTACAAAATTGAATATATAGAGGCTGCATGCTTAATTATCAATACATTACACCCACACGCATGCGCGCGCGCGCGCGCACACACATGTGTATATTGTGAGAGATTTTAATTATTTATTTGGCTTAATAAACTAATAGCCAGAGAATTCAATTTATTTTTAATTAAAAGAGTTTGCGCAATGGAGTATACGAGAAATGCAACTTTCAGAAAAACAAAATATACCAATATATATACACGTCGGACTTATTTTACTTTATGGAAAAGTTTCTGCATAAAAACGAATCTCGACGCATGCGTATTTATAAATCTGGCGGCGACCGTAAAAGTGTCGGGCTTCTTATTATTTCAGGAAAGAGAGAATAAAAGAACAATTTTAAAAATATTTTTATGATAGGAGCGGATGAGCTGCGCGGCACTTTGCGAATTGGCAATTGGAAAGTAATTCGATCAACAATTATCCATGTATCGGGTCATCATTTGGGTAGGAATAACGGAAAAAATATAATTTCTCGCCGTATTCGATAAGCATAATTTTGTACCTCTTAGCATTTTCCCACCGCTTTTCCGCAATATCTCTGTGCACGTTCATACGCTCCCGCGTAAAACAATTTTGATCGAGCCCGCGCGTTATATTTTCGTCCTCGGCGCGTAATTCCCTACCTCCCTCCCTTTGTCTCTCTTCCCCCCCCCTCCTCTCTCTCTCTCTCTCTCTCCTTGGCTCGCTCTCTCGCTCGCGCATTGATAAATTAATGCCCGCGCTGCGGGGCAAACTTTGTTGCACGAAAATAAAGTGACATTAAACAAGTGGAATCTTGATGAAGCTATTTACATATCTTAAATGTAAACGGATACGCGAGGCTTATACTCGCTTAGAGCGCTGCACGGTGACGTGAAAAATATACCACGCCGATTAGTAATTTTTTTGTTTTTTTTTTTTTTTTTTTTGTTTTTATTGAAATTGTGGATTCTTCAAGAAAACTAGAGATAGTTAATATATAATGTGCGTTTCTTTGGATTTTTCGATATAAAAACGTCGAGAAATAGATCGATAAAAATGGAAAGTGGTTGGCGTATAACGTCGTTAAAAAATAAATATCTATAATGATTTTATAGAATTTTTTAAATGACATATGATTTTGAAAGGTAAAATAATATTATAGTCTTTTTATATTTTATAATGACCTTGAACTACTACGTTTAAACTACTATATTTTATAATGATTTTGAACTACGTTTAACGGCTATTCACGGATTGAAGCGAGACAGGAATATAATACATTGATGTCATAGTGAACTGTCCACGAACCCAGTTTTTTTTTTTCTTTGGCTTTGATAATTGTTTCCGAATTAGTCAGAGACCTTCAAATGTACTACCCACCAGATAATCCGCTATTCTTGCAGTAGAGTTAGGAGCGATTGTACACGAGGAGAACGTACCGGAGGAGCTTCAATTTCTGTTAAGGGCCCAACGACGCTTCAGGGGAATAATCAAAATAAATCATAGACAAAGACGCGGAGAATTTACTGGCGGTATAAGAATAAAAGTTGACGCGACTAAAATAACGAAAGTCGGGCACAAAAAAAAAAATAGCGATCGGTCGCGAACAACCTTGCGAATTTTGCCTGGGGATGTATCTTGGGAAGATCATATAAGGAAGAAATACTTATCAGTACGGCGACTAACGAAGGTGTAGACGAGTGCGCAAGGACTGCCGCTCAAGTCAGGACGATGCATATAGCGCTGCGGGGCTAGGACAGATGCAAATGATAACGGCATTTCGTTCGGTCTGTCTAAGGGAGCGCGAGCTTGTGCGCCGAGAGTCGGTCCGCGAGATTGGGAAAATGCCGAAAATAAAACAAAAAATTGCAAGACAGTAAAATCGCCGTTTAATAAAATTATATTAGAAGGATATAACTATATATATAGGGAGGCTAAAATAGTTGCGCCTCGCGACACAATTGATTTCCACGATCTTTCTGTCTATCCAAAACTGATTCAACGACGATCGTAGGAAGGCCGAGATCCATGGTATTAGTAATGATATTTAAAATGGGGGATCGTGGCTTGGCACTCAAATTCACATGACAGGGGCTATATAATAGTCGATCGGTAGTAGCGTTTCGCCAATACCAGCACCAAGACCAGATTTGGCAAACTATCGTCTCGGTGTCGACAAGCTATTTTTCATAAAACTATGATCTTGCGCGGTCTTGTGTGCGTAATTTTTACATTCGCATAATGCATCAGACTCGTGTGCAGAGGGCCAGGGACAAAGTTTAATCAACGTTAGTTTTTCGACACCGAGACGATATTTTACCAAATCGGATCTTGGCCCTTGGTATTGGCGAAGCACCCGGCTTGTGGAACACGCAAAGTGCAGAGCGAACCATCTGTCGGAAACTACGAATGACCGCGTGATTCCATGTTTAATACGAATCGAGCGTGGCCGATAATGCGACCGGGCAGTCGATTGTCCCGATTTTGAAACTGGCATTTTCGAATTAAGAACTTAACCACGAAAAATACGTGGATCCCCGTAAATTTTTATCAAGGTCTTCCTCCATACTGTAATCAGATTGCCCGATCTACTGACTCTTTACAAATTTATCCATTACATATATCCATCACCGATATTACGTACTAGATATGTTTTTCATTTGCGCGATCGCAACGAGGTTCGCAGCAACTGTCCTTGTCACATTATTATCGATAAATCGCGTTAACTCTCGCACATCCTAAAAATCGGGTATAATTGAATCCCAGCGATGGTTGGGGCCTGCAAATTTTTCGCCATCGCTCGTCGAAATATATATATATATATATATATATATATATATATATATATGTATGTATGTATGTTTGTATGTACACGAGCGACCGCCCATAATCCCAGCTAACCGTCTCGTATTTATTTATTCGATTTATCCCGAGTTCCATGCGCTATTTATCCTGGTAGGGCGGGATCTATTTCGGAACTCACCGGACCTCCGGCCAACGTTGATAAAGCTCCGCGATAGTTCGATTTGTACAATAGATATTTCTTTGAAATCATGCGAAAACAACAACAACAACAACAACAATGACGACGACGACGACAACAAAAATCTATAGTGCGTATTTTCTAAACAAATTTTCTTTTTTTTTTGCGCTGAACGATTAGAACCTTCGTAATTCCATTGCAACGGCGAATAGTCTCGTGCTTTCCAAGCCTCTCGGGGCAATATCGGCATTATTGCGGTAACCACGTATCCACCGCGCTCTCGGTTATGGAGCAGACGTCAAAATTTGCCATCGGAAGGTCAAAAAGAAGAGAAAAAGAAGAGAAAAAAAATGTGTGGCTCTTTTGAAGAGGGGAAGGGAAATCGTTACGGCCTGTTTATAGCGTTACCGGTCGTGGCGGAATTTCTCTTTGACGCTGCCAAAGGGGCGAGCCGCGAGGCGTGGTCTAAAGTCACCCACACACATTTACTACACCTCTCCCGCACGCACCAACTATATACATCTATACATATATATCCCGCGCTAGCCGCGCTCTCGTACTATTTTCAAATATCCATACAGCTATTGTGGAGAAGAAATTTCTGCCCGCGATGGCTGGCCGTCGGATCTTGACGTGCGGGCCTTTCCCGAGAGAGGTACATTAATTTTCGTACGGGGCAACGAGGGAGTCTTCAAAGTCTCGGGAGTCTCCGTCATTTGGGTCGTGCCTTCGGCCTTTGAGATGTAAAAAACTCTCTCCCTCCCCCCTTCTCTCACACCGCCTTTTCCCTCTCCCTGCCCCTTTTCCCAACCCGTTCCAAATAACGTAACGTCCAGTCGCGGGCTCGTGCTCTTATTTTCAAATCGTCTCGGATATATGCGCGACCGTGCTCTATGGCTCCCACTACCCACCCACCCTTCCCCCCCCCGACCGAGCGCCGCGCGAACTCAGTATAAATAAAATGATTTCGCGCCGCTTTAATAAAATTTTAATTTAATTTGCGCTCTTTCGAAATCGCGCGGTGGCGCGAACGCATAAATAAAAGGGGGGACCGCGCAGTGGGATTCGGACTTTTGGAACAATATCAAGTTTGTTTTTATCTTTCACAAAAAAACAAAAACAAAAAAGAACGATATAGGGCGTACGTATAATACAATATGCTCTCTTTTGTTTTTAATAAATAAATTTTTAAAAATTATTATATAAATGTATATATATATATATATATATATATATATATATATATATATATACTCTTTATCTGATATGCCGTCTGGAGGAAAAAAGACAGCTTTAAATTAAATGCGAATTACGACATTAACTTCCATTACGTGAGCATTAACTTTTATTACTATGCATTAAATTTAATGTTGATGTAAATGAAGCGTAAATCTCAAAATTTCCATTAAACTTAAAGCTTTGGTTATAAAGAGTCCGCCGCGCGTTTCCTCGAACCTCGCGCAAAGCCATTGTATTATTCAATATGAACGGGGAATAATTAATTAAGGAAAATTCGCTCGATAATTGAAATTGCGAAAAATCTTCGTCGTCGATTCTGCAACGGCACTGTATAAATAGTTGACAAAAACACATTGACTTTAGGCGATTTTCGAACGAATTCCGTAGTTTCTCTAAAAAAATGGAGATAAAACGAAGAACACCGCTGTAAATACAATATTCCAAGATCGTATCATCGAGGCTGCGCGACGTCAAAAACAGTAATAATTGAAATATAAGTTAAATTATTTGCGATAGAACCCGTCGAAATAATTCATGTTCACGTTGAAAACAAAAAATAGAGCGCATAAGCTCTGAAAAATTCATATCTCCATTACCTACGGTTAAGAAAATCAACGGCGTCCTTTTTGGGAGAGAATTTAATAATTTCCAGTGAAAGGCAAAGATGGTCTTTTATAAAAAATCGTTTGTATAATCTCTCCCTCTCTCAGTATATGTCTGTGACGGGTCAGATAGAGACTACTCGATGGGTGGATGGCGGAGGCTAATTTTTTTTTACGAATCATTATTATCAATCGAATTTTTCTGCAAAAATTTTAATTAATTCGCCGTCTTTTTATCGAGCCTCGTTACGTAATGTTGATACAAGGTATCGGAATGATTTGTTTTTAGTTGACAGGTAGAACCAGAAGAGCGCAATAAGAAAAAATAAATTTGTTCATTTTACGGCAGTCCATGAAAGGTGTTAAAAACAACAACACGCGCGAGAATGAGCGTTGCTAAACGAAAAACACGATTACCGCATGTGAATTCGCTTCCTTGTACAGTAAACAAAAGATGATTAATCAAGCTTAATTAACAATTTATTAGATGAATTGGAAGCATTTTGAAACAGATTAAATTGATGATTGTCAATGTGCATGTGCGATAACATTAAGGCTTCAATATCAGTCTATTTTACATGCAAATTAAATACACATAATTTCATTTAAAATATGAAATTAAAATTATTCTTTTAATGGTATGAAAAATTTCGTGTCTCTATAAGGGAGGGCGGAAAAAACATTGTAGTCTATAATTTATAGTTTAAAATATAAATGCGTATTTCGAAGAAATCGACTCTGACGAAGCGTTAATCAAAATATCATTTCTCTCTATAACTTCATCAGAATTACGTTACTCGAATTCATTTATCATGTAATTAAATTAAGAAAGAATGGAATCTCGCCCTCGACTACATTTACTAATGATCTAATTCGTTAATAATTTTTTTTTTTTTATATAATCCGTAGAAAGACATGTTGCACTTCCTCTACCAATAAATATCTCGAAAGCGATAAATTAAGCGCACGGAAATGAAGTAACTTCTTTTCTAATAGCTTAAGTAAAATAGCGGAATGGCACTTCATACATTACTCGTCTAAGATTTTACGCTATCTTTAAGGCCATTCAGCTATTTGCTAATCTTTGTATTTATTGCAAAGTACATAAATTTATAATTAATTGTTATATACACACACATACACACACGCGCGCGCGCACACACACACACACACACACATACAAAGCTGAATTGCTTCAAGCATTTCCATTTACTCCTTCTCCACCCCGCCTGCCCGAAAACTCTTTATCTGCCTTCAACGATATACTGTGCTCCTTTTTTTATCGATCACCATCGGTTGCCTAGAGATGCCTCTCATTTGGACACCAAAATCGATACGTGCAGTGGTATCATTTCGCATAAAGTATATATATATATATATATATATATATATATATATATATATATATATAGATAGATAGATAGATAGATAGATAGATCGATAGATATCATGAAAAACGTGCATGATCCAAAGTTAATTAGCTCGATCTGGTGTGTGATGCAAATACACATATATATATATATATATATGCGTGTGCGCGTGTGTGTATACACATAACATTCTAATTACAAATTTCGCGCGAAACGATACTGAGCGCAGCGTATCGCCTCGACGGACGCTCTCTAGAAGAGTTTTTAATTAAAACGCGCACCGAGCGACGATAAAGAAGCCGGAATAGGCAGTGGGCGGGGCGAAAGGGTGGATACACAAATTGAAATCGAATTAGCCTGTCGCGAGGTATACTCGCGACATCGATCTACGCGAAATCGCCCCCACCCCGTCCTACAGTCTCCTCCGTTTCGGTATGCGGTAAAATTGCGAGGGGCGTCATTTGTATATATATATATATATATATATATATATATATATATATATATAAATCTGGATAATTATGGATAATCTTTACATGCCAATCTGACCTGGGTGTCTTAAAATTTTGCAAATAAATAAAATTTAGAATTTAATTAGATTCAGAGTTGAATAAATTCCTGTGTTTCTAATAAAAAATTTATAATTTGCGAACGACGTTATATATTGGAAGCGATCAGCGAAAATACTAAATGCGATGTCAAATTAAAATGTAATACTGGAAGATATACGACAAATCGACGAAATGGAGCGTAAAGTGGGAGGAAAAAAATTTCAAGCAGACTAAGAAAAAAAGAAGGTTGTCGAGGACTTTGTACTCCCCGCGGAGTTTGGAAACGTAATAATGCTGATTAGTTGTGATTAAACGAGAAAAGTCAGTGTGGACTGTCTTTAAAAGTCGCAATTACAAGGGACGAAGGAGCGCTGCAGTTGAAAAACGCGCTATACTATTTATTCTACTTAAAATTTAATCGATCCACAAGAATAAAAATGAAAATATTATACATATCGTCGCTGGACCTTAAAGAACTGACGGAATCGAGATATTTTGTAAATTATATTCGATAAAGCGAATCTTACCTACACTGAGATAAGATTCTAAAAATGTGTATGGAGGAAAAACTACGTGGCGTACAGGTCGTGGAATATATAATAGGTTTATACCTAATATAATGAGTTATCTCATACAATTTTGAACCAAACCCATGCGCAACAATGTCATAGCCTGCCAATCTAACGAAAAGATGAACATATCGTACGATTCAAAAAAGTTATCTTTACCTGTGGATTATGGACCACGTATGAAGCCTCGTGCAAATTGCTCGTCGCCGATTATTGGCCGCGACGCTCTAGATAACGTGGATGTCAAACGTCTCAACGCGCACGATCAATGTCGACGGCTGTCGATTTAACGTTTTCAACTGTCGGTTCCAGATATACAAGGCATTCGTCGCGTAACAGACCGATCCTCATAATGATCCGATATTGATTAGTCAGTTACAATACCGCGTGTATAATTACAACATTCTGCTGCGACCATCGAAACTGCCTCAAAAGATAACGCACCGAGCTGGCTTGGAGATTGCCGATTCGACATTGCGCATCGTTTGGCCCTCCGCAAGAGAACAGCTTTTCTCGCTTCAGCGGCTCTTTTTGTCACGTTTAATGCGACTTACAACGCATCGTTAACTTCATACGCGTCAGCTTTAACTCCATAACGTGTATATTACGGTCGAATGGACAGCGCTCGCCCTTGCGTCAGGACATCGATATTACTACCATGCGATATCCAATACACGATACGTACTCGTAACTAATGCCATCGAAAAAGCACGTCCCACGCGAGCTGTTTCATTCTCCTGGAATATAATTATACGTCCAAAACAAAACAGAACAAAAAAAAAAAAAAAAAGACCAATCCTTTTGTCGGCAATGGAGAGCGAATTCGGCCTTTGCACGCGACGGAGGCGGATTAATATATATATATATATATATATATGTCTTGAGCGAAGCGCGAGCCACTGAAATCGTCACTGCCCGAATGCGATTATAGCCAGCCTTGGCAGAGACGCGGCCTACAGATGCGGTCGGATAAAGGAGACGGCACACCACCGCGTACGAGCGCGCGCGCGCGCTTATCCGTCGATATGATCTATGCGTATGATAAAACTGGACGACCTGGATTAATTAGCGACGATGATAACGCGAGCGATACTCCATTTTTTCGAAATCGCTAATCGCGCGCGTTTCGGCGCTTGCGTCCACTCTCCCGCTGAGACGAGATCGTAAAGACGGACGGGACACCCGGTACAGTGCTCCCGCAGTCCTCCCGCGCAAGCCTGGAAACTCTCTTGACTCATTGAAATTGACCTTATCGATGTCGCTCCGAACGTCTTTGAGAAGGAGGCAGAGTAAAAAAAGAAGAACCGAGCGAGCTAACAAGATTCCCGACAATTAGTGTAGATTGAACTCCCGAGTTTTTAATTAGATTATACAGCGATAATATAAGATCGAGTCTAGAAAAAAAAAGCAAAAAAAAAAAACAGATCGTCCACGACTATTATCTAAAAAATTCATTTAGAAATCTCGTTATAGGAGCGAATTTTAATTATTCAGCGAGGGAATCGAGGAAAAAACATAGCGAGCGACATGCTACTTGTCGGATTTATCAAGTACTAAGGTCATGGTTACAAATAGACGCTCATGAATGATAATCGTAAAATTTAGATAAAATTAAGAAAAAATTAGATAAATTTTTTATATATTATACGTTTACATTGTCAGATACTATAAAAGAAGGCAGTTTTCAAAACAGTCAACCGACTATAATCACTATTCTTTCTCAGATCAACGAAATCAATTCTGCAGAGCGCCATCGCAAAAACGAGTGGGATACGTACGTTGTACTTGATCTTGGATCGTGTCGTAACTCCAATTCCGGTTAATTATAAAAGTACAATGGGACTGATTAACGAAATCCCCCTCCCACGTTGGCCGTTTACACGTGCATATACGACACGGTTTCGGAGTATTTTTTGAAATTCCACTCGTCGCTGGCTCTCGCAAACATTTTTCCACGTAATTATATATTCGCGAGAAATACAAAAATCGCAACGAATCGTCTATATTCCGACATATTTTCAATGTCGCGGTCGCTGTAAAATCTTGGTTCTAAAGTACAACATCGGCGCTTCGATTCCACGCTTCCATCAAAGTCGGATGTTTGTAGATCTCGCCTCGGGTGGCTCACAAATTTCTGCGTAACGTCCGTTAAAAAAATTTAGAGGATCATTCAATTGCGCGCGGTGTGTGATAAGAAATATTTTGGAATAAAAAATATGTATCGGGTATACTCGTGCGAGTATCGAACGACTGCAAGCCTTTGAATAAAAGTATTAAAAATTATAAACTGATTCTAATAATTGTAGGAGTATTAATACGTGTCGATAAATTGTATATTATCGTCCGATTATTGAATAATTACGAGGATCTGTAACATTTATCTTCTTTTTTTTGTAAAAGATCGAATCAATTTTGCTGGCGAATATGATCATCGCGCCAATTTTAAATTTCGATCTTTCTATCTTTTTCGACGAACAAATTTTGTTACTCGCTAAGGTAAAAGTTTTGTACAAAATTTATTATAAAAATATTCTTCATTAAACTTTTTTCTTTTTTCCCTATAAATATACGATTCTATCGTTCACGATGAACGACGACTACGAATAGCAATAAGAGCGGGGGGGGGGAGTTAAATTGGGATTTCATCCATAGTTGCTCCGCTCAAGTGTTCCCTGCAAAAACGATGGCTGTCACGGTAAAAAATGACCGATTTCAGGATCTTGGTTAGCTTTTGACCTGCCGCAATCTTCACTAGTCTGTACGTATGGGGACAGCGGCGCTGCAATGTTTCACCACGATCCCGAGAAGATTACACCGTAAAGATATCTTAGAATATATACAGGGGCGTTTTTAGCACTTTTTATGAAAGACATGCAAATTATATATATATATTTATTTTTCTAGAATTTTTTTAAGAGAATTTCCACTATAACATCTATATTTTTCGGAATAAACAGTACAAAAGAAGTTGCAGATTGATTTACCATCTGCTCCACCTTACCTAGTCCCAAAAATGTATTATTATATCTTTTCCAGGTTAATTCGGTAGAAAAATTAAATAAAGAAGAATTTTCATAGCCAATGGTAGTTTCAAATTTTGTTGAATTTTGGCTCTGTACCAGTATCGAAATAGGAGTGATTATCAAAATCATGAAAAAAACGAACAACGCGCAGTCTAACGATTCGCAACGAGAAATTTGCTACCGAATACACATACTCGTGAATATGTTATTTATTAATGAAACTAAAAATTTCCTTAATTTTTTCTGTAATTTAAATTTTTGCGTGTTTAAAAAGCCCTCTTTTGACATGTCATAGTTTTTACTTTTTGCATAGTCTTTAATATAAATTAATTTCTCGGTCGAAAGGATGCATAATTCAAGTACAATTCAGATTTTCGATACATATGCGAAACCCCCAAATCCGGTATTCTTTTCAATTCTTACAAAATCTAATGCTCCTAAAATGAGAGCGTGTCGCGGATTGTAAAATAACCTCAGACCATCCGCAGACACAGATCTTGGCCAATGCCCGATACAGAGAGAGAGAGTCTCCCCAGACAGTCGAGGCTCGCTCTTTTAATTGTACATATATACATATATACATACATATATATATATATATATATATATATATATATTATGTATGTATGTATGTATGTATGTATGTATGTATGTATGTATGTATGTATACATCTATATACGCATACGTGTAGACGCGGTGCGGGCCGCAGACGCGGCTCCGCGCCCAGACGCGCCGCTTGCGCTCGCGTTTCTAAATTTAAAATCCCGAATTTTCCTTTCATCTCGCCCGCGCGGGGCGGGCCGCCGAGCGAGCGAGCGCGCGGTCGCGCGAAAAATATCGCGCCCCGCGCGCGCGCCCGGCCGTGGTGCCGCGCACACCCGGTGCTTTTGTCGTGGCGAGCGAGGAGTCGTCGCGTGCGTCAGGCCGTCACGGCGGAAGCCCCAAGGTGGCTTATATAGAGGCGGCAGGCGCAGAGCTTTTAGCGCCGATGACGCGTCTTAGCAGGAAGCGAGAAGGGAGATAGAGAGAGAGAGAGAGAGAGAGAGAGAGAGAGAGGGAACGAGAGACTGACACTGTTAATTTCTCGCTCTCATTTGCTGCTGCCGTTTATCCTTTTCAGCTGTATCTCTGTCTCTATCTCTATCACTCTCTGTCTCTCTCTCTCTCTCTCTTTCTCTTTCTCCCGCTCGGCCTCTCTCCCGCACTGCCGCTCGAGGAAATTTTTTTATTCCTTTGCCGCGAGGGGAGCGCGAAATACATATAGTGCTTTGAGTTTTTGTTCCGAGAAATAGCAGCCCACGGGTTCGTTGAAAAAAGAACAAGTCGAACGTGCCGACCTTTTTAAAAAGCTCATGAGTACAGCAATTACATATCAAATTCTGCATTCACTTACATATATATTGCCGATAATAAATTTACTGTAATATTAGTTTATTATATAATATAAATACATTATTGTGCAAATAATCAGTACAAAAAAATCGATTGAATAGAATGTCCGGAATACCATTGAACTTAACTCGCGTTGGTAAAAAAATCTACTTCGAATTAGAAATATGAAAAAAAAAATTCATCGAGCGCGAACAATCATACAGTGAAGGTGATCTGATGAATTTCTAACGTATCGGGAGAACTTTTATTGGAAATTCAATCTTTCCGAAAATAAAGAAAGCTTTTTCCAAACCGATAAATAATCGTTCTTCACTGTTATTTTAGCGTGCGGAGAGCAAAAAAAATTATTTAAGGAAAAACAAAAGGAAAACGATGCACTCGAGAATAAATGACGTCTATTTATGCGTTTCGCTGCGAGTATTTTTTACAGTCATTAAGGAAACTATTTGCAATTTGTTAAAGTATATAGAAAATTAAATACGTAGGCCAAAATATGTAATAATAACAAACAGAAAACTTTGTCTCACAAATGCCTCAGTTATGAAATAAGCGATAAACGTTGTAAATAGCAAAGAAACCTTGAAATTGCATATTTCTATTAAAATAATGTTTCCATTTGAAAAGATCAGTTTTTTTACTGCATTGAATAATTTTTAAAATTACTTTTCAAGCAAAAACATGCGTTTTAAGTCCTCAATTGACTCGTGCTTCTAAAAGCATTTTAATTCAAATGAACAGTTTGATGCCAGCATAGTCATCTAACTCATTGTGAATTAAAACGAGGCAACAGAAAAAAATCTACTATTTCTCCGTTAAGCTGGAGTAAATACCTGATCAATGTGATGATTGAAGCGTTGATTATTGAAGAACTTGGCATGGCATATTACTTGTATGATATTCGATTTGCGTTTAGTCTAATATATATCTCTTGCACACTCATCAAGCCTCACCCCATATATATATATATATATATATACATACATATATATATATATATATATATATATATATATATATATATATATATGAGCCACTGGGTAAGTCTCGTGATCCGGCTCAAGAGAATCCATCGATTCGGCCAGCCCAGTTTATTTTTAACTGTTATTTTTACGTTCCCGAGCGAATCACCAGTCCATCCAATCTGACACCCGCCACAATGGCCGAGAATCAGAAATGGATGGAAAAAAAGTCGAGCTAAATTAAGGTAGAGAGCGAGAGGACGAGCGAGTTCTCCATTCGAATTTTTAATCATTCGAAAATCCCTCCACACCCCGCTGTTGCTATAATTTTCACTATCTCTTAGTCTCTTAAGTTAATAAAGCGTGAGTGGTTTGTTGCGCAGTCTCGATCTAATTACTCCTAATAATTTGACTTGTCTTCGGACATAATTAATAAACAAAATTTAACGTTTAATCCAAAAGATAAGGTTTATTTATGGAACGATAAATTACCTTAGAAGCTCGTACGCATATGAGACTGATCGGAATTTTACAATACATGATTATCATAGAAAGACTGTCCTATGTGACACACATTATATGCTATTATGTATAACAAAATAATATACATTAATTACTCAAAGGATATTAGTTCTTGAAAGATGCGAGACAATTTTTCAACATATACTCGTCGTGAAATTAACTGTCTTCCTATGCTCGTGCGTATGTTAATACACGAATTAATCGATAAGACATGGAATAACGTTTGAGGATAACGGAGAAATACATGGCCGATCGGACCCAAAAAATATTATAGGATGAAATATTTTAGAATTAGATCGCGAAGATGTATAAATATTTTGACACGGCTAAATAATTTTGAGAAAACAAATTTACCAATCCACGTGGTATAGGATAAGAATCTGAGCAGTCTTACGAGCACTTTAAAGCAATCACTCGTCGCAGTATCAATAAGAATTTTTGGAGTAAAAATAAAAGTTCTGTATATATATATATATATATATATATATATATATATATATATATATACACATAAACTTGGTATAAGTAGCTTCAAAGTTCAAAGCCATGTGGTTTCAAAGCACAAGAGAGAAAGATAGAAAGAGAGAGAGAGAGAGAGAGAGAGAGAGAGAGAGAGAAAGAGAGAGACGTAGCGGTGAGGAGAAGCATATGACAAATTCTATACGGTGAGATAGGGAAGGGGAACAAGGTTGACCGATAGCTTATTAAGTAAAATTTCACAAGTCAAAGAATCCGTCATCTGAAAAAATAAAAGATATGAAAACACGGGTAGGCTCGGGCAATCGAAAAAAAAACCTGCGATAAAGAAATAAAATAATAAGATGGAATCCTGTCGAGGTACTCTTTATCCGCTTTTTCAGTCAATATATATGGGGAAATACGGACCGCTAAGGGCGGACAAAGTCGTAATCGATGCAAAATTATTTAATACGACGAAAAACGTCTGGGTATATAATTGCAAAAGAACTATATAAGTTTCGAAACCAAACATCCGCTTAAATAATTGTGAGAGGCACGAATTTGATATCAAAGCAAAAAATTATAGTTCGTTATACACTCATACTATATATATATATATATGTATGTATATATGTATGTATGTATATAGTTGTTCTTATCAAATATTTTCATCAAAGTGCGATGTTATAATTCAAGTTTAGCACGCGGCAACCGACTTTCCGTATACAAAGTAAGATACCAGTCGAGCGTCCCTATGTTTTCTCAGCTAAATTAGGATCGACGATCTAGATGGAATTCGATTTAAGCGGATATATCCGCTATGAATAAGTTTACAAGATCGTTAAAGTTCGTACGATCTTGCGCCACGCAAGTAATATTACTCAAATAATTAGTTGACGATGCGTAAAGATACGGGGTAAAAATACATCGGAAAGACGTATATCTTTCTGTATTCCAAAGGCAGGTGATCAACACTTGCCGGATTGGAATGGCGCGCTGCCGAAGTTGCGCGTTCGACCTGGGATAATGGGAATTTTTGCTGGTTCCACGGCGGGCTCGTTGGGCAACGAAACCGTTCACCGGTTATATCCGACAAGATAACGATCTTGCACTTTTAACGATCTCGAGCTCGTAAGGAATTTCGACCAATGAAATAGTCAACGTTATCGCTTTGAACGACTGTTATTACATTAATTTTCTCAGTCTAGTGAGAATAATTCAAATTCGATCGATAAAACCGCCGAAGCAGCGATTCTTCCCGTTACGTTCGAGTCTCGACTACGATATCGGTGGGTCGAGCCATCTGGATTATCAGGGCGCTCGCATTAATCTACAGACACCCAGTCTCGTAGGGCAGCCTGGTCTGCAAAGCCCCACCTCGGTCACGATACCTACTTCCGCGCGCTAAAGGACCTCAGGCTAACAAGATCTCAGTATTTATCGGAAGAATTCGTAAAAACAGCAATATAAAGCTTAGCATTCGTTTCGGCTGAGGTACGGAACGTGTTGGCCATTCGCCTAAAGAAAGAAGTTCGTCCTTGAGAGAAGCGAGGGAATGAAATTCGTGCCACGGAAGCCGAGATATTAAGCACGAGTTATGATCGATGAGGATTGACTGGTGGAAGATAAATATTAAGAAAATTAATTTGTTATGTATGTATATATACAATGTATACTGTATGTAATTTATATATATTATATATATATATATATATATGTAGCCTTGTTTGGCATGATTTACCAATGCTAACTTGGTAACAACTACGTTCGCCCGCACATTGATATAACACACAATTTTATTGTTAGTAATTCTTATAAATATCATGGATTTACTACTTTTATCGGTTATTGATGTTATGAAATGAGAATCAAAGCTACATTACTATCTCAATAATTGAAGAGCGTAAACAATTCGATGCTTGTCCAGGAGCTTATTATACGAATTGAATTGGTAACGGCGACGAATTAATTCATACGAATTTGATCGATCCGTGATTTTTTTTTGTTTTTTCCTCGGCCACACAGATATTGAAGTAGCGCATATGTTTGATGGCACAATACACGGTCGCGCTCGCGTACGCTCAATTGTAAAATAATTTCCATACCGAGGCCGGAGTGGTTCCCGATAATGCAGATCGTAAAACGTCTCAGGAGCTGCGTTATGCGACGGGCGGATAGTCAGTTGCGACGATCATCCGAGAGTAACCCAGAAATTTACATGTTAGCTCTCATCGCTTCGTCCGAGACCAAACAAACGTTTTATTGCCGGTATCTATGACATTTTAAAGGCTCGTCCGCAACCAAACGGCCGATGCAAAGCTCGCACCGGCTGCCAGTATATATATATATATATGCAGACGTTCAGATTCTAACGACTTATAACAGATCGGTGAACTATTAGACACAGCCGCACGTGTCCCCGTTCGAGTTCCCAATAATAGAAACGACCTTTTTCGCTAGATAGTTTTCTGGAGGCCCGGCAATGATGTTTTTTTTTTGTCTCTCAATTCTCCGTATTGTCTTATCGATACAACAAACCCACTGCCAAATTATGGATCCCGTGAATGGCCGATGGCCATTGGTACACATAGTGAAAACACACACACACACACACACACACAACACACACACACACACACGATGCGTGCCCGCACGTATAACTTTTCTTTTCCAATACCAGCCCACTTGATCCGTGATCCGTTGATCAATTACGTCCGGGATAACGTATATATATATATATATATATATATATATATATATATATATATATACTAGATAGGACAATTTGTTTTGCCACACGGCCTCTCTCTCTCTCTCTCTCTCTCTCTCTCTCTTTCTCTCTCTCTCTCTATCTATCTCTCTCTCCCTCTTTCTGTGTAAAATAATTTTACAAAGTACTATATATACGCATGTCACGGTCCGCAGCGAAGACATTATATATGATACAGAAGGAGCGACGAAGAGAATTCGAAAGCGCGTGCGTCTAGTGTAAATATCATTATTTAAAAAAAAAAAAAATCCGAAGCTCGCGCGAGTATAGGCCGTGATACGCGCGGCTCGTGCGTCAAAGATCGGCTATATACGGAGAGGACGGGGGAATGAGAGAGAGAGAGAGAGAGAGAGAGAGAGAGAGAGAGAGAGAGAGAGAGATAGTAATCTAATTTAGAACGAACGCGATGAGATAAGGGGCGCTAGCCGGCAAAAGACTCGACTTTTATTTATGCTCCACGAACTTCCAAAATATTATATAAGTCGCTGATAATACTTCGGGTCGGGGAAGTCTGTTTAGTTCTCTTCCAAATAAAAATTTTTTTTCCGTACGACCCATGTGATTAAGGCGAAAATTCCAAATATGTACTCCTGTGTGTTTCGTTTCTTTTTTTTTTTTTTTTTTTAGATCAACCAACGAACTTCTTATATATAAATAACAAGGGTCACTTTTAGATTATAAAAACTTTAATATTATGTAATTAAAATGCATTATACCGGCAACTTATAAATGTATCATCTGCGCACGCTATCGGAACGACGACCGAGAGTATGGCGCAAAATTTCGGAGATTCTTGAAGAAAAAAACAAATACAAATTACATTATATGTAATTGCACATACATTCGATTATAATCGAAGTAAAACAATGGAAAAACAGCAGATTAAAGTAGAGACAAAAATGGAAAAGGGTCATCGCGGTATTCTATTCAGATCATCTAGAGGGTATTCTTAGGGATGACCGGGTTGAAATAACTGCACAATTTAATAATTATTGACTTTCTTGAATAATATTTGACACCGGGGATAAGCATTAGGAGTTGATCGGAATAGTGAAATTTCCTTTAGTACCGATACAGGTTAGTTACGTTTAAATAACGCTTGAATTAAAATTCTGAAAAATAATAAATAAAGTATGTGAAAGAACATCGTTCATAAGAATTTCTTCTTTAATTTTTATTAGATAACGGGTATTGAATTAAAGAACGAAGGCAAATACATATATGACATTTAATAAATATAATTCACGCGTAGAATTTTCTATAAAAAAAAAAGAAGAAAAAAAAAACAGAAAGTCAAACAAAAACAAGCAAGAAAACAAAGAAAAGAAAAACAAGCTCGCTCCATTAATACCGTATACCCGCGTGTATCCACTATATTGTCAGCTATATTTGTTTTTCATTCGACCCTAGCCCAGCGGAATATATTTTCCTTGCCAATGCATCGGCTCTCGCGAGCCTTTATCATCACTGAAAGAATTAATGCTTTGGCGCGCGGTCCGTTTTATTATCGCTGTGCAAACAATTAAACTCGCGCGGTGCCGGGGAACTTTTAAATATAGAAACTTGAGGAAGCGCGCTGCGCGCGCGTAACTTTCGACGCGTCCGAACACTCGCCTCGTGATCGGCCGTTTGTAATGTCGAATTTCGCGACGTGCAACGTACTGCGGGCAATTCGGTTCTAATTGACAATTATAGATCTGTAAGAGGGCGTGGGGGGCGGAGACTTTCTGCGGCGAATACCGGTCGATGCTTAATTTGGAAATGGCGCTTACCGGAGATATTTTCAAAACGTTCCTCCGTTTGCGCGAAAGATCGAGATATCGGGGTGACCTCGAGTGGCCGAGGCTTATCGTCGCTTTCAGCGCCGTTTCCGAGATCTCCGTGATAACGAAGAATAGGAGAGCTTGCTTATTATATCGGAACTCTGCTCGCTCCCCATGTTTCTCGCCTCGGCCGCGTCCATCGGCGAGCTCGCGCACATTTCGTCAATTTTCGTGTGTCCGTTCGATCGACGGCTCGCCAGAGGAGTGCAGAGGTCAAAGCCAATGGCTTCACCCTTTGCGCAAGGGGTCGTCGATTTTTTATTTTTTTTTCCTTTTTTTTTCACCCGCCCATCGTGTCGAGTGGCGCGTACGCGACTTCCGCGCGATATGCCGGCGAGAAAGTCGATATTTCCCCTTCGGCCGGAACCGATAGTCAAGGGTCAAGATGGAGACGGCGAGACTGGAGCTCCGAAGAAAATTGAACGGCGAGTGGTGTAATTTCCCCTATCCTGAGTTGGTTTATTATTATTATTATTATTATTATTTTCATTTAGCGAGAGAGTAATTTTAAAGCGGAAAGCGGGAGAGAGAGGGAAAGTATAGAATCACGGACTGAACAATTGCCAAAAGTGTAATTTCAATAATCGCTGAAAAAAATATTTTGGCGTTGAGTCGAGATCGAGCTTATGCTTTAGAAACGAAGAATGGAGAGAACGCTTTAAGCGCGACACGATTTCAAAATGTGCAGTTGACGATTTCGATAAATTTTGAGTCAAGTTAAATATATGAGAAATGTATGCGCATATATATTTTATAAATAAAGGAATGAATAATCGTTCGTTCGATTATTTTCGGAGTGTAAAAGTGTTTTTTTTTTTTATATTATTATTAAGAGACGAATATAATTGAAACAGAATGATTGCGAAACTTTTCGAGAGCCTGGTCGATTTTCCAGATTGCGAGATGCAGGTATTCTCGTTTAATGTTAGTTAGCGCAAACGTAACTTAGCGCTTGAATTAAGTTTATCGTTGTTTTATAAACTCGACCATTCGAAAGCCGTTACGCGATTCGTTAGCAAACTATGGTTTAATACAGTTTATACGTTCCACCGACCGCGGGAAGACCCATTTAAAATTGGACGACAGTTACGGCCGCGCGCATTGTCGAGGCGATTATTTGCTCAAATGCATCTGCCCCGATTCGAATTTCACGATATTTATCCTGGCGCGCGGATCACCCCGTGGATTTTATATGCCCAGCGATGTCGACTTGACGTCTCTCTTGTGAAAAATTGCGTCTGGCCCCACGCGTTATAAAAGCTCTCTCTCTCTCTCTCTCTCTCTCTCTCTCTCTCCCTCCCTCTATCCCCGTCTCCACTAACGATGTTATACGCGCAGGCATTTATTTACAAACGCGTCTTTCCCCGATCACGCGCGAGCGCGCGCGCGCATACTCTAAAACCCCGCGTCAATATATATATATATATATATATATATATATATATATATATATATATTGGGGAAAGAGAGAAAAGCAACAATGCGCGCCGGCAGTAAAAGTTAACGTTTACGCAGCCTCGGCGCCGCCCGACGGAGCGAGAGAGCTGCCTCGAGAATTGCCATCGGCGGTCTTGGGTTTATTCGCGAATTATTTTTAATTTCTGCCGCCGGGCGTGACGTCACAGCGCAAAAGCAAGCAAGCAAGCCGCTAATGAGGACAAGTGCACACGTGAATTCCAGCGAAGAACCCGCGGAATTGCCGACTACGACGATGATGCTTGCCGAGCGGCTTGGCGTATCGTCCGATCAGCGCTCGTGCGAATATTCCATGGCAGCTGTCGCGTCTGACGATGTAACAAAGAAAAAAAAAAGAATAAAGTCGCGGTCGCTTTCATGACATCTGGAAATTTCGAAGGTTACACTGCCAGAGATGCGAAATTTCGAAAAGGACCAGAGTCTATGGGGAGTGGAACTCGGGAAGGTGTGAATCGGGGAAAAATTAGGCGAATGTTTTTCGGTTAATGTTTTTTATATATATATATAGCGACGATATAAAAAAAAAAGAGAGACGCTCGTAAAATAGAATGAGTAAAGGTTCCGTTCCTTGGCAAGAGGTGGCTAAACGCGAGACTAAAGTCGTTTTACTCTCGAGTATCGAAATAATTCGAATGATTTAAAAGTTTCGGGGGATAGGGGCGAGCGTGAAAACTGCCCACCAATTGAATTTGTGAAGCATGACCATTAGCAATAAAATCCGCATTAATCTCCTTCACTTAAGTGCTTTTCTTTTTATTATATTTCGCAACCGATGTAAATATAAACTCTTTTAATGTTTGAAAAGACAGATGAAATATTGATGACTTGCCGAAAATAAATAAGAAACTGATATTTCTGAAGCAGATTTTAAGTACGGCTGAGAATAGAAAGTCAAATGATTCTCGTTTTAATATAGGCGCGTTTATTAAAAATAATACGCACTTTCTTTATCACGCATGCCCGTTAAATTCTCTTTACTTACAATTGATATTCTGAATTTTTCACATAATATTCTCGATCCCAATGGGATAATTTCTCCGGCGTTGTCCTCCGCTTCCTCCAACAATCGGCGAAGATCGTCCACGTCTCAGGGCACAATTCTCCATTTGAGCATGTATAGCAGGCTATCGATAATGAGCGTCCACAAAGACTCAATTCTTGATCCTACTCTATGGAACCTTATATTTGACTCTTTTCCGCGTCCATTTTGTGCACCAGCGTGCGACAAGGTCCCCCCCCCCTCCCGACAGAACTTGACCGTCACAGCTAAGTTAGAAGAAAATGGTCAAATTTTCATCAAAGACGTGTTAAACAGTGTCGATAAAACGAGGTTGCCCGCCCATTTTTGTGATTAACGTAAAGTGCCGCTTATTGTAGCACGGCGAACAAAAGGGAAGAGCGAGTGGACGCCGCTCGTACAATTTATAGGCATAGGCTTCAGAACGAATCTAAAAATCAAAGGTCGTATAAACGCAATTACATTCGAAACGGAAAATTTCTTTGAGAATATTCGAGCTATCTGTATAATCCAAGCCTAATGGAAATACAGGAGTCAGCGTAACTTTTGGAAAGACTAATGGAAAACGGAACTAGGTGCAATGAAGGAGAAACTAATAGATATATATGTAATAAATATCAGAAAAACCAGCAATATATATTGCTGCAGGGATACATATCCAAAATTGTACAATCTAATTATATTAATAACCAAACAGCAATAAGACGTTACTCGAAGTCCACTATAAACTGTAGTTCTACCAAAGGACGCATTCATATATCCATCTAAAAGAAAGAAACTGAGGCTGCACCTGCTGGTCATGCAGTATCTATAGGGACGATAGGAGAATATTTAGTACTTTTAAACAATTAGAGTGACTATATATATATATATATATATATATATATATATATATATTTTGCTAGTATCAATATCTCATCGCAATAATTACAAAAATAGTCCCGCGCACGAGAGTTACCAGAAACGCGCCCGTGGCAGAAATTACCAGCATTGCACTCGCTGATGCGTGAAGTACGCGAGCAAGGAACGAAATACTAGACTGGAAACGTAATCTCGATAGCTCAGGTCAATGTGTGAAAAATTTTTTTCCGCAAAATTGGTTAAAGGAGCTCTTTGCGCAGAGTATGCGCATCCGATACGTATACGAAAAGCTGGAGAATCGTCGATTTCCCTGTCAATTTGGCAGTGAGTCGATACTTTTTACTCTACGTTCTCTAATACTTTACCGCTCAAATACTTTACTTACACGCCCCTAATATGCATCTCGGTAGGTCGGACAAAAGATATAATTGAAGGTCGAGACGAATATTTCAACAAGCGGTTACGTGCTATAAAACATGTTCAAAAAAAAAAAAAAACAAAAAAAAAAAAACTGAAAAATATAGATACAAAGTACGATAAATCGGTCCAATACTGCACAGCTATTGAGCGATTTCATCCTCCCTGTAAGGGCGAATGCAGGTTGCTCTGCGCTGACGAGAGTCGCTTCGGCATAAAGACTCGATGAAAGCGGGGCGCGCGACAACTCCCCCGGCTGTTGCGGATGTCGATTGATTAAACGACGCGGATAACGTTCAAACGAGTTCGGCTTTCATTCGAACAATCGGCAGGAGCTGAGACGCGCTTCTGTTCGCGCCGATGTTTCGACGGGAGCCCACATTGTACGGCTCGGAGCGCGCGGCTCCGTTCCGTACGCGCGCCGCCTCTGCCCTTCGTTATCGCTTGTTCCGCGAGACGCATCGAGAGCGAGGAGATTGATGGGGCAGCGGGGGGGGGGAGGAGGCCGGCAGCAGGCTGAACAGTAGTAATTATATAATTTGACGGGCATCGATGTCGGGCCCGGCCGACGGATAATGCGCGCGAACGTCGGCGCGGGGGGGGGGGGGACGAGAACGAACCGGATTAATTAGATGTGGCAAATTATTCAGGATTCGGTTTCGCGGCCTTGGCGCACGCGCGCGTCAGCCGTTGCGCAACACAAAGTACTCGGATCTATAATGTACGTCCATCATTGGCGCTGCGCTCGTTCCGCCGTGCGTTATATATATATATATATACATCGGTAGTTTTGCATTACATAAATCCGCGAATATCATAACATGCTCGTGCACACGCGCTCCTATACTAATATAAAGGATTGACCATTGCAGGCGCATAAAAGCTAACGACGCTTGGACACAGACGCCAAGCGGTTAATTTAACATTTTGTTAGCTTTGATGTTTAACCATTTATCGCTATGGAGATAGTCTCAATTGGTGACCGCGTTAAAGTGGCTCGAGAGATTTAAAAAAAAAAAAAAAACAAAAAAAAACAAAACAAAAAAAATACAGGAAAACTGACGCTCAATTTTCGTCGAAATTTATCTTTAGCGATGACGCATTCAAAATGAATAGAATGATATCTGAAACAGCCGATGTATCACCCCCCCAAAAAGTGAATATTTGGCGTGAATAACGATTGAATGGCATCGTCGAACCTTATTTTTTTTCTTTCGTTTTTTGAAAATGGGTCTGGATCGATTACGATCGTTTCTGAGCGATTTTCCACGATCTGTGCATTTTCAACAAGACGACGCGACACACAAACTCGGTGGTAGTATTCGAAAGATTGAAATCAATCATTCATTAATCGACGATCGCTTAATTAATTTGCGATTCGGGACCGTCCGATCTTATCTTATGCGTGCCGTCGAGGGGACCAAGCCATCTGGCAAGTACGATACCGTCGCCCGACTTGGAGCGATTCGAGGGGCCATATTTGCAGGTGTCGAAAATTACGATGGTCGTATGGATGTCCTTGCAACCAGTCGCGGTGAACATTCGAGCCAATGATCTTTTTCGCGCGCAAATAGTGTGGTTAATATAACGAAAACAAAATGCAACGTCTAATTGGGTGATTCGATGAACGTTTGTGATTTTAATCTGGTTTCAATATTCTGCGCTTGCGGTGGACAGATCTTTAAGAATTAATATACCATCTGAATTTTGAGCGTATTATCGGGAAGGAGTAATTATTACAATTAAATACGAAGTTTCGAATTTCGCTTGCTGCAGAGTGACTAAAGAAAGAATCCTTCGGTCTTTTTATGACAAAAACGTCGTCAATAATCATCGTCGTTAATAAAACTCGCGACATTCGAAAAGGTCAAGATTTTAATCTCATCCAATAAAAAAAAAAAATCTGTTTTGCGATGTAAATGCGTAAAAACGTTATTTAGATCAATTTATCCCTTGATCTAGAAATTAACGAATATTGCGGTGATTATTGATATGGCAAAATTAATTAAGAAAGCAACAAAAGCGTCATTATCGCGTCTCAATATGTAAATACGAAAGTTCCAGTTCGAGATCTTGTTATTTGGGGCATCATGCATCCTTGCATTTTTCTCCCTGTGTGTACATGTGTGCGTGTCAATGTATATATATATATATATATATATATATATATATATATATATATATATCAACGTTATATAAAGGACTCGAACGACTGGCGTCGATACGCTTTGACCCCGTGCATCTTCGCTGAAAAGAAACACTTGAATATACATGTAAACCTCGTAGATATCCTTGTTAAAGAAAGAAAGAGAAAGACAGCGAGAGTGGGTGAGAAGATAATTTTTGTAAACGTCAAACTTCTCTTCTGAAAGTATTCGGTATCTATTATATTATGAGGAGGCAGGGAGTACTGCTAGGTAGTGGTTGAACAGTGTGTAATATAATTTTCTATCGGCAAGGGTGAATTCACTTTGATTACATAATTATTTTACAATCAATTAATTGTTTTTCTTTAATTATTAAGTACACTATATAACCAGAATCGCCTGGTCGGTCTGAATATTTCAGATAGTTTTATATTTGCTTTTTATACGAGAAAATTTATTCCGCGTCCTCTAAAATTTGTATCCTGATGCACAGTAAGTATATGATCTATATTTTATTTTCTATCAAAAGACGATTACATAGTCGCACGCCCACATTTCCGTACTTAATTTGTAAACTGTTAAACGTTTCTAAACAAATTTTCAACGACATCGTTACAATAATTTTTTTCCAGTTCTGCGTGAATACCGTCGACACACATCACCACTTAATTCGTAAATTTTATCGAAAAAAAAGAATTGGCACGAAAAATTATCGTCACACTTATTCGATAAACTTCCTTTATTCCTCCTCACCTCTCATTAATGTAATATTGAAGAAAAAAAACTAGACTTTTTAAAAACAAAAAAAAGCTGATCGAATTATCTTTAATCAGAATAACATAATTTAAAACTGAGAGAACAACACAATTGTTAAAATTTTATAGGATATATAGAGCAATCCGGACGTGATATATTTAGAACAAAATCCGATGGGATTCATTCCGATAAAACGGATTTTAATGGTAAATATACTCGACCTTAATGCAGATAATCCGACAAATCCAGATTTGCGCTGCAAGCATGTGCGTTCTGACCACGTTCTGACATTCTGCGCGCGCTCTATATCGTCCTCGGTCCTCGTGTCAAATTTTATATATATATATATATATATGTGTGTGTGTGTGTGTGTGTGTGTGTGTGTGTGTGTATATATATCACGCGCATGCTTGCGGGAACATCTCTGATTACATTCAAAGTGGGAGCGCTACAGGGTCGGTCACGCGAGCAAGCTCGTTTAAGAATTTTAAAGCGTCTCGGGACTGAAAAGGCTAGGAAAAAAGCTCTGATAGTAACGTTATATATATATATATATACATATATGGCTGGAATGAACTAGGAAATTCAGCTGAATCGACTAGGTTATATGTATGTGTATATGCTGGAGAAAAAAGACGCCTGCGTTCGCATATTAGCTAATTGAAGCCTGTGAATTAAATACGTCCACCAAGGTTTTTTTAATTAGTCCATATATATTATATACATTTTGCGTGACCTGTCGCAAATTGAGCAAACTCATCTCGCGCACGATTCTATTATATATGTGGCTAAAACTCGCTGTGTTCAGTAGAATAGCTCCAATTGAAATTTATACATATATATATATATATATATATATATATATATATATATATATATATATATATAGACATAATGCAGAACAGTTAATGTACTCGACTCAAGCGCGTGCGTGGATGCATAATTTTTTCTCTGTGCACATGCACGTATGCTCCACAGTAATAATTTACAAAAAAAATACTTCTATAATAATCAAAAACAGAAGAACAATAACTACGCCAGGTATAAATTACGTTGGAAGTTTTATTATTCGCATACTTGCAGCGAGATGTAATCGGTATGATCATAAATGCGTTAATTTTCGTTATGGATTTAGTTGTATATTCTGAGCTTATTATTTGCGTATTGATGTACGTCTGATCCACTCTAAATATAGAATGATGTTTTCTTTTTTTTAAAGTGATGATAAATCCATCATAAATATTTAGTTTTCGAGTCGAGATTATTTTCACCGCTATGGGTGTTACGGTCGATTCTCCTCCTTAGAAGGACTCTGAACGAATGGTATATGTATATATATATATATATATATATATATATATATATATATATATATATATATTATGGATACAACAATATAGACTTATTATAGGAGTAATTGTTAATGCCGCGAACGTGAACGATGAGTGATAATAATATGTCATGTTATTACTGAGAAATGTATGCACATATATAAATTGGTGATATAAAAGCTAATTGTACAGTTCTACTTACGTGAACTAGAAATTGTAACTATATATAGTTGCTAAATAGTGCTGACGACTCACCTGTAACAGAAAAAAAAGTAATTCCAATTAATTATTTACATTATATATATGTATATATATATATGTGTGCTAATCATGCATTGTGAAGGAAAATTGCAGGGTCTGATGTCCTGCCCTCATCGTACTTATAATGATTACATTTAAGAAAGAAATGAGATACTTCGAAAAGGTAGATGTATATTAAAAATATATTTAAAACTTGCGGTTTTAAAAATGCGTCAGATACGTATATGTATTTGTCAACTGTTTGAATATTCAGAAATGATCTTGTTTTCTCAAGCTTATGTTTTATCGCCGAAACGTCTAATATTGCGTGCGCGCGCGCGCGCGCGTGTGTGTATGTAAACACCTCTTCTAAGCGTACTTAATCTCTTGAAAGTTTAATCAGGCCCCATCTGCTAATAAAAGCCGCTCTATATACGCATTATAAAAACATTATAAAGACGAATATGCGTCAGTGAAATTCACGTAAATTTACCTCAACAATAATTAGATTAAGTGTACGTACACAGATACGTGCGCGCGCACGAGCAGGCACATACATCTATACATAGCGGAAAATCTTAAGATTAAGAACGGAACAATGTCGATCGTTACAGTCTAATGTTCATAACGTCAGCAGATATGCCGTTGCGAAAATCATACATATATATTTTCCATACTGATAATTAGAGAGACATAAATGTATATATATATAATTGCGAACAAATAAAATTTAAGAACAGGAGCGAGAAAAATCAAGACAGACGTTGGAGCGCGTCCAAAAGTTTTCAGCCGGCTCCGAGGTACTAAGGAAACGTCCGAATTATTTTCAAGCCGTAAAGAAATTACGATATTTTTGCCGGTTGGAAGCCATTAGTATTTATTATACGCTTTACCGGGAATTGTGCGAATTTTCGTTTGTTTCCGCGGCGGGGGGGGGAGGGGTGGCCGATTGCGCCGCGCGCGCTGCGCTCGCGAGACGACTAAATTTATACCCTTCGTAAGCCGCGCTCGGGGGGGGGGGGAGGGGGCGCCTCTAACGGGCCTGTCGTTCGTTGAAACTTGTAACCGGGCTTCGACGCGAGGCGCGGGCCGTTCAGCGCTCGGGGCGGGAAAATTCAAGAAGACGCGGCAATTACACAGGTATATACATATTTATATATATACATATATTGGTTTTGAGATCGGTTTATATCGTTGAGCTAAATTACCGAAGTTTATGATACACACACAGGCGTATATAATACGAGAGGCATCTTACGTTCGTCCGGCAAAAAATCGTCGGTAAAAAAATCCGTGTAATCGTTACTGCGGCTTGTCCCGACAGCGCCATAAATCGTCGGAAATTATTTCGAAAATAATCTGCGTTCGATAAGGCAATGACATTTCGCGATCGTTTCGCGGAATTATTTTTCAGAGCGGGCGTAGAATTCTCGAAATGGCCCGTGGACGCGGAATATTAGGGAAAGATCATTTGAGAATATTTTATGAAACGCTACCCTAGCAGTGCGGCTGTATTACGAATTGTTGAAACACGACATTGAAACATTTTGTTAGGTATGGAATAGCTCGTCGAGACATTAAGGACTCGATATTTCCGAGACGGACGGGCCAATAACATTCGCCAACGCGAAATCATCAAAGAGGATGCTTATGCGCGCTCTTTTCATCGCCCTCGGCGGCTAATAGTCCTTCTTCAAAATAATCTCTCTGAGTTTTTCAGTCACGCGCGAGCGCGCGCGCGCGCACGCACACACGCACACACACACACACACACACACAGCTGCGCACGCACCTAGAATGGCCTTACGAATTCCTTGCGCTCTTCATAAAAATAATATACCTCGGATTTATTACGGCGATGACGTCAGCCGGAGTATAACTCGGCGGTGCGCATTACTCGCGCGGAGTCGTCCCGTTTTTAAGTGCGCTCAAGAATGTTTGCTTACATTATATAAACCCAAGTGTAAGTGCGAGGCTTTTCGTCTGCGATCTCGCGAAATTTCTATATTTTAAGTTTAACTGTGCCATTAGCCGAGATTAACTTCGCATCGTTATATATAGATATATATATATATATATATATATATATATATATATATATATATATATACGTGAATATAAGCTGTATACTTGTCGTTATCTTCAATTACGATATAGAGAATCTCGATGATTTAGATTATATATATAAGCACATGCAGAAGTAACTTTAAAATTGTTCTGTACGATAAACAATTGAAATTATAGAAAATGTCGATACAGTAGTTTGAGTAAATGTGCATTTTCGACAATTGGAAATAGTTGTTGTTTTCATTTGTCAATCACTGTTTTATCAATCTTTTGTTGGCGTCTAACACATTTTCTTCTCATACAATACCTACACTTGTATCCCGTGACATTAAATGCTAATTTACGATCTATTTTGTGCTAATTAAATGATATTATTATTATTATTATTAAATGAAAAGTTGCATTGATCATTGTCTTAAAATTAAAGTAATTACTTATATATGATATATGTTTATAATTTATATATGTTTGCTTACAAGCATTCAGAATTCCTTTATGCAAGGTACTATATAAGTTGAAACTTAAAGCTTTAATATTGCTGTTGTAAATAAACGTCATAATAATAAATAAGTGTTACCGTATCTTTTAAATATACGGGACATTAATATTTTTATCGCCTCATTTTCCTTTAATCAACTGGAATTTATTTTGATTACTACTGCTATTCAAACTCGAAACGGCTGAAAACTGATCCGCAAAATTAGAAAACGAAAAAAGCCACGAGCTCTGAACATCCCCGTAGTAAGCTGGAAGACTATATCAGTCTAAGATTTTATAAGCTGTAATCTATAACCAGTATATAAACAATTATCGTCTACAAATATCGAAGGAAGATTCATTAGCACGAGAAAAATATGAAATTCATGCTTTTTTCGTAATACTTTCAATCCATCTTATCAAACTGAAAGCAATTGGTTCTCTAGGGATCGTAGACTGCTCTTGCGAGCGTATGGGAAACCAGAGATAGGAACCCATGCAAATGCTCTAATACTACACCATTAGCTCCCAAATTGAGCTTCTCGAGGATATATACGTAATTTCCTGAACTTATATGTTTATTGTCATGAATATTTCATGATGCGAAGACAGGGCTTTCGTAAATAATGTCTGATGTATACCGAGAAAAAATACAATCAGATTCTGCTTGGATTGCAAAAGTTTTTATTTTTTTCTGGATAATGATTTTTTATTAAATGAATGTGTCAACAGAATCTAATTTATATCTTTGGGTGCCATGGATCAAATTGGGTGCCTTGCAGTGAATAAAACTTAGTTTTTCTCAAAATACCTTTGCATTTGTTTTGTTCATTTTTGCTGCCGTTCTGTGCTCAGGGAATTAATGGATTGTAGGGTGTCTGAATTTAAATAGAAAATTCTCGGTGAGGGGCGGGGAGGGGGGTACGAAAGTACCGGACACCGGAAAAGGTAGAAATGTCGAGTCCTGTCCCTTGATGATTAATATCAAGCTGCTGCCGTGTCTAGTAATATCGGGGACATCCTGTCAAAATATACTAATCATATGAACAAGGATAAAGGAATCAGGATGGTTTTCAAAATTTATCTTGAAACGACTTTACATAATGCAACCCTTCCGTTACAAGGAAGGCATTACTACTTCGACCTTCGAAATCGAGACTTATTTGCACAATGCAGGCAACGGTCATATAGGTTTTGTTTTTATCCCGTACCACACTCCGATCGCGCGCAAAGTCCCATCGTGTTAAAAGCCTGATTTTCAAAGGATATTCATCGCCGAGATTGAAGAAGAAGATGGAGAAGAAGAAGGAAAGACCTTCGACAGGCCTCTTGAAACCTCGACGATCTATTAAGCTCACGCCAAACCACGCTTGCAGTTCCGCAGGAAGCTTTTGTCTTTAGGCGATCTCGCATTAAAAGACGAAGACAGAGATACCGAAGATGGACCGAAAAAAATTTTCTCCTACGCAATCTACATATAAACACACACACACGCACACACCAGATGTTCCCGAATCTACGGGACATATTACCACAGCTATATCAAGACATTCAATGTCAAGTCAATTAGAAGCGCAGGATTCGAGTCTTCGACGTGGGGGACGATGAACTTGAAACGGCAGACGGGAATTTTGCGCGATCCTTTTCAAGAAATGGAAGGGTACGTAAATTATTTACCTTCGATAGAAGCGATAGAACGAATGATTGTGTGACTGTCGCCTCGCCATCGCGAACTAAAACTAAGGGCGAAAAAGGGGGAAAGAGAGGGAGAGAGAGAGAGGGGAGAGAGAGAGAGAGAGAGAGAGAGACTCCGTGTCACCGTGTACGCCCGGTGTACGAATTCCCTAAGAGCGGCCCCATCGCCGCGGCCACCGACGCCGCCGCATTCGCCCGCTATATTTATAATGGCGTCGAATGTCATGACTCAAGAGCGGTGTGGCGGGGCGGGAGGTGATGGGTGGGTGAGTGGGGGAAGGCGGAGGGGGTTCGAGTGCGCGTGCCCTCGAGCGCTCTATGCGGATCGATGAAATCTTCCGTCCGATTTAAAACGGATGTAGGTCAGAGGTTCGCGCGTTCGATGGAAACTCGTTTTTCCGCGGGCCCCTCGGCCTCTCCGCCCCGCCATCACTCTCTCTCTCTCTCTCTCTCTCTCTCTCTCCCTCTCTATCTTCCTCGCTTGCCCCAGCACTCTTGGAACCGCTACGGCAGCGCCCGAAAAATGAAGCTCATGTAACTATAATTATTGGATTTGGCCTATAATGATAATAACATGCGGAGGATATATAAGGAAGAGACAATTGACCGACTCCGGAAATACGCTATAATGAGGAAAGTCGCAAAGACCGACTCGACGATCGAATGAGAGCTCGGAGAGCTATCTATCTATCTGGGATTAGGGACTGTGCGAGCGCTAATCGGGTATGCGAATCATCCTAAATCGTTGCCTCGCGCGACGTCGGGATGAAGAATAAGCAGCGCGGAAAACCAACGGGATCGCAGCACATGAGATCGCACCGCGGCGCGGATCAGCGTAGCGTAAAGAGGTAGAGGGAGGAATGCGCAGGCCCTCCAGCGCGAGGAATCCGAAATTGAAGAGGCTCGATGCTCGATTTTTTTTTTTTTTTTTTTTTTTTTTTTTTAAAGCCAGTCGATAGCTTTATCAACTGTTTTGGGAATCGATTCTATTGGAATAACGAATCGCCTTATCGATGTCAGTTTAGTAGTGTAATTGGTTTCTTTACGAAGTTCTTGGTCAATTAATTTATTTAGTTCTAAAAAAAAATTATATTCATTAAAATCCCAATTAGTGTGTTTTGCGATACATTAAAGTCAAGCAATTAAATAAAATATAGAAATCAATGGTTCTATCTACATTTATTAACATCTTTTATTGCGAACTAATTTAAAGAATTTTTGTCTTATCCTTATTGAATTCTTCAATTCTTAGTATGAAAAGTCTAGTCTAATAAATATTTAATACCTTGAAAGAATCGATTCTAAGAATTTAATTTTTTCTTTCAGATTTGGCCATCCCTCTTCGAGAATGCGGGCCATCCAAGGGCTACTTAATTACCATTAATTTCATATTTTTCTACGCACGCACACACATACGCACATATCTTTAAAGAATATCTAGTCATTTATCTTTTTTTATTAATTTTCTATTATTAAATTTATTAATTTTTTTATCGATCCAATATATATATAGCTACACATTTATTTATTTATTTATTTATTTATTTCTGTCCCGCGAGAAAAGAAAACGTAAACATCCTGCCTCGGATGGGACATTATTTATATCCACTTAGTTATACTGCGGGAAAATAAAAGTTCTAAAACAAAAGGACGTATCAAAACATGTGTACTTACATATAAAGCAAAATTCCGGATAACGATAACCTGTTATTGCAATTCAATGCATGAATCGTAAATAAACGTACATAAACGATAGATAAAACCGAAGCATGAAAATTGTGATATTTCACAATTTCACATATGGCTATATATATATATATATATATATATATATATATATATATATAATGAAGATACGGCTCTATAATGGGTATGGGATGGAAATCGATACGTTAGCGGCATCTCCAGCTTTTCCATCATAACACATTTTTCAATTGTTTCTTGTGCAGTCGAAGCTCTCTATTTTCTGTTTGTATATATAGAAATATATATTTGCACATATTCTATTGTACGAGACATAGTTATGTGAAACACATTTTGCAATTATTTTGAAATGCAAAGGAAAATAATTGCTTTTGGCCAATTGCTTTTCGACGATTGATATATTTAGTCTATGCGTGTACACGTGAGTGTAATTTTGAGTATTTGTACACTGTTTGCCATTTATTTTTAATAATCTACCGCTATTTATTCGAATGGGCTATATATGAGCATAGTTCATTACGTTTTATACGTTACTGCCGAAGATCGTGAAAACTAATAAATGCATCGACAGTGAGTACAATCAAAAACCAAAAAATTATATGTACCTCGGTAAAACTTGTGTCCATCAAGGTGACGTCCTGGAATTTTTATTATTATACCTATATAGATCACGTGTACAGCCAATCTTTGATTTTAAATTTATAATTATGACAAATACGCAGTTCGATAGATAATTGAATTATTGTCAAACTTGTTCTGGACTTTATGATACTAAAATAATTATAATTTAGAAGAAAATTGAAAAAAGCCCATAAAGTATTATAGAATATAAATTATGATAGATAATATAATTTAATATCCTGCGTTATTCGAATTTTTGCAAATCGAGAGCATCATCGTGAATTAAAATTCCTTGCGGTTCGGAACGTATGTATTTATCAGAGCACAATATTAAACGTTCTTAACGGAAAAACTAAGAAGGGAGAAATCTCTCCGAACAATCGATTGGCTAATGAATTCTAATAAATTGTACAATTTTTTAATTAAAAAAAAAAGAAAATAAAAATAAAAAAACAATATTTATACCCTTCAAGCTGCACCTTTTCTATACACGTTTCGGTCATTTACTCTGTCCAATGTAATGTTTGTATGTTTGTATGTTTGTATGTCAAATGTAGTAATGTTACTTATTTTGTCTTGTCGATTCGCTGACGCTTGAAATAAAGAATAGAGTTTTATAATTATATCTTTAAAAACTGGCAACTATCTCGCAACCGAGATAAAACGATGTAAATAGAAATACGACTTTTGAATTTGTTGAGCCTGGCGAGCATTAAGAAAGTAAATTAAAAATTTTAAATAATGTAAAAATTTTTAAATTAATATTATTCGAATTTTTAAATTAAATTAATTCGAATATTTCGAAATGCGCCGATGGAACGACGAATTTTGCACGTCCTGTACATGTAGATAATATATCCTTTCATTTCTTTATTAAGTAGATAAGGCCTGGGTTCAATCAGACGGAGTACTTGAGAATCTATAATACAACCAGACATAAGTCGCCTTAAGACACTTATGAGTAAGAAAGAAAGGGGTGAGGAGGAGTTATTTTAAGTTAACTCCTCGGCTGTTCCAGAATCCTCTTGACCCAACCCTTTAGTATAATTAAGTCTTTCCTCTCAATTTGACCGACATCGTTTTCGAAATACTAGTTTCCTACCGATTCAGGATGAGCTTCGCGATAGTGGAAAGGCGCAGAGAGACATGGGAGAAGAGAGAGAGAGAGAGAGAGAGAGAGAGAGAGAGAGAGAGAGAGCCCTAGCCAGTCTAATAGCACTTAATGGACTTCTCCCTTCACCGAATTTCACAGTCGTTTGTCTCTCTCTCTCTCTCTCTCTCTCTCTCTCTCTCTCTCTCTCTCTCTCTCTCTCTCCCTCTCATTCTCTCTGCGACGATCACGAGATCGATTTAATACGATGCAAGCGAGTAATTATAGCCAAGGAAAAACGTAATAAGAGGGAGGCGACAGAATGGAGAGGAAAAAATAATATTAATGAGGCAAAAGTGTCGCGGGTGACACACGGCCTTCGGCGTAAAAGTGTCGACTGACGGCCTCGTCAGCTTTGACGTGTTTCCGCGTATATATATATACAAATATGTATTACAGGTGATAATCATATAATTATATTACATCTGGTCTATATACGAAAAATAAAGCTACGGATAGAGCGAGAAGCAGCGAGAGAGAGAGAGAGAGAGAGAGAGAGAGAGAGAGAGAGAGAGCGAGAGACCCCGATGATGGTGATGATACGCGGGACGCGCGATATTTTGGAACGAGCGCGCGGCCTCTGACTGACTCCGACGCCTTCGTCGACACACATATTCATCTAATTCCGAGGAACGCGCGCGCACGCGCGCACGCCTGTGTCGCCACGCTTAGAGTTGTACAGCAAATTCCTGCATAGGTTCGGTGTATATAGATATAGCTATATATATGTATATATAATGATCATTCATTCGTACATGGTGTTCCAATGTCCATTCATGGTGCACCAAAAGTAGACATTTTCATTAAATAAGATTCGTCGGAGTACTAGATGAATTAGAACTAGTATTAGAATAATTTTCAGTTAACAGATATATTTTTATCGGGTTTATAGATAGAAGTATGAAGAATTATCGCTATACTATTGTTTAGCAAAGGACAAGTTGACTCCCCCCCCCTCCCACGCGACGTAATTGACCGAATCCTCTGGCTGCTCCGCCCGACGTTTCGAACCGCTTCGGTATCATCCTTTCGTCTCAGCTCGGTGCCCACCAACGTCTGAGTACGTTTGCGTACCCGCGCGAATCGCTCCAGTAGTACACGAGATTCGTTGTTGAGGAAAAAAAATAAATAAATAACTGAACGAGCGAATCATTCGAGAAAGTCTCTCTCCCCCCCTCTCTCTCTCTCTCTCTCACTCGGTCCTTATTATACCGAAACGTGCCGGCGGATGGGAGAGGGGGCGTGGAGCGATATCGGTAAAGGATGGGAATTTCGAGAGATAAGCCGAGGGAGCGGACACGCGTGGCGCTGCGTCGAAGGACGAAAGGGAGAGAACGAGATAAAGCGAGGAGGAGGCAAAAGATAAAGCCACCCCGGCTAGAATGGAATCTCAAGCGCTCGTTTATGGGCGACGGGTCGATGGATAGTCAGGAAGGGCTTCCGTGTATACCCTCCTCCCTCGATTCCGCATATTTCATTACTTTTGCTCCAGTCCCTGACCTCGTGTCCCATCGTCACCCCCCCCCCCCCCCCCACCCTCAAACCCCGAGTCATCGGCCTCTCCGCACGCGCATCCTTAAATATCTTCTCATTAGGCTACGGAGGACAAGAGGGGGGGGGGACGAACGGTCGAAAACAATCGCCCTGTCTTTCTCTCTCTATGCGTGCGAGTGTGTGTATAAATACACATACGCGCAGACTAGTATATTTGTATAGCTGCATTGAAATCCGTCTGCAATGGAAACGAGATGATGGGGGAGGGAGAGACGGAGGGAGAGAAAGAGAGAGAGAGAGAGAGAGTATTCCAATGGGCGTGCGTCGCGGGGCGTATTATGACGAAGTGGGCTGGGAGGAGGGAAACTACCTTGGAATGGCGCGCAAAGTAGGCCGTAACAAAGGAATAAATGTCCTTTCGCTCTGCACTTTGTGTTTGGTTAATAAATTTTCAAATGGTCGGACCGTCCGTTTTCTTTCTGCCTGCCTCTCTCCCTTCCTCCCTCTCTCTTTCACGGCTTTTCTCCTTCCGCGTCGCCGTTTTGTTCGAGAGACAGTACGTCGCGCGTCAAAGACAATATAGACGAATCACAGACTAAATGAAAGAGAGAGAAAAAGAGTCAGAGAGAGAGAGAGAGAGAGAGAGAGAGAGAGAGAGAGAGTGAGAGTGATAAAGACGCAGGAAAAGAACAAAAGGGAGGGAGCTAGACACCCCGTAGAACTACGGCGTCTGAGAGAGGACCAAAAGAAAGGGAAGACAAACCGGAGTTATTTATTTAATCGAGCGAGGCGCACGAGGAGCGCGAACGAGGAGTCGAACGCTCGCTCTTTGGCTCTTCTTTCCGGTCTATGCCCCCTCCCATTCTCTCTCTCTCTCGCGCTCTCTCATTCTCAGTCTCTCCCTGTCTGTCCGTCTGACGTCATCGCCTATACAGAGCCACGAATAAGTATGGCATCCATTCCGACAGGCTGTTAGCGCGAGCCTTTGCGAGCCGCCCGTATATGCGTCAGCGTTCGGCCCGAAGCATTCTCTCTCTCGCTCTCTCCTCCTCTCTCTCTCTCTCTCTCTCTCTCTCTCATCTCTCACTCTTCTCTGTCAGGAAAATGCAAATATTTTCACGTGGTCCACATCCGAGACGAACGTCGCGCGCGACTGGGATCATTGCGACTCGGGGCGCGTTCGCGTCTTTCCGTGAATTTTCCGCGCCGAGCCCGGCTCGCGTCCCCATCCTAGCGTAAAGGCGCGTGCAAATACGAAACGTTATATATATATATATATATATATATATATATATATAACGTTTTCAATCAAATTTTCCTACATACGGTAGGTAAAATACGATAACAGATAACGAAACTCGGCATTTTTTAAATTTTTTTCTTAAGCGTATTTTTTTCAGTAGAACACATACATTTGACCCACAGACTGCCTTGAACGTCATTGTCGAGATCAATTCTTCCAGTATGCTTGATTGTGCAATTTACTGCGAATTCGATTATCATAATATATATATATATATATATATATATATATATATATATATAAATATTTGACCTTGACTCAACCATTAAGTTCATTATCACGGTTGAATTCAAGGTGACCGAGTGATCTGAAACGGAAAATTTCGTCGGTCATGACCCTCATCTTTATCGAATAACATTACACTCAGAAAAAAAAAACTTTAGCTTCTACAGGCTGCACGCCGTAAAATCCTGTTTTTCCTGTCAAGGTAGTAATAAACAAAAGTGAGCGATTGATAATACTGAATGTTTTACTCGTACACTGAGTTATTGTAATTACGGGACAATCGCGACTAAAACTTAGCTAAGTTACATTGGTCATTGACTTATGGATTAGTTGCAGAAATAATAATTATTATTATTAATATCCGAAAGATTTTTCGTTACATTCGCTATTGTCATTATATACCCTTTATCGAGCACATTTTTACAAAGAAAGTTGACGCTAGTGATCATAAAAAATGTAATAAATAAATAGAATATTTCGCAGGAAAGGACGATACTTGAACGTTTCATTGGTCGCGGCGCATGATGTCGCAAATTCTTTTGCAGGCAGTCTCTCTCTTCTCTCTCTCTCTCTCTCTCTCTCTCTCTCTCTCTCTCTCTCTCTCTCTCTCTCTCTCTCTCTCTCACTCTATCTCTCCCACCCTCGATTCATTACCGAACCTCCTTCTCCCAACGCGAGCTCTAATATCCATCTATAGTTGGCAAACGATCCTCCAAAGGCGTATCTCTCGAGCTCCCCTCCCCATACCGAGCTCGGCCCCCGTTTTATCCATTACAACCCGTATCGTTCGCAAGAATCCCACATATTATACTCGTACGGCGCCCATTAATCATTCTCGCCCGGATCTCCATGTTGAATTATTATCCGCCGCCCCGCTCCCCGGCGCCGCTGATTTGCATCGAAATTTAATCCAGCGACGAGTACGCACGAGCGTTCATTGGATATCGTGAATATTTTGCCATTGTTTTTATCAGCCTCGGGCGGTTGGGATTAGAACGAGAGTACGGTATGTTTGTTTTCTTTCTTTATCTTTTTTTTTTTTTTTTTGTTTCGTTCTTCTTTTCATTTTTGTTTACAGCCCGCGCTATTTGCTTCGAAAAGTTGACCTGCCTAAGAGTATTTCGGTTAAGATTGTACAGTTAACTGTTTGATTCTCGTTCCATTACGTCACATTCGGCTTACATCATGTAGTCGTGTAATAGCGTTAAAACGCTGCCAATCGCTGGATTCCTCTTAATTTCAATTCGTGCCCAACGTTCCCATAACGATACCCACTCGACATTTCGTATGTGAAATTGAAGCGCGGATGTACAGACGCATTGTCTTGACGGATCGAGGCTTTTGCGACAAGGGTCAACGAGTAACATATTTATATTTCGTTACAATTGCGGCATTTGCAATTATTCGATCGATCTTCGGCTAAACGCAATTAATTATTATTTCTGTCGCGTAATCGAACGAGGGCGCGTATATGAGTCAGCATTATAGTTTAAGTCGTCTAAAAAATTCCTCAATTTGTTACAGATTTTTATTATTTCACGAATATTTCATTATATTATTGTTCCGCCAAATCATCTCACCACTTTCTTTTCTACTTACTTATCGATCTATCTATATATATATATATATATATATATATATATGGTCAAAAATAAGAACCTACAACCATCTGGACATCGCTCTATCTCTGTCTGTCGCCCATAATGTACTTCTTCCCTTCCAGGAATGCGCGAAAATTCCCATTTCGTCGGGGGCGCACGCAAATATTTGCCGATTTGTTTGGAATTTATTTTCGAAGCGCCCGCGCGTAAGCAAACATAGACGCGACAGCGGCGCGACGCGACGCGACCCGGCTCCGCCGAATTCAGATCGATAGACACCGTCCCTTTGCTGGGGCGATTGTATTGTGTTTTGTACACTTGCATGTATACGTACATTGTGTATGAGACGTGTAGCTGAGGGATTGTTTGAAGAAAAAGTCAGCGACCGCTGGACAGTGGAAGGGCGGTGACGAGCGGATTCCGCGACAAAGTGAAGGAAACGTGGTGCTTTTGATTGAGAGCCATTAAGTATGTATAAAATTATGGACCCATGAATATATATATATATATGTGTGTGTGTGTGTGTGTGTGTGTGTGTGTGTGTGTGTGTGTGTGTGTGTGTGTGTGTGTGTGTGTGTGTGTGTGTGTTAATATTTCAATTTTCTACATTTTTAGAAGGGATAAAGTTATAAGAGAAATTAAGTAAGCTATTATCGTCTTTTCGAGAAATTTCATTGGCGTAAATGGATTCGAAAAATGATTTTAACGAATGACATTGACGAGCCTCGGGTTAAAACTGCCGCTGCCGATCGAGAAAAATGAAAAAGCCGCGAAAAAACAAAATTTATATCAGTATAAGAATACAGTGGAATTTAGTTTTTACTAATGCCTCGAACATGTGGTATTCATCAAAATAGCGTAATTTTTCGGAAATTCGAAATTCGCGCAACTTTCAAATCGCCGAAAATATTCTTGAGTAGAAAAATATGTGACTCAGATTTCGTATCACGGACACCCTCAGTCGATAATATTTGATAATGATTCTTATTATATGATTTTTCTTTACCGACACTTCTAGCTTTTAAGCCGGGAGCTCTGCGTACAGTCGCGCGTTGGATCGATTATGAAAATGACGTAATAAATACAGCCAGGTTCTTGTTTACAAACGCGTACACTTCGACGGTAGAATAATGACGTGTTCTATTATGAGTCCCCCCCCCTGTAATTAACTAGCATGCCGAATTGTTTCCTGTCTGCTTTGGGGTGCTTATTATATCGATTTTGTTTTTTTTTTTGAATGCATTTGGAACTGGCTTCGATGATTCCGAATGACTTCTTTCCTAAAAATATTGAGATAATTTACTTGAAAAAAAAACGATTCTTACATTAGTTTTAGAGTCGTTGCTGTTCGAAAATAATCGAAATATTATTCAATGCTCCTTACAGCCAGTTTTAAGGTTTTACCATACTTATATATTCTAGCGCTATAAAGTAAATTCCATACATCTCGTTGATAGTCGATTTAAATATAGATATTCCCTAATTCGAAATTATAATAATGTACTGTTCTCAGTTTAGATTCATATAGGACAATGTTCGTTACTCGGAATTCGGTTGCGCGTTGACTGGTTTTAACTGGTTCTTTGTTATTGTATTTTTTTTCTTTGAAATCCGTAAGAAATTTTCAAAATTAAACTTCCAAGCCATTTTCGAATCGTGCCTCTTATTATCAGAGTATTATTGTACAAATTTATAAGAGAAATTACGTTTTGATGTCCGAAGCATCAGCCATTGAGTCACAGTTCGAACAACAATTATATGGATAAAGGCGTATAATGATCGGACAATTGACGATAACCAATTATTGCAACGAAGCATACATAAATATTGAAAAACGATCAAAGATAATCCAACAAAACCATTGCTCCTCGTTTATATTATGGGGGGGGGAGGGTACATTTTCATAGCCCATTCGAGATCCCTTAAGTTATATGGAAATTTTCGTATATATTATTCGTTGCTCTCTGATTCTCACGGCGAGTCGTCGGCCCTTCGATGGAATTATAAACATTTTCCACCCAGAAACCCCGAGATATCGTTAATAACAGTTACCGATCTATCGCCCGCAATTACGTAAAACGCGACCGAGCCCCGCTCGCTATATTTGCTGCCTTGCCCGCAACTTCGGTATCTACCGGTAAATCTATATATAGACCCAATACGCCTCATCTTGAAGCTGAAGCGACGAGAGCTGTCAAAGCCCATTGTCGCAATACTGTGTAACGCGTTAAAGTGGCACGAACAGTTTGGGGGAGGGGGGGGGCGCTGGGAGGATGCGAAGAAAATAAGCCTAGAAAAGTTGGCCGACGCCTGTGAATTACTCCGCCCAAAATTTATAAAAAGAAGAGTAAAAAGAGACGACTTTTTCCATTCGCTGCCTATCCACTGCTGGGCATTGCAGCGATAATGGACAAATTATATATATATATATATATATATATATATATATATATATATATAGGTTATTGACGGAATGCGCGAAATTTCGTCCCAAGACCATTTTGCACGAGTGCCTATATAAATTTTCCCCGCTCCGCGCGATAATTCTATTTATAAAATAAGCGCGCCGCTCTGAACCGCCCGCGCGCCAGACCGCTGTGGCCCCTCCTCGGTTTTCCCCCGAAAATTTCTCGCGGGCAGCCCCACTTCGGGGCGCTCGGGGCGAAGGAAAGCGGCCTGCCTGGAGGGAGAAAGAAACGGGACGCGCGCCTCTTTTAACGGGGGCTTCATCGCGCGTCGTACGATTCGATCTCGTTTTAACGCACGGATTCTTTATGCTTTCGAACGAGAACGCGCGATTACGGCAGTGTTCCTCGACGTTCCCACAAACATCGATTACTTAACCGATCCAGATCTAGTTGCCGGTGATAATACCAATCGCGAGTTGTCGTCGCTGTCCACGTGTCGAGGCGCGAACGTTTTACCGGTCTATGACGCTTTACTCGGACGTAGTCAAAATTGCGCCGTTTTCCTGGAGAACGGATTGGCGCTCTCTTAAAGGGCGCAACGATCCCTTTTGACGGTGATCAAATTACGTCCTATAAAGTTCTAATATTAAAATTTGTAGAAGAATTTAATATTATTCCTTATATACCGTGATTCTATTTAGCGTGATGTAAGTTGAACCGCAACTGTTAAAATCTAGCACTACTCCATTGAAGAATAATGCGATAACGACAACTCTTTAAATGTCGGAAGTACTATCGGATTTATCTAAAAAAAAACAGATTCAAATGACTTCTCCCATGGAATAAAAAAAACAGTCTAGGTATGATACGAGCGAGATTAAATACAATTATCTTCCAAGTTTAAATAAACTCGGTAACAGATATTTAAATACGTGCGGACGTCGAAAAGTAACGTATCGCCGCCTGGCGTTATGAAGTTGAACCGAAAGTTTTAAAGAGCGAAATTTTAAACCCGCGCGACTCTCTCTGGAGTAAAAATTAAATAATTTCTCCCTAATTACTCTTTTATGAGTAAAACGAGCACTTCGGCTTTCAAGACTCCGAATTTCAGAGAATAGTAGACTTTTCGAACGACAACGCGTATCTCGACGTGATATAAAATTAGCGCAGCGCTATGAGGAAAGGTTTATTCGGAAACAAAATATATTTTCGATCTGCAATAAAGCGAGCGATATGAAGTTAATAGTAATAGAACGATCGCAGTGCTCGGAAGAAGTACAATTGTTGCTTTTATATTGTTTGCGTTTAATGGGAAAAAAGTTTTTTTTTTTATCTTGCCCATAAAAAGACGTAGGTGGAGAAAGAGCGCTGAAAATTACGAAAACCGTCTGTACGAAGGAGGAAAAAGCTTTCGTAAAATAAGTTCGAAGGTGGACATCGTCGAACAGCTTCGAGACGATTGGTATAAATTTAATTATTAACATTGCCATTTATCCCGTTCACTTACACAGCGCTGTAAAAGACAACCTACTGAATTTATCAGTACAATGGCAAGTTATGCTTTCGATAGAAAATTCAAAATAACGTTCGAAAATTTGCAACAACAATAGAAATACCGAATACCAAATACCATTATACAGAAAAGCAATAAAAACTGGATGTTAAATTCGTCTATATATTTTTATACCTTGAGACGAATCTTCTCAAAGAGATCTGTATATAGATACGTATCATTCGCTATGTGTTCCCAATCATATTTAATCAATAGCAGTGGAAAAATCTCACAGACACGATCTATTTTTTTTCTCTATTTTTTTTTCTAATTCCCGCTCGAAACAACGTCTTTATTTCAGAGATGACGTGCATCTGTATTTTCTGGTATGATTTAAAGTCTCGTTAACGTCGAGATTATATAAGACTTTATAAAATTTTATAACCAGCGAGATTTCCACGCCTATTATATTACTTTGTCGCACTGATGTTTTCTGTTCGAAAGCCTTCGCACTTTCGTAATTCATCGAATTTACAGTAGCGTTCGATGAGAAAACTACTTTTCCATAGCTACGTAAAAGGGAATTTCTTTTTTTTTTTTTTTTAACCAAACAACACATCGCGTTCCATTCGAAAGAATAGCATTTACGCGTTGTCGCATCTCTGTAAAAATTTACATCCGCTTTATTTATAAACGTATCATCGTAGACCTTCGTTACCAGTGAGCGTCGTTATTGGCAACATAAATAGAGCGACGTTATATAAATAATCTATTAAAAAAAAAAAAAAAAAAATGTTGCATTTTTTGTATATTATACCGATCAATATTTATATATACTTCATATTGTCACCGTTCTATTGATAAACTAATATAATACTAACACGTCAGATATACAGCGAATGCAACAATATTACAGTGTCATCAAATCGTAGATGCAGCCGCGACTGATGTTCGCAGATAAAATACGCTAGATAAATAAATTCGTCCAATTCGTAAGTACGTCAGATTTACTTTGCTATGCTAACATTTTCGCAAATATATATTTAATCCTCATCGAAGTATATGATTGTTGGCTCAGAATTATGAAAATTCGAAATACCCCATCCAATACGGTGGCTTATTTTTTTTTCTCGCTCAATATATTTGGAATTTCGTATATGAGGACGTTTGCTGCCTTTGAGAGAAAGTTCCATGTCGAACCTGACAAGTTCAATATCGTTAATTCGATAGGTACATTCTGACTTATTTCCCTGTGTTCTTACAACGTGTCATTTTTAACCCACGAGGATGGATAGAAGTGAAAAAAAAAGAAACATGAAGAAGCCATGATTCGACGAGGCCCATGCAACTCTCATTAATAGAGCGTTAGTCTTCTCAACTTGTCGGAATGATGCTTTATCGATACTCTTAATCGATGATTGTCACGAGAGACTTCGAAATCCTGCAGAAATAGCTGCGCACAGGTATTTACAGCTGAAACAATTGACGACTCATGTATAATGCCTTCTCCGACTCTTTATGTAAGGATCTGATATGCGTCTGTGTTATCATATTTATGGACATCGTGAGGGGGGTCCGTGCTGCATACACCGCCTTTCCAAAATAACTTTCCGGCAAGAGTAATTGGGAATTGATCGGTGGGCTTGCACGTTCGTCAGCCAATGGCGCTGTCTACGATTTCATTTTGGTCCATGGGCGTTCGTAAAAGGCTACGATAGGGAGAGAGACTCGAATGAACACGATATTTTTATCGAAATAAACAGAATGAAATTGACCGGCCTCGTTCCCATCGTAGTCGAAGGGAGACGACGAATTCAACTTTTGCCGATCGAGCAACCAAAAAAAATCTCCGTTTCGAATACCATGACATCTATAAGTATTGAATTATTACAAATTGTACTGAAACGCGCTCTTTATCCACGCCTACTCTACATTCCTGCGAAGTTTCAAATAGACTAATCCACCTATATAGAAACGTGAACGTTTTTAAAAACATCACTTGTAATTGCCAGTTACGAAATTTTAAAAACGTTCTCGTTTCCATTATGCACGACTAATCCAGTTGAAAATCTGCAATAATCTAAAAATGATTAATTAAAATGCGCAATGATTTTATTAGTAAATCTTATTAATAAATGAATATCCGGTTATGTTTGCATAAAAAAATCTTTAAAACAGAGCGTTTTTCTACTGAATCGGGAATCAGTGCATCAGAGCAGTCGCCAGCCATCATGCCTCTTAAATGATAAATATAGTCCCACGGCTCTCGGTAGGTAAGGTAGGCGTCCGTTAAAGTTATGCTTAAATATAAAAGGACACGTTTAAATAAAAACGGCGTGAAGTCTTGAAAGGCTTGGACTTGTATTCGCATATTATACGCATATATATGCGATATATATATATATATATATATATATATATATATGTATATACCGCACGGCCGGCGCGTTGCGTTTATTAATAAGCCCCGAAGAATGAGATTATCCCACCGCCATCTGGCAGAGGAATTTTATTTATAAACTTTCTTCTTGGCATTTCGATTATGAGCCGTCGTACCGGCCGTGGTGCGGCAGAAACGCGGACGGCGATTTCGCCCTGCCAAAAATTGCATTGCGTGCGACTTTTCTGCTAGCGCCGAGGGGACGAGAGAGCGAAAGAGAGAGAGAGAGAGCGATGAGGGAGGGGGATGGGTAAGGTAATTTCTAAAATTAGACTAATCCGTATTAGTCCGCGTGTGAAAGCGGCCGGATTCTCGATGTGTACCGCTGCAACGCGGTATCGCACGTACTCACGCACGCCGGTACACGGATTGGAAATTATTGTAGCACGATTGTTGGTATAAAAAAAAAAAAAAAAATAATTTAAATCGAGACGTCGGACGATTCGATCAACTCGTTGTGAGAGTACCAGTTACCGTTTCTACCAGAAAAATGGACGAAATGGCCGTACATACAATTACGATAACATTTACATTTGGACGAGCAATGTAAATGAAAATTAACCCTATATATCATCACCGTTAATCCTTAGAGTACCGGGATTTTAGATATTTTCAATGCCTTTTGTTTGTAAACTGCGATTAAATGTTTGCCAGTCGGAGTATGCATCGACGCACATATGCCTCATGCCGGTCCGGGACGGTAATGCCCATGTAAAATTTTTCATAATTGAAAAAAACTATTCTAACATTCAATAACTATTCTACGGATTGAAAAGTATATATATATATATATATATATATATATATATATATATATACGATTCTGAAGTCCAAATTGAAAAATTTAAATTCAAAAATGAAAAAAAATTCGAGATAAAACATTTAGTCTATTTGAAATTTTGACAATATAACTATGTATTTATGTACAATAACAATAATTAATTATTTAAAATAATTATTATTATTTATTGCTAATTATTAGTAACACCCATCAATCGGTCTTAATCATTATTCGGTACAAAATAGGTGTTTTACAATCGTTTATTTTCTTTCGCATATATGCGTCATATCGACACTCTAAGGGTTAATCCGTTCCTCTATGATATACCGGATTTTATCATTTTTCGTTTTTTTTTTAAATGTAAGTATCACCTATTATCGAAACACGCTTGCGGCCTTATCGCAAATAAAAAAGGGCTTTCTGCGATAACTTTACGATAACACAATACGAATAAAATATAAAAGACGTTGTATAATTTTCTTTTTTTTTTTTACAATCGTTAGATTGCAATAGTCGCATTTCTGTAAATTGATAAAATTATATAAAATATACGCAACTTGAAACTGTCGATGATTAATTAGTTTGGCTTACGTTGTCATAAAGTGTTTCCGTCCATTATACCAAATCATGGGCACCACATCGTTAAACATAAGACAGACCGTATCGAAATTATTTAGAAATCTTACGGAAGGTTTTTTCTCCATTGATTAAGTACGCGGGACTCTCGTGGACAAACGTTCTTTCAAGCAATGCTCGATGTAATGGAAATCCGATGTGTTAATTGTCGTGCTGACCTTCCTTTATGTGGGATACAGAAATCGAAAGTATCCGTATTAAGAAAATCCGATTAACTTCAAAGCTCGAAAATCGTAGGGAACCTTTCGTTAATTGTGCGAAGTTACGGTTAATTTTATTTTATCGCTTATTATATCGTGGCAGATAGAAGATATTTATTTGCAATAGGTGTTAAGAAACGACCGATAACCGATGAGGGGAGCAAGCTTTGGACTTGACCCGTACAAATGTACAATAGAAATTTTTCAACGACGTATAATCCATGTGATATAAGATGAGCTCCTATACATCGCCGATGGCCGCCTGCCTTACTTATAAGCTCTCGTCTCGTCTTTCATTTGTCACCCGTCCAACCCTTCATTCTCGTTCATTCTCTTTTCCTTTGCCCGTAACACCGAAATTCCATCCCATGTTGAGGCCGGAGTTTCATCTATCTCTCTCTCTCTCTCTCTCTCTCTCGCTCACAGGACATTAATAAAACAACAACAACAACCACATGAAGAAAAAAGCTCCAGTCCCTGTCTATCTGAAAGTAAAATCGACCTCGTCCATCGCCGCTCGCGTTTGCGCCGAGTCCCGAATGGCCGGGCGGAAGAGTCTTACGAATACAAAAAAAAAAGTGTACACGAAAGTTACTATCCGCGCCTCTGGAGTGGCGTGCGAAAAGAGCGTATTTTATGCCTCGTGCTCCGCATCTATTATCCATGCACTTCCAGAAGCGGGCGCGGCCTGTTCGGTTCGCGAGCGCGTTCGTCGCAGAATCGACGTTATAAATTCATTGTTCTACGATATATATATATATATATATATATATATATATATATATATATATGTCTATCTATATATTCTGTGATGGTACACATTGTGGGGAAAGATCGCGGAAAAATTAAAAAGTTTATCTTTCATCAAATTAATAATCAAATGATAAATCTAAATAAAACTATAATCAAATTTTGTTTACAATTCTCACCAATTATCAATGAATTATACACTATTTATTTTTAAAATCATTCTAATTACAACTTGAGAACAGCGAATAAATCTGAATTTTTTTACCGTAAAATCAAAATTTATGCAAATATATATCTAGGAATCGTATATTACCTATTGTATAATTTTTTGCACTGGTAATTTTAGATAATATGAATTTTTGTATAAATTTAAACCATTATGCTTGTGTACATGATCAAAAAATTTCGAACAAAAATAGTCATATGTACAAACTTTAAAATGAAACCTGTTAGAAAAGAAAAATGGGAAACTCTGGAAATTAAACGTAAATACCGCAGTTACAAAAAACCAATAACGCAAGCATATGTCATGTCGTTCTTCCTGGTATTTTTTGTAACATTATAAACAGAATGAATTAACTGACCTGACTGAAATTCAAGAAATCAACACCACATTTTCTACAAAGATTCCTTAAGAAAAAATTCGATTTACATCGTCTAAACAAATATGTTTATCATTATAACTACATACCAAAAAAAAAAAAAAAGATAACTTCCGAAACTAATAAAATTATAACTTATTCCCTTTGCGAATGAATGATTTATAATATCAAAATATATAACGCTAGATTTCGGGCGAGGGTAAGAGGGCGAATGGGAATAAGCCGGCGACAAAAAAAAAATGTGTACCGCGTAATTTATGGGTACGGTCCCTAATCACCCGCACGGTCGTGCAAAAAGCAAAACTCGCGCCCAGCCGCACTTGCGCCACCCTAGAGCGCTCGTATAAATTGTCGTTTGTAAAACAAGGGCTAGGGGGGGGCAGGGGCAGGAGGGAGGGAAAACGAACGCCGTTCCGTTGCCCTGGACGTTGACGCGTTGATCTGTTGGAAAAAGCGTGGCAAAAAAGCACTGTATAATAACTCGCAACGATGCGTGCGTGCGTGTGTGCGTGTGGATGTATATATATGCAGAAATGCGCGTGACCCCGTGGTAGCTGAAACGCGTTCTTGCTACATAATACGGGGGTTAGGGGGGGGGGATACAAGCTGATACGTAAACTTTCGCCCGACAATGATACCGAACGAGCTGCAAAGGTGGAGGGACGGAATGGCAGCGGAAGGAATAAGGGTCAAACTTTCGTCAGACAACGTAGTCTTTAGCTCTATATAAATTAACCTCGCATTTAGTTATTACTATATCATATAATTATAATGGATACTTTTTTCCACCAAGATGCTGGGTCTCTCTCTCTCTCTCTCTCTCTCTCTCTATCTCGATGTGCTTATTCTGTCGTATTATCAGTTCAGGTCATGTAAGAACGATCTGTACGTGTGTACAATAAATTATGGAATCCACATCGGTTGAATCATGAAAATAAAATTAAAAGAAATAGAATTGAGATTATTATAGAAAACCATACAGAGTCTTTCTCCGAATTACAATGTGATTGTTTTTTTTTTCTTTTTCAGGCACAAAATTACTAATCCCTTGTTTGAAAACAAAGCGAATGAAAAATGCGTTACAAGCGAACGTTTGAAGCGGTAAATATTGCAAATAATCACTGAACCTGCATGCGAGGCAGTTGGAAGCCATTTAACGCTTAAACTATCGCAATTACGGACAAAAAAACAGGAGAAACTACACAAATATTTCACTATTAGTAAAATGGCGAGACTTAACAAAAATACTATTTGTAAAAAAAAAAAAAAAACAACAGTAATGATTTCATTTACTTGCAATTCGCCAATTTACATATATTTGCATAAGCTAAACGTTTAATTTTAATACCTTCCAAGCTTACTCGCGGCAATACGCCATAAAACGCCGCTCGAACAGATTAAGGCTAAGCAGAAAAAAAAAAAAAAAAAACAAACAAACAAAAAATAAATAAATAACAACGAGAGATAAGAAGTACGCAGATTCGGGTACGGTCTTCCCTCATCAATCCGATCGTTTCTTTCTATAATGATTAGAAAAAATTTCTATCTATATATATATATATATATATATATATATATATATATATATATATATATATATATATATCGGCTTTTCCGAGAATTTACGAGTAATTCGACGGTACGTGCAAAATGCTGGGTGCGTTTGGAAGATGATATTTGTATGAAAAATTTGTCATATATACTAGATAAATTTACCTTTCCTTATATTAGAGATGAATATAAGCAGCCAATTGCAACCCTTATGGATATATATCGTCATCATATAAAATTCAGTAGTACCGAATTATTACGTAAAAATCTAAATACTATAGATATTCTGTAAGTTTGTCTTAAGTAAATTACTATTTTGTAGCGATTTATTGTATGAACTGTGTAAATTGTTATATTTCCTTTATAACTATGATTATATATAAATTTGCACCTATCTATTTATCTATTAAGGACAGTCTGACTGTCATTATAATTTTTAATTTAATTTTTATTTTTATTTTTATTATTTTTGTGTATTGATGTATTAATGTTAATGTAGATATGTATTGATATTGTTACGTATTGTTTTCGATTAATTTGATCGGACTGTAAGACCAAAGAAAAAATATTTATTAATTTGTATATAAGCAGTCGACAAAAAGTACAATTAAATTGTCTATTTATCTATCTATCTATCCACCTATATATATATACGACACCATTTGGACGTTTAAATATGGTAAGAAGAATAATCAATAGTTCAGACAGTGAAATTAATTATACATACCGAGTAAACTAAAAGTGTGCGCTTTAAAAGTGACGCTCAAATTTGTTAACTGTAAGGAATATCGTTTTTTCTCATAATCAACAATAATATATCGAGCACTTTCATTTGTTGTGCACACAATTGAGTCGAAATTGTCCATGTTCGTTATATTATTCTGAGAAAAAAATTTACGGTTGTCATAAAATATTTTTATAATATAATGGAGGATAAAGCATAGCTGTCCAAAGAAATACGTACAATTGGTACATCGATTTGGTATTAAAAATAATTAATAATAACTTATTATGTTATTCGAATATACAAACTTTACAACGATATTTGTTATTGTTACTGTAATTGATTGAACTGCTCCTCCTTCTAATAAGCATTAACAACAAAAACAATTGAGAATTTAAAGGTAGCAAATGGTTATTTCTCTCTCTCTCTCTCTCTCTCTCTCTCTTATGATAGAAAAATTACAAAAAAAAGGACAAAAACCGACGCAAAAGTCTACTTAATCCAAATTTCTTCCTACGTCAATCTATCCAGCAGGGCAGGGGGAGGAGGTAGGGAAATTCATCGGATCGTCGACCGTCAAACCTACTGCGTAGAACACGGACGGGCGGGGGGGGGGGAGATTTTGCATCAGATCGACGCTATTCGCATCCAATAATTTTGTAATAGTGGGCGGCGCGAGAGAGGGGGAGAGATCGACTAGAAGACTGCAGAAGCGCGCGCGCGCGCGCGCACATCAACCAGGAAAGCACGAACCTATAGCCGAACTTCTGCGCGAACATTGTGCGCATCGGCTCGGCAAAGGGTGAGATCGATATATATATATAATTATGTAGGTGCGTATATATGTATGTATATATGTATGTATGTATGTAATCTTGGTATGTATAGATGTATACACGCGTACGGGTGTCTAGAGAGCGAGAGAAAGACTAAGACTGTGAGAGGGATAGAGAGAGAGAGAGTGGGAGGCGTTGACCCAGTGCGCGTTCCACACACGAGCCCCGCGGGACCAAGAATATCCGCACTGAATCCTGGCTCGATCCCCCTCCGCTACGTCGGCAGCGACGCGAACGCTCCGCGAAACGCGAAATGACGAGGGAGACGGAGAAGAGGCGCTTACTCGCTAGCGGTCTCTGTACCCCCTTCGAAGAGGCGTTGAAGCTCGATCTAACGCGCGCGCGCGCGCGCCCGCGTGCTCTCTCCCTCTCTCTTTCTCTCTTTCTCTCTCTCGTAACTATATGTGTCAGTAAAGGAATTTCGCGGAAGGGAGACGAAGAGCGCTCAACGTTTACGTTTGTATGAAGAGAAAGCTCGGGGGAAGGGAATTACATCACGGGTTGCGCGCGCAGAAGCCGCAGAGACGGAGTGTCATTCCTCTCTCTCTCTCTCTCTCTCTCTCTCTCTCTCTCTCTCTCTCTCTCTCTCTCTCTCTCTCAACTTGGTGTTTGTCATTTTGTCGGCAATACATGAGAAATATTTATTTATTTTTTTAATTTATTTCCGTCTCCGATACGGAAGACTAGATAGTTGTTGGAACTTAGATAATATACAGAAACAGCGAGCTCGTTCGTACACAGGAAATGTCCGTAATTCTATACGAACTGGACAGATACACGTGCACACGCGCGCGCGCACACACACATACACACACGCCCAGAGAGAGATAGAGACAGAGAGCTAAATAATAATGCACAAATATGGTACAAATTCAATGCAGTCGATCGTAAACTAACCAACTGCTTCGGTTGATTATTGCATTATATTAATGTCGAACTATAACTGCTATATATATATATATATATATATATATATATATATATATATATACATATCGCTTTATTTGCTATCAGATGGATACCCATGTGGCATCTATATATATATATATATATATATATATATATATATATATATATATATACTCATCTACGTATAGTTTATCTCTTGTATACGGCGAATGGTTCAAATCGCGTTTGGTATAAACCAGGAAGACGACTAAAGACAAAAAAAACAAAGTAAGCATTCTCTTTAGTCTAGCGGCATCAGTACGCGGGTAGCAAATTTTTAATCTTTTTTAAATTAAAGTGATTTTCGTCAAACACGAGAAGTTTCTAAGATCAGTGCACGATTGATCAATGAATCTTTTCGAAACATATTTTTTTTAATACCAACCTACAGGTAAGACAATTTTATTTCACAACAGAGAGCGACGAAACGATTGATGAGAAGAATTGGCAAAGTATTCATCGACTCAGCAGGTTCCTCTGGATACCTCAAAGTCTTTTAAACATATATATATAAGAAATTCGTAAGACGTATCAACGATCGTCGGTCTGAATTGTCTGAGCTCGATAAAAAAAATGTCACTGAACAATATAATAATGTAGGAAATACGTGAATATAATGAAAACGTAAAAGAGCCGAATTAAAATGTATTAATACTACTAATAATGATGATGATAATCATGACGATAGCAACGACAGAAGCAACAACGATAACAGTAACATTAATAGCAACAAAAATAGCTCAACAGCAGCAGCAGCAGCAAGCGCATCAACATTAACAGCCACAGTAACAGCAACAGCAAGAATAATGATGGTAATTATTGTCGCGGAGCTGTCATCGTATTCGCATCGTTCGACGGTCGACGGCGCCCTTGGTCGCGGCTGAACGTTGAAAACCACCGCGATCTTCCAATCCTCCTTGTCGACATACACGAAAGCCGCTTTCGCAACGACGGCCTAAATAAATCCGTTCCTACCCGTGGATGGACGAAGCAAAGATTCGTTTCAGCCGCCCGATGTCGCCTCCCCCCTCCCCCACATCCCTCCTTTCCTCCCTCGCGTATACCCTAAGCTTGGTTATACTACTTGGTGTCCGTATGGCGCGTCGATCGTCCAATCGCAGAACTCCTGTATTAATCGGACGCTCGAAAATACAGCCTAACGGGTCCGAGAATGGCGAGAATTCTCTGGATTCTCGAGGTCGGAAGTAAGGAGGAGACGATGCAGGCTGACCGTTTAAAAGAAGGAGTGAGACAACGGAGAAGAAGCGATATTACAGGGGTATCGATAAGCATTCGAGAGGTTGGGTGACAAGTGTGCGGGAAAGAGAAAAAAGAAGACTGGTGAGGGGTCACCAGCAACAGCCCCCCCCCCCGCCTCACTCTTCCTCTTCCTCACACACCAGCGCGGGCCGACCGCTGCTTAATAATTCCTCGTGAAATCGATCGACGCAGAACGGTCACGGTGAACTATTTTTGTATAATAGACCGAGCGGCAAGCTGCTAATGCACGACAGTGCATTAAAGGGGAGTGGAGGGGGCGGGATAGCGGTGGGTGACGTCGCGTCGTCGGCCGTTTTGCCCCTGCTGCTGCGGGTCGCCCTCGCTCGGCGTCCGGAAAATGGAGAAAATTTTTATACATGTATGTATATATATATATATATATATATATATATATATGCATGTATGAAAATTTTCTCCATTTCCCCGGCACGCTCTCGAAACTCGAATGAATAAAATGTTAAGCTATCGACCGAGTTCGTTCGATTTGCCTTGGCAATCGATGAATATACATCTATTTGTAAGTATAATAATGAAATTTTAGAACGAGAACGTGGACATAATCCTACATTGAAGCTTTAATTGAATAAATTTATATTATTCTCACGTTTTCCAATAGGCGTCAATGATTTGAGTAGGCACTATTAAATTCTACTACTCGGCCGCCGTGCGTGAGATTACAGTTTTTTAATATTATCCCAAAGTAATCATCTCCCCAACGAAGAATATCAGGTGCTTATCAGAATTAAAATAACCACAGCGTGTATTAATTACCCTTCAACGTTGCCATTAGAATTCCTGAGTAGTGTATTAACAGCAGAATGACAATAATTAAATGTATCTTATAGCGCTAATGATAATGAAAAAGCATTACTCTACTAGCGACTCACGATGATATGTCTATATATATATATATATATATATATATATATATATATATATATATATTTAAATATTTTGAATAATAAAAAAAAAGACTGGCTAATAGAAATAAATATTTGAAGTGAGTCCTGAATAAATAAGTAATTTTTTAAATCGAGTAATTATTTTTAAAGTTCTGATTGTCAATCTGAGTAATAACAAAATGAGTGACTTTTAATGTCCAAATGCTCTTTAATTTGTCGTTTTGGGACACTTTGAATAAGTGAAACTGTTTATTTTCCAGTAACTTTAAAAACAAATTTACAAAAAGAATTAACTTTACAAATTGGGCAGAAGTATTGGGATGTTAAGTGGAAAGAAGTCAGGTGTGGAAAAACAAAACAATAGAGAAATCCAGTTTGATCTAAAATCAAAGTGGACAAAATCGAATCTATGATTAGCTAAGCATTATTGCACGATTTAGTATTGACTCGTGACCAAATATCAACGATCCGCGAATGAATTTTCGTTTAAATTAAATGAATCATGTGTGTTCAGTGACTTGCTAAACACGTTTCCACTTATTGACATAGTATTCCTGTTCCATTTGTAAATTTAAGTTCATTCTGACATTAATGTCGCAGTGTTTAAAAGGAAACAATTGAGTCTGCGCGAAACCTTGCGATAAATATCATTTATATAGTCCAAAATAAGTAGTTACGATATAACTTAGAAATTGATTACTTAATTCGGAAACAAGAATTTCATGTTTTTTCAACAACAAAAAAAGTACTCCGGATTTCGAAATGCTTATTTTGTGAAAGTAAATAACCTATGAATTTAATTAACCTATTTATTTTAAAAGAATTTAAACGTGGATGTAAGAAGGGACTAACAAATAAGATATTCCCTGCGTCGTACATAAAATTAAATGTAAGAACTGTCCTGCTATATGCGTAGAAATGAGAAGAAAAAGACATAATACGCGACAGTGAAACGCCATAAAAAATGAATAAATTTAAAAAACTCTCCGATGGCCATTCATTCGTTCTTCGTCACACGAGCATAAAGGCTCATTGGACTAATGTTAGCATTCTCGCGGATGAATCGAATTGCGCGCTACTTAACAAAATTAGCAGATAATGCAATTAATCATAAACGATGTGCGTGGTGGTATGGGCAGTATTAAAATCTATCTTAGAACGTACAACAGAAATAAGGTCTAATTGATGAACGCATCGACGAATTAATTTTTGTAATTCACTCGACCCAGTCCTAGAAGGAAAGAATCTTAAGAATCCATATGTCGGCATGTCGCAGTACTGTATTGACGTGAAAACAACAAACAAAAAAAAAAGCACGGCCCTCAAAAAGGATCCGTGTCGACATTGATATCAGTTAATACTCAGTGGGATTGAAATTTTCAAATATCCCTCGGCCACGATGAACTTGGAACATCGACGTTTGGAAACAGCGTAGATTCGCATTGTAACGTGTATTTCTCATGCTAAACCCGGCCAATACGATCGCGGGCCGCGTGTTTGTCGCACACTTGTTTTTAGACTCCATCTTCGGATACGTCGAGCACGCGCGTCGAGGCAGAAATAATGCCGAGGGCTAGACGGGGTCGTCGAGGCGAAGGGTAGAGAAAGAGAGATGAAGAGAAAGAGAGAGAGAGAGAGAGAGAGAGAGAGAGGAGAGAGAGCGAAAGAAACAATGATTGATCGAGTTCAAAAAGGAGTGGCGGATAAAAGGAAAAAAGCACCGTATATACCACGCGACGAGAAAGAAAGTTAATACACGTATAATATTGATTGGCGTCGGGTACGCGGGTAGAAGAGAGAGGGAGGGGGGAGGGCACAAGAGCAAAGGAAGTCGCTCTGCCATATATCTATATATAACGTGCGCCGATTTCATTCACGGGGTGCGCCTGCACCTAGCGCACGCACACGGTGCGCCGGGAATGTAAAATTACACACACGCACACACACACACATGTATATGTATATGTATCCTTATACGCAATCAGCTCTAAAAGGAAAGTCACACTAGGGGTGGGGGATGCTAGAGTCGCCACCAGGTACGAAGATTACAACCATGAGGGGAAAGGGGCTATTTATAAATCTGTTAACAAATGTTCTTTTCTATCGCAAACATGTTTTATTAAAAATTCCCAGATACTTGCAAGTGTTCTTCAGACCGAAGGTAACGTAATAAAGAACATTTTTATATTGTCTTCAGGATGCACCTGAGTGCTGGGACATTTTTAGGGACTAGGCATTTGTTATTGTTTGTTTCCTCATTGATTCTTTTTTTTTTATAATCATGAAAGAAAGAATATGATTTATACTTAGGATTAAAGGTTTTCTGTATTTGTGGTAAAAGAAATTCGTGATTCCGTTGTATAGCATAGATATCGGTTACGATTACATAAGATCTACAGGAAATTAAGAATTTTTTTTATTGTAAATCTCATTTTCTTTTTGCTTGAACTCCGGAAGTATTGTTGCATCGCTGGGAATTTATATGAGATACAGTCGCGAAACAAGTCATCGAACACGTAGGTGCGTACAAATTTTGCTGGAAAAATTAAAAGGGCATAATTGTGTCACGTTCGCCATTTTTTCGCCTCTTCTTCTCATTGGGCAATACTCCGACGAACTCTCAGCTGTATCGAGAAGAAAGATAAAATGAGCATGTTCAAAAGTTCAAATCTAATTTCTATCAACAGCATGTTCAAATCTAATTCCGTGCTCGTCGGCTTGAATTCATCATTTTTCTCAATGTTTCAATTGCCTGTTATACGAGCTTGCTTCGAGAGATGCAGAGTACGTAACATTTAAAGAAAAATCATCGATTCGTCACAAATAAAGTTTAATGTCACAGAGAGACGGATGGAAATCATTGTTTACGCAATTCATGAATAATACATATTATTTAGTATTGGTAGATAAATAAAAATTACAAATTAATACGTGTGCGAGGAAAGTTATATATTTCATTTTATTTGGATTTTTCATAATTGCAGCTTCTCTAAACTAATGTTTAAGCAACAACTAATACGCAAAATTAAGACAGTGGCAAATAAAGGAAAAAATATTTAGTATCCAAGATTAAATAAAAAGATGTTATCAGCTGAATAGTTGCAATACTTAATCATTATCATCAATAATCAAAATAATTATTTTGATAGAATATTATGTCTATATAATTATTACAGAATAAGGAATTGCGCGAGTCAAATGATACAAAATGCTCTTTAGAAATCAAACATTCCTTCTTTCAGAATCGAAACATATTGTATAGATTGTAAAAATTTTGAAACTAAAATCGATTGATCTGTTTTTGGGCTGTCTTTTTTTATTATGAAATAATGAATCGCTAATTATTATAATTACATAAGCTCAAAATCTAAAAGGACTCTCTCTCTCTCTCTCACACACACACGCACACACTATCTCGCCTTCTTTCATTATCTGAGCCAGGGATCAACTAAATAAACGCCGCTTGTAATCACCGGTAATTAAAGAAATTATTAACAGAATTCATTCTTCTAATTTAATCCGAATTAGCACTCTTTCTTTTAGAGAATGAATTAAGCCCAAGTAGCTGTAAAACGTCGCCAACTAAAACATATCCGAAATGCCCTTATTTGAGTGGAAATCAAAGAATGATCTGGGGTACATCCCCCTCCTCCCGTTCCTCCTCCTTTCTTGCTCGCCACGCTATTTACCCGTACGTAAATGAGATGCTGCTTGCTCTTGAGGCGCTAGCGATTAAACCAAATTACGTGTATATATTGCAAAATTAACGGAGCTGCACGCGGAATAGAGATATTCAGAGAGGTCGATGTACTTAAAGGATTCTGATTTGGCTCGCAAGATACGATTTGCGTATGTATATGCGTACGGCGCACACAAAAAAAAAAATTGTATTGCCAACGACACCGGTCTACGTTTTATATAAGCCCCTAAGGATTAAGCTATATACTCAATTAAATTAAACTATATACTCAATTTCCTCGCACGTTTCTGGAAATAAACAATGTAATACTTTTTTAACAATCATTTCCATTAGTTTAATTTTTTTTGTTGTTGCAATGCTAAACCCCTTTTTTTAATCTAAATTTGGAATAGTTTAATGTAGTTTCGAATGAAACAATATATGCGGAGACTTTATACCATTAGTAGAAAGAAAATTTCCCGGAACGGGAAAGATTATCAGAGAGTGTAAGAGTGTAGTTTCATCGATAACGGGTAATAAGCGATGTACGCTATCATCAGGATGGACTAACTACGAACATCAGGATGGACTAACATCGAAAAATCAAGCGAAAAATTCCAAATCTTCGAAAAATTTCCAAAATCATTCTTCCTTTAGTCAACGATAACGACCTATACCAACCAAATGTCAATGACTATTCATTGAATGACATATTCAATGAATTACAAAGCGTTACTATTTATAGTACGAAAAATTCCGTACTCTGATAATTGCTCACATTGTCTACATTTACTTTATGTAAAACAGTGCTATATACCTCGAATATGTAATAAATAATGATATATAATTAAAAAATATTACATAAGAAATCGATCTTGTGTATCTCTGTGTGTTTGTTTGTTTGTTCTCTTTTTCGAATAAATGCAACGCCAACTAATTGCATAAACGACAGGTCTCCCGTTTCGCGAGCGATCGTGAGGCAGGAGAATCCGCGAGACGCGAGGGGACGAGGGAAATAGGCGGCCGTATAAATATATGGATATCGGTCACACGTGTGCCCGAACGACGCGCAGTCTTTGGCCTATTATCCGCGACGACGACGGACGAATTGTTCTCGGAAAATCGCCTCGTGACAATAGACACTCGAGCAGTATAATTTATTACCCGCGCCATATATATTTCGCAGACCGAGAGTCGCGCCTCCGCTAATTTTAAATTAAAATGCGGGATTATTAAAAAAAAAAAAAAAAAAAACACACAAAACAAAATAATAATAAAAAAAGAACAACTCGAATGGTAATGGCTTACGTATTATGCCTCGGCATATCGATAATTAATCGTCAATTTCGTAATGTCGTTGAAAAAATTCCACCTCCGACGGAATTCTCATACTTAACTCTGGCACCGAACGCGAAATCAAAGTGGCCTCAGTTTCGATCTCAGTCGTACATAATGAAAAACTAGCGCTGATTTGCCAGATACCGACTCCACCTGGTATAGATCTGCTCTACTGCGAATCGAGCGAAAAAGCAAAAAAAAAAAAAAAAAAAAAAATTAACACACTCATTTTATGCTAGACGTGCCGTTTCTAACGTCTCGATCGAGTAATATAAACTCTGCCGTTACGTAACGCGTAAAACTAGATTGAATCGCGAACGCTGTTGGTAATTATCGTTGGCCGATAAGAAAACAAATTAGTCATAGTTGATATAGATTTTTCATTACAATCGTTGTCTATAGTTATCGACACCGTGAGCTGGTAATAAATGTACAAGGAGAGCACGCTTTTCGGCAAGAATTACCGCGAGGCTCTTGAGGCAAGTTTTTGCGGCTTTTTGTTTTGGCAATACAATGAATTGTGCAAGAAAATCCCTTTAGAGTCTTGTATCGTTTTTCTCCTGGACCAGTAAAAAGTTTTAGCTCTCATTATAGCTTCTGTAAAATTTTTTTTTTAAAACAATGCGTAATAAAAAATCCCCAATGATCCTATAAATTCGTTGGAACTTTTGGGGACAATTTTTTCAGATCTTGAAAAAATAACGAAATCATAATAGTTTCGGTCTTAAAGGCCGTGCGGAGACAATGGTGGAACGATAACGATAATTAAGCTATTTATTGGCTTGATTGATCGCAATATAATATACGAAAAATGAATTTCAAACCATTTTATAACTCTACTCTGTTTTATAATTTTAATGCGGACGAATTGCTTTTAAATGAATCATAATTCAGATTTGAAACAAGAACAGGTATTTATTACAATAAGCGCAGTTAATGCATCGTTATTCACGATTAAATTTATGTATATGTTTTTTTAATAAATCGAGATTTTGTCATTGTAGCGAAACCGAATGCAAGGTGTATCGTGTATCAGAGCATATTTACTTACTTTCTATTTATATGTAGAACACACACATATATATATATATATATATATATATATATATATATGTATATACTTACAACGAGTTATCAGCTTTTAAAAGCTTTCACATAACGCATAAAAAATGTTAATAATATCATAAATTTTCATCGCGTTCTTCCTGTCCCATTAATAAAGAAACTTAATTTACAACTAATCAGCTAACGTACAAATTAACATTTTACATTTCGAATAATCCGGAAACATTCCCGGTGCAATATTTTTCCACTTTAAGCCCCCCCCCCTCTCTCTCTCTGAAAGAAAATATAGCAGTCCCTTCAGAAGGATACCTTATGGCCGTGTTTGAAAACTAATTACATATTTTAAATAGAGGTGCAGTAAACAAAACTTTGAATTAAATTGGAAGCACGGAATGAATTTGTTATCGTCTGCATCAGGTGAAATTGGTTTAACCTTTAGAGGACCGGTCAACCGATGTATTTTTTCTCAAAAGTAATTTTTTTTTTTTTAATCTTAAAGAGAAGGCTGCCCATTTGATGCTTTTGGGGTTACCGATTACGAATCTGCAATCGAACTTTCACGATCATGGACCAATACAGTGGCCAATATTCAATATAAAGACGGAAATTTTCGTCTTTCTTTATTTTCTATAATAATTCGATCCCTTCTCTATAAGCTTTGAAACTATAATCTTTTTATCGCTATTCTGTATCGGACAATTTGACTATTCAATTATATATTCATAAAATTTAATTTACGTACGTTTGAGTATTGTAAAGGATTTTCCGTTTTAGAAACTACAAGGTTCAAATCGCCATTTAGAATCCGTCATTTTTGATTTGTGGGGGGAGGGGGGTACTGAATAATTGTTTTATCAAGAGTATATATAGGAAGTAGTGCTAATCTTTTGGCCTTCAGCCATATCAATAGATCAAATTGATTTGAAGTGGGAAAATTTAATATAAGTTTGAACCTCCCGGTCCGGAAAGCCAATTTATATTGGTTCGACTCGTGATCGACTCTCCCCCCCCCATAATTAAGTTAGGATATGAAATGGCATTTTTACCCATTTTAGTAGACAAATGAAAAATTACGAAATGCCGCGGTTCTCTAAAAATTAAACGAAAAAATAGCCCTTTTATGCACGCATAATGTGATAGCTATGGTTACGTATTTAGAAAATAACACGTTTTTTGTCCTTATCCACAAAATTTTTTCAAAGCATCTTTCTCTGCAATACGAAGAAAAGATGTAAGATTCAAGTTCAAAAAATCATTGAATTTCGATTTCACATATTTTTAAAAAAATGATTATAGTTCTAAATACAGCAGTCTTTGCAAATTTATTGTTCAATTAAAATAACTATGACTCGTCCATATTATATTTTAAAACCATCTTTAATAAAGTTTTTTTTTCCAATTGTTTGGTAATACTAACTTTGCTGATAGATGCATTTTTATATAAATAGTCTTCATTATACGCGCAAGAATACTTGGTAAAAGTATTTCGTAACCGTTGATTAAACGACGCGGAACATTTTGTTTAAATAAACCGTTTTCTACTGCAAGGCATCTAATATTGCATAAATATTATTATTTTCATCCGATATTTTATGAAATTTACGAAAATAATCATAATCAATGAAATCAAATACTATTATATTATAATCAAATAAACATATAAGTATTATGAAGAGAATAATAGTATCTTATACAATTATAATACTGATGATAAGTTTAATAAAATGAATATACATCAAAACAATATATATATATATATATATATATATATATATATATATATATAACAAACAATAAATATACACATATTCTAGAATTTACTACATCGATAAATTCGCAAATATAACTTTTTTTTACAAATTGAAAACGTTTGCATCGCTAAAAGTAAACAATTTTATTATTCTCCCTAAGGAAATCATTAAACCTATATATACATAATGATTTTTGAAAAGAAAAAAAATCGCTAATTATAATAATTTCATACTCCAATTTCCTTGCATGCTAATTACTTTTTTTTTGTATTTTTTATTACAGTTACTCTTTGCACGAAGTAAATGTTAAAGGTGGCGCTATGATTTTTGCTGTTTTACCAATATAAATTTAAAACGAGGAAAAAAGTACATCGTATAATTTAATTATGCGGGAAAAATGCAGTCTATTAATTATACCTTGACTTTAAGGTCGAATAAAGCGCTACGGTCTAATTCTTTTTAGAGCCACACTGGTGTATGAAAAACTTAGTCTTCTTAATTGGCCCTTTCTATGAAAGACGCGACGAATAAATTCATCCCCTTTTGAAAAGCAGACAAATGGACAAGCTATATTTTACGCTAAATTTAATTAGTTCGTTGATAAATTATTAATTTAGAGGAATAAGTGTAAGGTTTCGATACATTTCTCGAATGCTTAATTTGCGTATACTTTGGAATTACAAAATAAAATTCAGACTGGTATAACTCAAATACCAATGGAGCGGTGGGCAATAGGGGGGGGGGCTATATTAGATTTAGTGAAAAAAGCAATAAATAATTCTGTTTATCAACGAGTGTACGACTTCTTTTCACGTAATAAAATACAAAATTTATCAAAAATATACCTTTTTTATAAAGACTAAATGTCTTATATAAGGCGATTTGTTTTTGTATTTTGTTACATCTAGCTTGGCTGGACAAATTCATTGAAAGATTTTTTTTTTATCTACCTGTTATATTTTCTGAAAAGGCTCAAACATCTATTTCCCATATGTAATAAATTAATAAATTAATCTCGCTTCGTTTAAAAGTTTTTCCCGTGGATTTTTAATCATACATCGATCTTAAATACTTATTCCAGTGTAATCATCGTTTTAACCTGTAAGCGTCACCGATCACAAGCATATTATTTTGCATTGACGTCTTACACGTTTTCACCCGTCTTTGAGCTTAAAGCAAAATAATTGGATGTATAAGAAATGTGTCGAAACTGACGAAGTCGAGATATTTGCGCTGAAATCGTGGTCATGATTTCACATGCGATCAGGAACATAGATAAACATTTCATTTTTTTTTTTCTGGATTTTTGTCAATTCTATAATCCATGCAGAGTACGGCGGCAGGTATTTTGTATCCTAATCCCGATTAATACACTTAGCCGTGTACTACCATTTCATAGGCCTAGTTCGATTATAACACTATCATCAAACATTTGATCAAGAACTTTATGTATAACTTACTATATATATATGTGTGTGTGTGTGTGTACTTCATCACACGTTCAGCTTGATATCTGACGTATATCGAGTACAAAATCTCGAGAAACGTTTTAGAGGAAAAAAAGTTAGCTATTATGAGGATATATATATCGAAGGACTAGAAAAAAAGAGGAAAGAAAGGTGAATAAAAAAAAAAATCCGACACGGGAGCCCCGGGATAGCGAATGGGTTGAGGGGATATGTGAGCGAAAGGTCACGGAGAACGTGATTTATCAGCATTAATCAAACTGTCAGTTTCATCTCAATCAATTTCTGGGGCATAATGAACAGGTGAAGCGCAGAGCCTCCCCAGTTAGCGATAGAGGAAGCAAAGGTTCCCCGGCGCACGATTCATATAGACATTGAGCAAGGTTTTTTAAAAAAGATTAGAACACACACTGTTATATCGTATTAAGCAAACGAATTAAAGATCAATTTTTCGCTCAGTGCTGTGCGCGTCGTTCGAAATCGTTCTCAGGACTTGGCAAGAATAAAAGAGCAAATCGAATTTCGGGAACTTAAAAAAAGGGGGGGCGGAAGGTCGCGCAGGGATCGCGACGATGTCGGTCGTTGGAATTTGCGAAATCCACGCCCGAAAAGCATAAATCAAGGATAAATATTTTGAGGCTATCCTATGGATACTACAGCGTTGACGAGGACCCAAAGTAATGTTCCAGAAGGTGTAGAAAAAGTAGAACATCAAAGGAATTTTCCATCTGGAATATATTTTACGTAATGAATAGCGTTACTTATAGAACAAGTAATCATTACAATACAACTGATTTCTAAAAGAACAATAGTGTATAATCAGTAATGAATCAAAGGATTAATCGTGCAAAAAATAATTAAACGTCATTTTTAGAGGGGTACATTGATTCAGCCGTATTATCAAACGAAACGTGTTAATCAGAAACTAAGCCATTCGTGGTCCTCCTGTTAATTCGAAGAGGAGCTTTCCGCAAAAGCTTTATACAGCTTGTGCATCGGTTATGAAATAAAACTATCTGGATGACGGACTATTTTGGAATTCAATAACATGGAATGATTGAAACAAAAAAAAAAAACAAAACAAAACAAAAAAAAATGATAAACCCAACTCTCTACCTTGCGTATCGCGGTTTCACATTTTCCAGACGTATATGAAGGGTGTCCGCATCAAATATCGCGCTAGCGTCATGTATATTTGTGGCAAAAAATCTCGTCTGTACCGACGCTCTTTTTAGGGAATTACTATTTTACAAAAAAAAAAAAAATCTGAAAATGCTGTAAAACCAAATTTACAGACGACACGCGTAATGCAGATCGTGTAATGTAACCCAGTACCAAACTTACGGCTCTATACACTATTAAAGCGTAATTCGCGGATGTAACGAGAGGATCGGAAGCTGGTTTAATTTTATTATGAACTTCTTCGTTGGAACGGCAAGCAGAAAATCCAAGCCGCTGAAAATAAACCCTGGAGGTATACTTTAGAGCCTCGGGGGTAATCACGAATGCGTTTTCTATCTCTCTCTCTCTCTCTCTCTCTCTCTCTCTCTCTTCTCTTCCTGAAATAGGCAATGCATCGTTGTAGGCATTAAAAAGCTACAGCTGGTAACTTGATTGAATTAACGATTATAAGACCATAATGATCATAAACTTGGCAGTGCGATAATATTTCTGTAAAGGTCTCCGTAGCGCATAAGCTCAATAAGGCGCAGACGTTATAATCTCACCTACAACTCTTGCTCCTATCGAGGATATATCGACCTTTTTTATCATATTGCAGCTCATCAGCAGGACGTTTACGGGACTGATATCATACAGGGAAATTCAAGTATCATTTATGTCTGTGCGAGAACTGGCCATGATCGATTTCCATTGCTGGATTCTCATGTAAATCGTAGCATTAAGTTTGGTGAGTATCTTTTTTTTTTTAAGTGAACTCACATTAGAATCCAGTGAATTCAGAACCCAGACTCATATTTATACAATTATCTATATATATATATATATATATATATATATATATATATATATATATATATATTAGAAACAAGTTATGTAATCGTGGAACGTGTTGAGTAATCGAGAAATTTTGCGCCTTAATCTTCGCGAGATATCTTTCGCGTTTACATACGTCACAGATATATGAGAAAAATTTCGTTCAATTCTCCTCCTCTGCGAGCCGCTAATTCAACGTCGGCTAAATTACCCATTGTCCATAAAGTCATAAGACATATACGTCTATGCAACGCGAGTTTCAAGCTAAAATAATTCTAGCAAAACTTTAATTATCATAACGCGCGCGCGTTTCGTAATTCATAAACGATGAAAAATAATTATGAAGTGTACGTGTTAGATCTGTATGCGAATTTTCAATGGAGTGCTCGAACGTTCTGGTATTCGTTTAGAATTTGTCGTTTATTTTACTATAAAAGATACGCTCCGCATGAGGGAATTTCGAGATATTTTAAAAGCCACGCTCTTTGGCGGAATCGCTAGGTGTAACCAATTCTTAAGCAGTCCAATCAATTTTAAGCAAGATGCAATGATTCTGGCGTGTATTCATATAATTATATTGAATTTGCCATTGACATCGAGAGCCACGGCAAAGCGAATGGAAAAATTGATGAAAATACATATGCAAAAAGAGAAATTTGTTTTTTTTTTTATTTAATCAACAACGTACCTTTTGTTTTCAGAGAAAACTCGCGAGCATTCGAGTTTATTAACGAAAACCATGAAAAATCTACCGAAAATTTCGAGTTTATAAGGAATGTAAATTATTATTATTATTATTTAAACAAAAAGCGATGCCAACGCCTTCTCGCGCTAACTCGATAGGCGTAAACTCGGTTATCGGGTTAAGCCTTCTCGCGAGCCAACTAACACAACCTTTCGCATCCGTATTGAAATGGACTATTTTCTAAACTGAGCGAGTAAAACCTGACTTCACTAGTTGAAGTGCGCTCAGTATTTGATTCTTGCATTTAGAGTCCTAGTCGTTACTTTACACACCGCTAGGCTAGATCACATATTTATAGCGTTCTTTAAACGTGTACGAGAACTCTGGTTTCTCTTCTCTCTCTCTCTCTCTCTCTCCCTTTCTCTGGCAATTCGTTAAACAATGTAAAATACTATACACGTACGCTCGTTGATGTGTTCGCACACTTGCTATTTTATACTCCTTGCCTCGTACGTGCGGAAATAGGCCACTTTGTGCACTGTTATTAAGTTATGTTCTATCGGCAAAGGCTCTATCGTCTATTCACTTCTTTCCCCAACCTGCTCTTGCTTCATGCAATACCAGAATTGGATCGACAATACATTTTGTTCAAAAATAATAAAAATTCGTAATTAGAATATATAATTTATGACATATGGGATCAAAATTGGTGAAGAAAAATAATAATGCAAATGCAAAGACTTTATACCTTAGATAAACGTAGTAATGAGAAACGAATATTTAAGTAATTTAATTAATTACTAATGTTAACGAATTATACAATATCGAACAAGCTGATAAACAAGCCGTACAGACTCGTTTCTTCTTCGTATCTGTATTATGGAAATAAAATGTACCGTTAAACTGAAATTAAGTATTCTATGAATCTTGATGTAATAAATGAGTTAATATACAATTTATTCAGTTTCTGGCATTTCGTATGAATGCTTAAAGTTTATACACATCGCATAAATATTATACGAATAAGTTGCAACGCGCCACCTATTAACCATCTAAAGAATGTACCATAACGTTTATATTACCGATGAATGTGCAGGGCTATTTCATTAAAAGTCACGTAGCCGTATGATAAATAATTTATCCTCGTTAGTTTGTATGTATCACGTGGTTATGGTTTAGGGGACAAGTAAACTTATTTGGAAATCTTGATTTACAAATTTTATTCTGCGGAATGGTGCAGCTTGATCTAGACTTGGAGCCAACCCCTTGGCCCTCCCTCGCAAACGGATCCAAGAGGTGTGTCTCGTTTATCTCTATTATAAACCGACCTGGGCAGGGCACACTATAATAATTTATGATAGAGGTAACAATAGGGATTTTTTCACGATGATTTTATGGGGAGGAATAAGTATCTGTTACTCATACATTCTTACAATGATCCTCTCTGACTTAAAGCTTTAAGAAATTAATTTTTTATTTAGAAAAAAAAATATTGATATTTTTTTGAAATTTTAAATAATTGTATATATTTGATAACGTTTTCCAAAAAAAGAATTAATTTCATAATATATCAAGCCTGAATCAGGTGAACAGCAATTATTTCCATTCATACACGTGTATAAGCATATGAAATGTAAAAATTATTGCGCATCAACCTTCTTTATATTATTCAAAATAAATCTCATTGCTGATCTTAAGTTAAGAAAATTAATTTGTTCTGTCGTCTTCTGCATGTATACTGATTTTGTCACATATTATTTAAAATTTTAATATATTTTAATATTCATATAAAATATTTTAAATTATCATTGATTTCATTCAAATCCGTCTCATTCTAGCAACCAAAAGGATCAATGAAATGATGTTAACCAATTAAAACGCTTGTACAATTTATGATATTTGAACCTTTTGATAATTCAACAGATTGGATAGTGATACTCCTTCCATTTTTGCCACATGATTTTTATAGGACATAAATTAGTACACCATATATATATATATTCTGTTACATTTTGACCGAAAAACAAAATTTGATACGTCTTTAAAAATCTTGCTGGGTGTCGTCGAAACTCAATATAGATCAAGTTGGAAAATAATGCTGAAAAATAACGATTTTATTCGAAGACGAGCGCACGAGGAGAGGAGGAGGGGGAAATCAACGCGCAAGTACAACGAACACTTTCAAATTTCCAAGTCAACAAGCAGAGTGGATAAAGGGACATCGTTTTCCTTGACAAGTCCCCCTATGCGCACCGAGGGCGGACTCCACCTTCGAGAGGGACTTAAACTTCTTTCCCGACCTTTACACCGCCCGCCCGCCCTCCGTTCACCCACTCGAGAATTCCGCACGCTGGTCGAGTTCTCGAAGGGGCACGTGGTGCTCCGCGCTTGTATATAAAAACACACACGTACATATACGCGCGCGCGCACGCACACGGCCATCGGTGCGCCAGTCCGCCTTCGCCGCGCACCTTATTGATCGCACCGCGGGGATGACGGCGAGCGCGGCGAGCGCGCGCGTTACGATAACTCTTTCGCGGCTCGGCGGCGCGAACGAAAGTCTAGGTGGGCTCGCGAAGAGCGGCAGCGGAGATGGAGTACCGGGCGATGGGGACTGTTCCGTCCATGGCGTGTAAGCGGCGACGCGCCTCTATCGCGCGGGAGTCGTCGTCGTCGTCGTCGTCGTTCATCCACCTGGAGGGCGTTCGATCGCTCGATACACCGCTGATGTTAGGAGGCGCTCGCGGTTGGCTCGGGAACACGAACGTCTGTTTGACTCTCTCCTTATCTCCCTCGCAGTACACACATGCATATATATATATATATTCCCTCTTTCTCTGACTCTCCACAACGACGCCGCCCGAGCATTTTCCTCTATACACCCGTTCTAAAATAAGCCGGACTTCCGCGCTGCGGGCACAGTGGAAAGGCGAAGGGGGGAAGGGGGGAGACGGGGAGCCGAACAAATATAGGCACACGGGCCAGGCCGAGATCCATATAAGAGAGCTGATGTACTACTCACCGAAAGAGAGGGAGAGGGAGAAAGAGCGACAAGGAGGGGCGCTGCAGCAGCACCAGCGGCGACGGCAACGTTCCTGGGATGGAGTTTGGCGTATAACTTTAAACTCTTGTTTGCAGCGCGCCGCAAGAACGGGCTGGCCGTGCCTCAGGGTGGCGGTGACATATCCGCGGGCGCAGACACGATCGCACTATATATCTATATATATTTGTATATATATATACATACATACACATATATATGTACATGTACTAACACGCGACCAAATCGTCGATGACGAATAGATGTTTATCTACATATACTTTCTCTATTCACCACCGCATTGAAATTAAACTTACGTTTTTCACCAATAAATTATTATTATTATTATTATTATTATTATTATTATTAATATTATTATTATTGTACCCCTAAATTTGGTGCTTGCCTTCTTCCCTCCCAATTCTGCATGTAAATTTATACATATACATATATACACACATATATATAAATAATATATAATGTATATACATATATATGTATGTATATGTATGTATATATGTTTCACATATACTCGATCCGAGCGCGCGCGCGCGACTCCCGATGTAACATTTAGCTTTCCACCGAGCCGCGCATCAGCGCCGGGGGCCGATGCTGCTGGTACGCCGCTGCTAGGTATAACTGCTGTTTGGCGAATAAGCACCCCGCCACGCGACTCCCGCGGTGCTGCTGCCTGCCTATATATATATATATATATATATATATATATATATATATATATATATATACACAAGTCGACCTTTCGCGCGCAATACCCGCGCGCGCGCGCGCGCGCCCAGGGAGGACAGGGTGGAAGGGGTGAAAGTGAGAGAGAAAATAAGCTCGTTCATTTCTACAGTTTATATACATATATATATATATATATATACTGTTACTTCGGGTGAAGCTCTCGTTACAGTTTTCTATATTTACGGACCGCGTCAGGCGTGCCCGTGCGCACGCGCACACAGTAACACAGACGCGGAGCAGCCAAGGGAATGTGTGTGTGTGTGTGTGTGCCTGTGTGTAAGAGAGAGAGAGAGAGAGAGAGAGAGAGAGAGAGAGAGAGAGAGCGAGAAAGAGGAGAAAAGACGCAACCGAAGCGCGCACTCGCGGTTCCAAATCGCGAATCCGACTTGAGCGCATGCTTTATAAGAAATTATGTTGGTATATAAACAGCCGTTCACCACCGCGCGACCGAAGGAGACTCCCTCCCACTCTATATATACCCGTGGCACGCGAGCTTTCGCGAATACAGGTGCGCTTGCCATCTCTCTCTCTCTCTCTCTCTCTCTCTCTCTCTTACACAGACACATACAGATATTTTTCGCTTTCTTCACTATAACTATATGTACCACAAACTGTATAACCGCGGCCCGATCTATATTTGTCGGGAGAGTGCAAAGCACGCGCGCGCGCCGAGGCGGGGGTGGTTCTTCCTCCCACTGTGTCCTCTCTCGCTTCATCTGTCTGTCTCTCTCCCTGGGACTATCTTGGCCGTATGTGTGTGTGTGTGTGTATATATTAACATTTCACGCCCGCCTAAAAGCTCGCCGCCTCGTTCGCACCCTCGTGGACAGCGTGCTTGCGTACGGTTGCGCGACGCGACGTCTTCGTGTTCGCGCTCATTTAACCTCCTTCTCACTCTTTCGAAAGACCCTGTCGAGCGGCGGAGACGGCGATCGGGTGCTCCACCTCTTACGCACCGCGCCAAGTCCAAATGCTCTGTCGCTTTATACCTATATGTGCTTAATAGAAATTCATTCCGTTAACCTCCACTAATTTGAGAGAAGTTCCGATTCCTCTACGTAAGACTATAATATTATACATTTATTATTAGTTGTTTTATCTTTTATTTTAAGAGAATTCGCCGAATAATTAAGTGAAAATGCACTTGTTATAGGTAAAATACTTGTTTTTAAAACATTATAAGTAAAAGCCCTGAATGTTGAAAAAATGACAATCTTTCACCAGCTAATCGAATCGTCTAACATTTCAATTACCTCATATCAATACCTGTTGGACAGTATCACATCTACACCCGAGACTTATTCCAACTAAATCCATGCCCTTAAGGACATCTACCCGAGTGTATCAATATAAAGTAGGTGTTTGGTTACATTGATATTGCAATATTCGGACAAAAAAATCAACGCCTAGTGACCGATTTTTGAACCGACGACGAGTGCTGAAATTATTAATATATAAAAAAGTGAAAACAATCACTGAAAAGTTTAGAATGTTTTTTTCGCGTTTTCTTGCTAAAATTTAAAAGTTACTTACGACTAATCGTGTATTTCTTTATTGATAAGTTACGTCAAGTTAACTTATTCGATCTCAGAAAGCATATGTATATAAGCTATGTATCGAAAATACACGTCTACATCGAAGTGTATATAAATATAAATAATAGTGTATACAGAGATGCCCCGAGGACATCGCCGCACCGGTTCTTCACTCGGTCACGCGCTATATATATATATATATATATATCCGCTCTATCATTTATTCTCTCGCTATCTCTCTCACAACAGTTATTTACCTGGACAGTCGAACGAGGCCGCTCTCTTTCTCTTTTCTTCTATATATATTACTGACGTCCGCGCTGCATAGCGTGCTGCACACACACATCCACCGAAATACACACGCGCACATACACACGCGCGAGCGCGCGCACACAGACACGGTTTACGGTCCTCGGACGGCGAAACGCTGCAACAGTACTGTGAAACCGAACATCAGACGACAGGGAAAGGGCTTTTGTCGCGAACACTCCTGACGATGATGCCGATTCTTCGCGCGTGATGAGTGCCCACGTTGTTTTGGAGCATCTCTCTCTCTCTCTCTCTCTCTCTCTCTCTCTCTCTCTCTCTCTCTCTCTCTCTCTCTCTCTCTCTCTATCTCCCTTTTTCTGTCTTTCTCTCCTTCCCCTGCTTCTTGTATTTAAATGCCGCTATATATATATATATATATATATATATATATATATATATATATATATATAGAGATCGCGATCCTCGTGCGTAAATGCTATAGTATATACACACTAACGTAATATATATGCACACGAGCACACTGTACGTGCACGGAGCGAAGAGCGAAAAATATGCCGCACCTCTGCAGATGAACTTATAAGTGTGTGCAAAATAGAATTACTATATATATATATATATATATATATATATATATATATATATATATATATATATATGCACATAACAACGAGTACAATATATTCCAACAAATTCGATCAGTAGCTTCCCATTAGGGGGCAGCACGAATCGAGCGCCCGACAGGCAAGCCAAGAAAACTACTATACCTACATCTATTTTATATATTCGGATATATTTCTGTACATCGGCTGGAAAGAATGAAGATACATTTGAGATCAATGGGTTGTTAATAGTCCGCGATCAATAGAGAGCAAGGATTAGTAAATACATAACTTTAATTCACGCCTTGAATTCAATGTAACATATAGTAAAGGAATGAATATAAGCCCTTGTACACATGCACACACACACACACACACACACACACACACACACACATATATATATATATATATATATATATATATATATATATATATATATATATAATTATGAGATACAGGGTCAATTGTAAATGGTGGAGACATCTCTCGTTCCAACTGCATATAAAGATACGCAGCGACCGAGCGAACGATTTGTCGGTAAAAAAGCACAAGCACCGATAGTTTAAATTGTATATAAATATATATAGTTACAACTGAAAAATGTGTGATACGATAGATCTTTTTCCTCTCCTAAATTTTTTCCAATTTTCGGAACATTGGAATTAAGTCAACATAAGATTGAAATTTGTAGTTCATTTCTATACAAACTTTGTTGTCAAACAAACTTTTTTATCTATATAAAATTTTATAAAAAAAACTCACTAGTACAATCGATTTGCTCAAATGGCCAGAGTAAATATAATTAGAGGATTCCGTAATTACATTGTACGACTCAAGTTTTATTCATTAATAATTATTTCGTAGCTCTTTTAGAAACTTTATATCAGTTTCCAGAAACCTTCGGAGTCCCAAAAATACAGAGAGTCATATTTAAATCCGGCCTTATTTAGCGAAAACCTCAAATGGAGTGAAAAGCCTGATACATTTTTACTCGACAACGTTTGATATCGTTCCGACAAACGTCCGATTATATTTGTATGCATATATACACACATATATATACATTCGATAGAAAGCGCGGTAGCCACCACAATCGGTATAAATAAGATTTATATACAGAAAGACTGAATAAACCGCTTGATAAAAAGCCTGGTTCTTTTTACTGGATGTTCTTGTAGTGCTTTGAAACATTAACGAGCCACACGAATTCACCTGGTTTTCTATAATGATGTGGGCTGCGGTCACAAATAAAATGAATATATATATGTGTGTGTGAAAATATCCGAGAAACTTTTGGGTAGTATAAAAATTAATTTTTTTACAGTCTACTCTTCCCTTATATTTCTTTTAAAAAAACAACTTTATATTCTATATTCAATCGGCACGTTACGATCGATACTTTATTTCAAAAAGTATTTAAAATTATTTTCAAAATAAATGCAGTTAATTCCAACCGAGAATTTAATTTGATAACATCAAAATTATCCTTTTGAAATAGGTTACAGCATATATAGAGATTTAGAAAACATATGTGACGGAAGCAAAGTATAACTCTTTTTTTTTTAATTACATAAAATTAAATTAACACACGACGGAATTGACGTAAGAAAGGACGCGCTAATAAAGTCATTAACCATAATTTATACCGGCTAGTACTGTAAAAGATTTGGGGATTGTATTTAGAGCCGAAGCCGAAAAAGGAAACTTTTAGAGCAGCATTTATTTGGAAGATAAAAAATTTCCCGTTAATTTGTATAAAATTATCTGCCTCTTTTTGTTTTTAGTTCAGTATAAATTCTATGTTGCCTATATCGTATTGTGCGTGCATACTAGGTGTGTTCAAAAAGTAAGGAGAATTTTTAAATTTCGCGGATTTGGAGAGTCCGCCTGTATAAATTTTTTTTTATTATGTTGGTATGCATGTCCCGGAAGTACGATAAAAATTTCAGCAATATTCATTGCTTACTTTTTAAAGTGGCAGCCGCTAACGTTAGACGTGTTTTTTCGAGCTCGGCGATTTGCGTTTGTGAAAAAAATGGAGCAAAGAATTTGTATTCAATTTTTCGTAAAAAATGAAATAAAGTGTAGTGAACTTTGTAAAATGTTAACAAAGGCATATGGTGAGTCTGCTATGAGTAAAGCAAGGATTTACGAGTGGTATAAGCGTTTCCAAGATTGCCGCGAAAACGTTGAAGTTGACGAACGACCCGGACACCCAAGCACATCAACAACCGATGAAAACGTGAACGAAGTATATGGTTATGAACGATCGCCGAATCACAATCAGAGAAGTCGTTGATGATTTTGGCATATCAGTTGGCTCAAGCCATGGAATTTTTTCGGATGTTTTGGATATGAAACGTGTGGCAGCAAAATTTGTTCCAAAATTGTTGAATTTCAAAGAGTAACAGCGGCGAATGGAAGTTGCTCAGAAGTCGCTAAATGAAGTTAATAACGATGCAGAACTACTAAAACGTGTTGTAACAGGTGAAGATTTTTTTTGTTAAGTTTACGTATATGATGTCGAATCTAAGGCTCAATCGTCTTGGTGGAGGCATTCTCGATCGCTAAGACCGAAAAAGGCTCGACAAGTGCGGTCGAGTGCGAAGGTTATGCTCGCTGTGCTCTTCGATTTTAATGGCATATTGCATCATGAATTTTTGCCACAAAGTGAAAGAATCAATAAGGAGTACTACCTACGATTTCAACGCCGTTTGCGTGAAGCAATCCGAAAAAACGCCCGGAATTGTGGGAAAACAATTCATGGCTTTTGCACGATTATAATACATCTGCTCACACTTCATTGCTTGTTCGTGATTTTTTGGCCAAAAACAAAACTTTAACGATTGCTGAGCAGAAAATTTGAAATAATGCAGAAAATTAATGATAAATTTTTAAGAAGATTAATTCAATTCTAATACATAATTATAAAGTTGAGTGTCTTTTTAGATATTATTACTATGGGTATTCCATTTGGGAAGCAATGAGAATTAGCAGACTTAAAACTTCTGAGTTGGAATCGATAAAAATACGAGGCATGGGAAAATACTGAAAAGACGGCCCCTGTCTGCAGCGAACCGAAAAATGGATGACAGCGTATTTTCACCGCTTAAATTTCTAATGATCAGAATATAAAAGTCCCTATATAAAGTATTTACATTCGAAGCTAAGTGTATTTGATTAATTTTGACAATGAAAACGAAATTATATATATCAACCTTTTTTTATAATAGATATGACTATTTTACTCGACAGGCGCGCCCTATTTTACCCGCCCCCGCCCCGAACATAGTTATACAGACGATAAAGTAAAATTGTACGGAGACGGGAACCTTTTGACGCTCGAACGGTAGAAAGCAGTTTATCGTTGGCGCACCGGGTTTATTCCATAGGCGAGATAAAATATAAGTGTATGAGTTGGAGACAGGCTGAGGTCGCGGATATGGATGCACAATATGAGGGAATACAAAGATCGAACGAGCGCGCATATGTCTAATGAGCAATCCGGTGTAATTAACTATATATCCAACGAGGGGACATACTGCGCGCGATAATGCGCCATGTATATAGATAAATAAATAAAAGTGGAAATTTTCGAGGCGATTCGATTGGCTGCAATGGTTATATGTATAATATACATATATATAATTTGTGTGTGTGTGTGTGTGTGTGTGTGTGTGTGTGTGTGTCGGTGTAAGTCATCGCAAAGAGTATGTGGATTTTAGCATATTGAATAATATTGTGACAGAGAGTGCGCGAGAGCTGGGGGGGGAGGGGGCGCAGAGCGCGGAGGACGAGAGAGCGCGCGTACAGACGGCGTTTTTTCCAGGCGAGTTTTTCCAGGAATCACGAGAGAAACAAAATCGACACCAGCCCTCGAACGCCGGCGGCTACGGAGCCCGGAAGATAGCGATCCTCGTGTGAGATTTGAATGGGACGAAAAATATAACGGACCATCGGCGAGGCGGCTCCTCTCGCGTTTCCTGCCAGATGTCCGATATCCGAGCGGTCCCCCCAGCCCGTCCATCCTCGCGCCTTCTCTCTCGCGCCCACTGCCTCCCTCGACCACCCTCGCCGACCCGAACCGAACGCCCCGATGAATCTTCCCGGTTTCGGCGGGCGCGCTGCCCCGCCGCAAGCCGACTCGTTCGCGAGTCCATGTAGCTAGCGCGCGCCGTTTGACCGTCGCGCGGGCGGACTCGGCGGTGAGAAGAATTCCTTGCCCGCGCGGTTCGCTCGCCCGCCCGTACCCGTGTAAGTGTACGCACGTCTATGCATGTGTACAATGCATGGGACCGCATTGGCATGGGCTCGCGCACGTGCGCGACGCACGCCAGCACGTCGGGCCGTCTTCGTTAGAGATGTTCGCGGGAATTATCGCGAGCACCCACAGATATATATATATATATATATATATATATCGACTCCGTCCACATAAATACGCACGGATACAAAATCGCGCGCGTACACACACACACACACACACACACACACACCAGAGCTAATGCATGCGCCTGCAATTATTTTAAGCAGCTCTCGAGCTCGCGTATCTCGGTGCTATAAATATTATGTATGGAAGGGTCACCCAGTACAGCGGCATCAGCGACCGCATAATATATTTGCGGCAAGCGAGCGAAGCGGGAAGCGCGAGAGCATGTGCGTAAATAATGTGAAAACCGAGTGTAAGTGGCTCTGGTTGTAAAATTATAAAATGGACGATACGCGTGGACCTGCTTAATATGTTCAAGCACGCACGGATGTATTTTTTTTTTATTATTTTTTGATTTGCAAGGATGTATCTAGAATTCCATATCTATATCTGTGTATAGGATTGTTATACAAAACGAATTCGATCGTCACATTACGTTGCCCCAAAAGCCATATATGCGAACATCACGAACTCTGTAATTCCTTTGACGTCCGATGCAGCTCTAGAGTGAGACTGACCTTGTTATATATATACTATACATGCGTGTAAACCCCAGAACCTTTCTTACATCCATAATAAGGTCAGTTTCTTAAAGAAAATAGTCAAATGCGCAATAATGTGTCGGAAACCCTAAACTAATATATCCCATTTAATTTTAATGAATACTTAATATCCAACCACTATATATATCGTTAACAGATCCTCAGCTTTTCAAATAAAAAAAAATCGAGAACTTATAACTATTTTTATTAGAATCATTAGATAGAAGTAAGAGTATTATGTTGAAAAACTTGATGCAAAAAATTGTTGAATAAAGAATGAATAGGTTATATTCAGAACAAAAAAAAATCATTTATATGAAAGTAATACGTGAAAGTGCGAAAGTACATGTATGCGTACGATAATAGAATTAAAAGTGCACGCGAATTATTAAATTTTCAGCCCAGAATGATTATAAAGAAAAAAAAAAGACTTTTTATAACTTGAAAGAAGCATGTCGGTCACACGTCATTTTACAGAAATAACTTGCATTAGTCAAATTATTATTCACCGTCCCACGATTCCCCTGTACGTTGGAGCACTGATTATCGATGTTTTATATTTTATAATTTTACCTATACAAATGTATGAACTAAATGCCGCAATTTTCGTAATATTTTATCGACGAGATTTTTTTCACTCAATTCTGATAATTAATTATTTATTTTATTAATAATAACACTATTTTTTTTAGGACATCTCTGCGTACTGGTGGATTGCGGAAGGAAGTCGAAAGTATTCCATAATCCCAGCAATGAGCAGGCTTAACGCGCCTGCCCGCCGGGCTATGTATAGAGCGATAATAATAATTATACGCTCGTAATTTTACGGTCACTCGGCCGGCCCACCATAAATCCGCTCCGGGACCATAGATCCTGCGGCCGTTACCGACCGAAAGCCGACACCGCCGCAACTTCTTGGACCCTTATGTATCTGGCGTGGGACTCCTCTAGCGCTAGTCGCGCGTAATACTGCGCGCGTTGCACGCGCTTGCACCGAGACTCCGGGATACCGAAAAAGGAGAACGAAAAAAAAAAAAAAAAAAAAAACAGAAAAGAAAAGAAAAGAAAGAAGCGTGGAAAATAATTACGAGCGGGGAGCGGGCGCGCGCGCGCGCGGCGGATATGCCATGTATGTATGGTATGTTATGGAAAGCCATCGGTATCCCATCCGAGCCAGCGGCCGTGGTCTATATATATATGTATAAAAGCGACGGACACGTGGGTGCGCATCATCGGTAGCCCGCCGCCGCCGCCGCCGCCGCCGGCTGCAGCATCGGTCCGCGCGCCGCACGGCAGGAAGTGCATCGGCCAGCGCCAGAGGGTCATCGCGCGCGCACTCGATGCTACTGGCTGCACACATGGCGGCCAGATTTCAGCCGAATTGGCAGCCCGGGTTATATTAAAAACGGCGACCAGTATACTGTCTCTCTCTCTCTCTCTCTATCTCTCTCTCTCTCTCTCGTTTTATATATATATATATATATATATATATATATATATATATATATATATATATATATATATATTATACAATCGGAGACTGAACGCGCGAGGGCGGTACCACTTGATCGTATAATTTATTACATACGTGTGAGTGCACGAATATAAAAATAGAGACGAAGGCCCTGTAATAATTAATTCATATATATATATATATATATATATATATATATATATATATATATATATATATAATTAAGTCAGCTTTCGAGTTAATAGTTTTTTTTACGGCGATCTTCGCTGATAAAAGAGGAAATTCTGATAATTATAATTAAGGTAACAGGGGAGTTGTATTCGTGTTAGATCCCGAACTATACTATATGCGCGTATGGCTTCGTGTATATCTGCGCGCGTGCGTACGCGTATGTTGCTTATGTAATGTTCATCCCAATGCCGTTTATACAATGGAAATTCTATTATTAAGCTTTATATATTGTTTTTTTTTTTTGTTTCAGCCTCTTATACGCGTCCGATTTTTTCGTTCATTTACTCCCGCCATGGACAACGCGCAGCTTTATGTGCAATCGTCCGATGCGATGTTTCAGTAAAAGGAAAATATATCTATACCCCGGTGTGTACTATACCCTAATATCGAGGAGGAAAGAATCGCGCAAAACTCATAATTTTACCGAAGGAAAGCGACAAAAATCATTATCAATTGGACATTTCGAGAAAAAATGACGAGAAGAAATCATCGATCAATAAATTAAAATAAAATCAAATAGGAAAAGAGAGAGTCGTTAATGTTAGCGCTAATGTGGATCGAAAGATGTTAATAGATCCGTTAGATCGTGTATCTATTTTTCTTCCATATGTATATACATTATACACGTTATTGTCTACCATCGAAAGTAATAAAAAGGACATCCGTCGTGATTATCGAAGTTAAATATAATATGAAATCAAAAAACAAGAGCTATATATCCTAAATCACTCAAAATGTATCTGAAATCTGCACATAAATTGACATGAACTGTTCTAATAAAACTACGAATTGAAATGTCTCTACAGATTGAAAAAGTATGCAATATCAAATATATATGCGTGTGTGTATGTGTCTGTGTGTGTGTACGCAATTGCACAAGTACGCGTATACAATCGAACAGAGAAGCTCAAGGATTCTACGTGTATACAATTAGCTTAGAATATATACTTATAACTTTCATTTACTTTTTACGTGCGCTGCACAAATGTGTATCTATCTATCTATATATATATATACACATACTTATACATATATAATTGATTATTTTCGCGTAACTCTCTGCCGGTTTCTAATATGTGCATTATACAAAAATAACGTGAAATAATCTAGTTTTAAAATATACAACGCTACAATGATTTAAATACGAAATCCATGATAAAAATTCGCTTCTGCGCAAATATACACGCACACGATATTCGCGCGTTGCGTAATATCATTGTACGCACATACCCTATGATAATATTATCGAACGAAATAACACGCACGGAGTCGTCGATCTCCCCCGGCCCCTCCCCCTTTTCTATCACGCGCTAACCCGGAGCGCTTTTGCAATGCTCTCCAGGCTAGAAGAAATAATCTCAAAATTATCTCGCCAGCCGTGGAGATGCGCGCTTCTTCGAAAATAAAAATTTTCCACCGCGAGCGGCTCCGCGTCCACGGCGAAATTTAGATCTTGGAAACATTTACGTATGTGTAAATTTATCAATAGAAAATCAAATATCCGAAAATATCGGACACCCAAATGCTTTTATAGAAATGTAGTGTTTTGAAATCTAAATTTCATATCGTGCGATAAGGCTGTGTTTTTTTTTTTTTTTGTTTTTGTAATGTTACATTTTTTTGTAAGGCAAACTTTTTATATTTTCATTAGTAATTAAAAGAGGGGGTAAATCTGATGAAAAATTAACCGGATACGTCGGCTGCTCTTTCATACCGATTGAATAGAAACTGCTAGAAAACGCTGCTTAAATAGTTAGACCCGCATGCGTAAGATTTCGACTTTGCAGGACGATCGAGCTGCTCTTCATTTTCGTAAAACAACGGAGCTACAGAAAATTTTAAAAACTTTTCAAGTTGAAACTTCGCCGCCGATTGGTCCGTTTGAGCAGGTACGAACGCCCGACCGTTCGAACCGATATTACCGTACGATTAGTTCGAGCCGTTCGAACAACGCGAATTACCGGAACGTTCTAACGTTTCGATTCCAGTCCGAGTTGTTTAGGACTTATATACGTTGAACTTCCCTATGTGCAAGAATAGCGCTGAGAACCTTTTGAAGACCAGGCTCTGGAGCTTAATCCGACGCAGTTTGAATTGATCCAGCTCTTTGAGCTGGATCAAAGTGTTTAAACAGTTCAAGTCGTTATAGCTGTATAAAACGTGTATGTATATAAATAAAAACAATAATTGAGACATACACTTGGATATTTAAAAATTTTCAATAATAAATGATTATAATAATCGTTAACAAAAATGATAGAAAAATGATAGATTTTCTTTACAATCATAAGTTATTTTTTTTGTTCTTCGCACAGCTGATTTTAAATAATAAATAGTTTACACGTGTATAAGTTATTAATTTACAGCAGCAGCGATAAATATGACTAAGGAGCATCCAAGCAGATGAATCATTTGTTTTGGTGGCGTTATCGACAGTATATACGTACATCGTTATTGCGTAACGATAACTTTATCAAGATGATATTTTCTAAAAATCTCATTCTTCTTTGCCGTTGCGACGAGAGTGTCGCGGGTCTGCTCTCATTTTATATATGCTGTCCGGTCATGTTTTACTTTATACCTAATTATAAAATAACGGTATACTTGATTAATAATGATACTCGAACACGCGAGCGATCATACAAAAATGCTATTACAGTTCGTCTCCATTGTTTTGCATAGTTTTTTTTCACCGTTGGACAGTTTTCACATAATATATATATATATATATATATATATATATATATATATATATATATATATATTTCTAACCGCATCGAATAAGTATTTAAAGATCATTAGATGAATCATACATACTCAAACTTATCGTACTGTATCGTATATCGTAGCCGTATTAATTGATAATTCATTTTAATTAATAATTTATGTATATAAATTATAATACAGATGTGAGTTTTTCTCTCCTGGACCTATAGCAAAGATATTTGGGAAAATAAATCCTCATATATATCAAAAGAGCAGAGATGATTTGACTATATGCCTGAAATACCACCTCCGAATCTTCTTTTCGAGACTTTTAAACACAATATTCCTGTCCTATATATAGCTATGATAATATATATACACTACGTTACAGAGATACACGCGTGCATTTTTATATATACAGACAAACACTAAAAAACCTGTTCCCCTCGCAATCTTTTGTTCCACTGGTCCGTTCATATATATGTATATAATTATACTAAAATACATTTCGGAATATATCGCGTAGAAACCGAGAACGAACGAATCCTTTTATCACGACGAAGCGATTCGGGCACTGCGTTTTCGGGTTAAAAAATCACATTATTGCCTATATATATATATATATATATATATATATATATATATATTACAAATCTCGGAAATCGCTATTTTCGAGTATGCTTATAAGATACGATTTACAAGCTATAATTATACTCTATTTTCGAACTTCAGATTCCATTCTGTGTATAGGTTAACGTTCACGCGGCCATTAAAATCGCACATTTTATGTATACGTGTATATATATATATATATATATATATATATATATATATATATATATATATATATATACGTCGGTAAGTTTACAGACTTACTATTATTTATTAGTGAACGCGGAACTGTTGGGCGATCTATGTATACATATATACACTTTGTGTTACAATAAATGTTCGACTTAAAAGCCTTTTTTCCTTTCGTTTTCTTAATACTTTCTCTCTTTCAAAATATATAATACTAATGATGATACTAATAATAATAATAATAATAATAATAATAATAATAATAATAAGAAGAAGAAGAAGAAGAAGAAGAAGAAGAAGAAGAAGAAGAAGAAGAAAAGATGAAGAAGAAGAAGAAGAAGAAGAAGAACAAAACTAACTAACTAACTAACAACAACGTAATAATGGTGTAAGAACAGGTTATTTTTTCTATAGCATAAAAAGCGTTGTGAAAGCAGTAGGAAAGTGTCTACGCAGATATACGTTTGTACTCAAAATACCCGATTTTCAGAAAAGTCTATTTTACATATATTTCTATTAAATCTCATTAAAGTGTATAGATATATCAAAATATGTTTCTATATATAAGTACTTCGATAAAACCGAGAATATAAATCACTGCATAAATTAACATAATCATTTTGATCCTTTCACTTCTATGCCATAGCTCGAAAAAGTTGAAAATATACTTTCAAATGAAAAGGGCATATTTGAAATATAACACAATGCCCAAACTATTATAGGTATATATATATATATATATATATATATATATTTAGGTTTTAGTTCTTCATATTGGATGCAAATATACGTAAAATTATAATCTGTAAACATTAGCAAGGTTTTTATTGAATAAACGGTGTTTTTTTTTTAAATCTCATCTAAGACATAAGTTGAATGCACGGCACAAACTGTTTCTCAAAATTAGAAGTATATATAATCTACGAAGATTTATTGAGCGAGATAGGAGGTTTCTCAAAGTGCATTTACGTAATCTTGAAATTTTCAACGCGTTCTTCACAAAAACAGTTTTCTTTTTTTCTTCAACCGGTTTTCGGATGACTTTGAAAGGAGCGGAATCAATCAATTATATATGTATATAAAAAAATAATCATAATGACAGATTCATCAGATGATCTGACTGTATTTAGAAGTAGAAGTGTATGTATTGAAAAATATATATTAAATCGTTTCCTTCTTCATTTAAGAGTATATTCGCAAAAAAACAAACCTGCAAATTTTGTAAGAAAGAAAAAAAAAATTAAAATAATACACCAAAATCATTATTTCATTATTTTCGAATACTCTAATGCAGATTAAAGTATAGAAATTATTTTTTAAACATTTTTTAAACACACCAATTGACTCGGTATTATTGATATAATTTTAATGGCACCCATTCTTGCCAGCACATTGTCCCAGAAAATATATTCATCATTCGGTTAGGAAAAAATTAAAATTTTAGCTAAAGATTTAATTGTCTATATTGACTTACATATATTATGAATATGTTTATATGAAAAATGGAAAAGTACGATATGTTTTTCTTAACTATCGGTATGAAACAAAAACATATGAAGAGCCTGTAATACACACACACACACACACACACACACACACACACACATCACACATATTGCCCTCGCATTCCATTGTGAAGGAATAAAGCTTTGTAAGTAAGATCTTCATTCATTAAAATGACTATTCCCCTTGTACTGATCTTGCCTCCGTGAACTCTGTACATTTACGGGGACACACACACGCGCGCGCGCGCGCGCGCACACGCACTTTTCTAATAAAGCTAATATCTCTGTATACGCGATTTTTCCGAGCTCGGGTTCAGCGAGTATATACAACTCATTATTTCTCAATGGAATTATCGTCCTCAATGGCATTATCAGAACGCGTGCACGCCATTGTTAATATCGGTCGAAAAAACCCCTATTTTTTCGTCGACGCGCAGATGAATAACAGGAGCACCCACGCACAAGCGCGCTCACGATGGCGCAACCGCCGGTATATAATCGAGGCGTCTATATTATAATCTGTCGCTTCCGCGCGAGAGACGCTCTGCCGCTATCGCGCGCCGAGCGTTCGGTTCGCCACAGCCACCGAGAGCCGCCGGATGAAATTATTTTTTTTTCTCACGATCCCCGCCCAAATGTGCGTCGCGCGTTCGCGTGCACGTGTGCTTAACTCTCTGGGGGGAAGCGAGAGAAATAGAAATAAGAAATTTTTTGAGTCTATCGAATAAAAAAAAAAAAATGTTCCACGGAAGGCATCTACTGGTTATTTTTGTCAATTTTTTTTTTCGAGAAAATTGACGTTGCATTGGCGATAATCACAGTTAACGAAATCGTTGGTATTTTTTAGTTTTTTTTTTTACCTACTTTCGTGAATTCATAGGATCGTGCTAGACTATATATTTCATATGTTTCTATATTTTATCCTTGATCAAGTTTGCACCAATAAAAATGGCCATTCTGACAACATTTACTGATGAATATATACGTACGCGTATTGTCGAAAAATTAGAAAAAAAAACGACTCTATGCACACGCGATATGACATTTGATTCCGTTTTCACAATAATGACTCAACTATCGAGTTATATCGCGTCTCCTTCATTTTTCGTTCTTATTCTACCATTTGCATCGTTTCGCGAACAAAGCGCAGGAAAGCTCGACAGACCGAGAGGACAAGAGAGGAAAAACAGGCGGGGGGGGGGAAGATGAAGTTTTGCTTTCCTCGCGCGAGCTTCGATAAGAGCAATATTTTTTCTGCATGTGCTGTACTTTAATAGAGCAGAGGTCGCTAAAATTGCGATAATGTTTTTCATCGCTCGTGTTTGGTTTCAGGGATACTGCAAATATGAAACAACTTAGCTCGAGCGTGTAATTATACGATGTACATTTTTAGAAGGAAAATAAATTATGTATATAATAAATTTTTTCTATAAAATTGAAACTGTATTATCCAGTGTAATTAATTTGTCGACGATGGAAATAAAATTTTCACATACGTTTATATAAACTTTTTTCTCTTTCGAAATCTCAAACCGAATACTGTACGTCGTAATCGATAATTTTTTTTTTTTTTTTTCTTTAATACGCACCAAAAGAAAACAACTCATTATTCAATCCTATCTGAACTCTCTGATTTGTTTTCTGCCTGATTATATGCTGATTTATCGTTTTAAGCGCGCGCGCGCACATACACACAGAGGCGCGCATGCACGTTGCTTTCTTTGCAACGACAGTTGATATATAGCGATGCGCTCGGCTTATAGCGCTGATGCTGACGACGCGTCGCTTTAACCACAATTTTATCTCTGGACATTCCAAATCCTTTACTTATATATATATATTTATTTTATTGTACTCCATCTGATCCATCGTAATTCCGGTGAGATTGTCTCACCGATCACATGTATAATGTTGATTTCGTTACGGATGACTATATTATCACTAAAAAATGTTTTTTCAGAAAACAGAAGAAAATAAATCCGTTTCACCGCGCTGTTATAACGAAGTATGCGTATGCGTGTATAGAATATAAGCGTATATAGACGATTATCTATCACACGGCGATACGAGCGTCTGTCGGTTTCCTTTTAAGATGTCCACTTTCCACGGCCAATACCCCTAAATAGATCTTCTGTAAAAAACGACGTGTTAAATTTGCAAAATTCTAAGTGCGTGTATAATATTACAATATATTTACTATATGAACTTGGCACTGCGAGGCGCTTAGTTTACAAAAGGAAGAAAGTAAAAAATTTAGCGCACCCTCTAAGTATTCGGGATTCCCGCGAGAATCTGGAAATAATCGTTCAATTGCGTGTTCGCCGAATTGGCTATTATGGCGAAGCTTCGTCGATCGAGCAATCTTAGGCGCGATGTAGATAAAATTTTGGCGTCTATTAGCTGAAGGAAATTTGGGCACAAACGAACGATACGTCGAGTCGGGCAGGAGTGGATATTTGTCGCGTCGAGGAGCAGCAGCTAAGATTTTCTTTTTCCAATCTTGGTAAATTATTGCGATTATTATTTAGAACATTATTATATAGGTATGGATTATAGTTTTTATAAATAAATAAACACACGTGGTTTTCAATAATTATCATCGGGGCAATGTTTTACTAAATCGTATCTTGGTCTTCGTATTGATAAAACCTTATATTCTATGAACTATTACATATACATATAATATTATTACTAGAAAAACGTATAATTTTTAATTCAATTATGTTCGTCAATTTTTCTAATTCTGATAGTTAAAACAAAATAATATATTAATTTGGCATTGTACATTAATTTTATGAAAATATATGAAATAAATGCGTTGTCGATTTATAATTACGTCGTAGAATAATGCTATATTAATCTTTATAAAAGTGAATCCTGGCAGTTTTTTAGTATATATCTATATAATATAATTGCAATATCATTCGATGACCATGGATTTTTTTACAAGTATACCGATGTTCTCAAAAGAATATTGGGACAATTCAAGCTGTTTCAATGGAAACTATTATATATCGCCTAAGAATTTCTAATGTTGCGTCGAAAACTGCGATGTGCGTACACATACACACACACATACACACCGAGAGACAGAGAGAGAGAGCAGAGAGAGAGAGAGAGAGAGAGAGAGAGAGAGAGAGTCCATTCGTTATCGCGCCGATAAGACCGAAGTC